>CP036229.1:25000-27500 GCA_004299765.1 Talaromyces funiculosus | reverse complement strand
GCACGAGCTGATGACTCGTGCCTACTAGGCATTCCTCGTTGAAGAGCAATAATTGCAATGCTCTATCCCCAGCACGACAGGGTTTAACAAGATTACCCAGACCTCTCGGCCAAGGTGATGTACTCGCTGGCCCTGTCAGTGTAGCGCGCGTGCGGCCCAGAACATCTAAGGGCATCACAGACCTGTTATTGCCACGTACTTCCATCGGCTTGAGCCGATAGTCCCCCTAAGAAGCCAGCGGCCCGCAAACGCGGACCGGGCTATTTAAGGGCCGAGGTCTCGTTCGTTATCGCAATTAAGCAGACAAATCACTCCACCAACTAAGAACGGCCATGCACCACCATCCAAAAGATCAAGAAAGAGCTCTCAATCTGTCAATCCTTATTTTGTCTGGACCTGGTGAGTTTCCCCGTGTTGAGTCAAATTAAGCCGCAGGCTCCCGGTGAGGACCTGTACTATTGGGGTTCTCCCCCAATACCGGACTATATCTTAAGCTGGCGTCGGAGCCAACCCACACCCATTTAGTCTCTGAACCCTCCCCGTATCCCGGAGGACGTAGGGGCTTGGCTGCGGATTGTCCACGTATCCGCCAGCATTGTGACCGTACCCGAGGGTGTTACCCTGGCCACCGCGACCTTTCGGTCCGCGGCTTGGTAGCTGGCGGCTTGAGGAGTTCCCCGCAATTGGAGTGTGTCGCCTGGGACGCGCCCAGACTAGCAATTTGGGGACACCACATCACCCTTTCGGGCTGCTGTTCGGCGCAGAGTCGCTGCGGCAGTAGCGGTTGTTTACGCCTTGTGGTGCCCTTCCGTCAATTTCTTTAAGTTTCAGCCTTGCGACCATACTCCCCCCAGAACCCAAAAACTTTGATTTCTCGTAAGGTGCCGAGCGGGTCATCATAGAAACCCCGCCCGATCCCTAGTCGGCATAGTTTATGGTTAAGACTACGACGGTATCTGATCGTCTTCGATCCCCTAACTTTCGTTCCCTGATTAATGAAAACATCCTTGGCGAATGCTTTCGCAGTAGTTAGTCTTCAGCAAATCCAAGAATTTCACCTCTGACAGCTGAATACTGACGCCCCCGACTATCCCTATTAATCATTACGGCGGTCCTAGAAACCAACAAAATAGAACCGCACGTCCTATTCTATTATTCCATGCTAATGTATCCGAGCAAAGGCCTGCTTTGAACACTCTAATTTTTTCACAGTAAAAGTCCTGGTTCCCCGCCACAGCCAGTGAAGGCCATGGGATTCCCCAGAAAGAAAGGCCCATCCGGACCAGTACTCGCGGTGAGGCGGACCGGCAGGACGGGCCCAAGGTTCAACTACGAGCTTTTTAACTGCAACAACTTTAATATACGCTATTGGAGCTGGAATTACCGCGGCTGCTGGCACCAGACTTGCCCTCCAATTGTTCCTCGTTAAGGGATTTAGATTGTTCTCATTCCAATTACAAGACCCAAAAGAGCCCTGTATCAGTATTTATTGTCACTACCTCCCCGTATCGGGATTGGGTAATTTGCGCGCCTGCTGCCTTCCTTGGATGTGGTAGCCGTTTCTCAGGCTCCCTCTCCGGAATCGAACCCTAATTCCCCGTTACCCGTTGCCACCATGGTAGGCCACTATCCTACCATCGAAAGTTGATAGGGCAGAAATTTGAATGAACCATCGCCGGCGCAAGGCCATGCGATTCGTGAAGTTATTATGAATCACCAAGGAGCCCCGAAGGGCATTGGTTTTTTATCTAATAAATACACCCCTTCCGAAGTCGGGGTTTTGCGCATGTATTAGCTCTAGAATTACCACAGGTATCCATGTAGTAGGGTACTATCAAATAAACGATAACTGATTTAATGAGCCATTCGCAGTTTCACAGTAAAAGAGTGCTTATACTTAGACATGCATGGCTTAATCTTTGAGACAAGCATATGACTACTGGCAGAATCAACCAGATACGACCTTAGCGCGAGCCCCCGAAGAGGCCCGGCCACCACCCCCCAGAGAGGGGCAGAGCAGGTTGATCATGGAAGAGGTGCACGAGGCACCCGGCCGAACAAGGGCGGCACCGGCGTACCGGCAGCGCCCCCAGGGCCGTCCCTATTGCCCCCACTGAATTTCCCAGAGAGAGGTCCGCGCCAGGCACCCAAGACGCACCGTGAGGCACGGTTTGGGGCTGGGGCATACTCTTCTCCAAGAGGAGGCCAACGCAGCGCGGCACGTCCATTAGACGGAACCCGCACTGGCCGTACCCCCCGGAATCTGCGATGGAAGGGTAACCAACGGTCAACAATCCACAGATCCCAACGGCGCTGGCGGCGGAAGCCACCAGTACCTTCTCGCCCCGACGGTGGGAGTACCCGAAGGCCCTCTTACATCCGTACGAGGAGAGACACCAAGCCCGGTCGGAGGCGCTCCACTAGGCAGTCAAAGCGCGACCGGGACGGGCGAGGTGCACGAACAGGTATGGAAGATGGGAGAGATGGCTGCTCTAAGCAG
>CP036227.1:1800000-2117970 GCA_004299765.1 Talaromyces funiculosus | reverse complement strand
CAGCGGCACATCTAATCGTCCTCTCGGTTTTGGCACCGATTGGTGCTTCCGCCAGAAGTGGGCGAGCTGATATTTCGCAGGCGCAAACTTGGACGCATGAGTCCTCTCCCAGCGCTCTGCGACCTGGTGCGCCTGGGTGAGCGTGCGGCAATTGGCTGCCGCGGATCTCCCAAATGCCATGAGAAAGATGTCGTCGATGTATCTAATGACGTACACCTCTGGGCACTTGGCTTGTATCTGCTCGATGAGATCCGCGTTGAAAAATAGAAACAGGATTGGTGAGAGCGGGGATCCTTGTGGGATGCCTGTATTGACGTCAAATTCGCCCATATTACCCTCCAGCAATATAATGGACGTGCGGCGATTGCTTAGAAAGCTCGCAATCCAGCCCATGATATCCTCTGGGACCTGGCGCTTCCGTAGATCATGGATCAGCTGGGTGTGGTTGACGTTGTCGAATGTGCCGGAGACGTCCAGCGCGAGGCCTGAGGCCACATGTGAGCTGTTTCTCTATGCATTATGGGTCTCCTCTAAGAGGAGGTGGATGGCGAGCTCGCATGAGTGGCCTTGTCGTCCTCTAATATGGTGCTTTGGCAATAAGTTGTGCTGCTCTACTAAGAAGCTCAGTCGGCGTGCAATCACTGACTCAAGCGCTTTGCTAATCGTGCTGAGCAGCGCTATAGGACGGTACGCCTTTGGATCCGTATAATCAGGCTTTCCTGGTTTGCGGATAACCACTGTGGTGGACTGGCGGAAGTGATCTGGGCAGTAGTGACACCGTAGACATGCGTTAAAAAGACTCGTAAGGTAGCGTTCGATTAAGGGGAGCAATCTTTGTAGGATGATATTCGGGATACTGTCTGGTCCTGGAGCTTTGTTCGGCTTCACATTGCTAATCGCCGTACGTACCTCATCTAGCGTGATTGGTGGCGTCTCGTAGGGCTTGGGATATCTGTAGTGTGGGCCAATATCCGCCAGATCTGCCTCCGGAGGCTCCGGGTGGAGGACCTGGCGGAATAGCGCTGCTTTCTCTTCTGGGGCAGCGTATTGAGTGTCGTTGTATGTCAGCGTTGGTGTGAATGAGGCGCGTGGCGTGCCTCGGTTGCGAACCCAGCGTGCCACCTTCCAGAATCCACTCAACGATTCCGTCGCCTCCTCGATCTGTTGACGGTGTAGATCTCGCGCCAGCTCATTTGTACGCCGTTTTAGTTCTTTCTTAGCTTCTTTATACGCTTCCCACGCTGGCTCTGAGTTGATACGGCGGGCGTGTCTCCGACACCGTGTTACGTGGTGTTTGAGCTCCGCTATCTCCGGAGGGTATCCAGCGCGGGAGTATGGGGTAATCCGCTTCGTAGGGGTCGCCTGTTCTGCAGTCTCGTTGATCGCGTTAATCAGGTAGTGCACTGCTTTATCAGTCTCATCCTTGCCCGCCAGCTCTCGTGGATGCCAGTCATACGTGCCCATAAGCTTAAGGAACAGCTCCCAATCCGACGAGCCCCAGTCCTTGCGAACCACGGGTGGCACGCTCACCGGGGTGAGGTCGAACTGGGTGAGGATAGGCACATGGTCCGCGCCGTACCACCATTCGCGCTTGTCCTTGCAGCTAATCAGCCGGGTTGACAGTGCAGTTGAGGCCCATATCAGATTGATAGTCGTTTTGGCGTCTGCTTTCTCGTACGTGACTGTGCCACGAGGGAGCAACTGCTCCAGCCCGTGCTCATCCATGAGATCAATCAGGTCCGTGGCTTCGTCGTCGATATGTCGATATTGCGTTCCCTGCCACAGCGGATGGTGTAGATTGAAGTCCCCAAGCACGATATGTTGCGCGTCTGGGGACATGACTTCGCGGAGAGTGGGAAGAACCGACTCATCCGCGCTGGCTACCCCTAGATTATATATATTATGGATCTGTACGGTGCTATGTGTTGCCGTGTGAAGGATCAATATGCTCAGATCTCGATTGTGGAACCGGATCTCCCATGTGGTTAGATTGATCCGCTTATTCACGTAGAAGCAGACCCGTGGCCGGTCTTTGTAGTCTTTCCGTGGCGTAGGCTGTAGCAGGATGTGGAAGCGGTTTTGGAGCACTAGTGAGTACGTCGTTAGGGGGTCTGTCCAGTTGTTGATATAGGGTTCCTGGATGGCTAGGATGTCGTATTCTTGCACGTCTTTCTCACCGAAGAGGTGCATCTGGACCTCGTCCCACGATTTCCAGCAGTTGGCCTGTAGGATTTGTAGTCGGTTGGCGTCACGATTCATTGCTGATTATGGGCCCAGGAGCTGTCTTCGAGATTCATGGTCATTAGCGTATCACCCTGCTCCACCAGTTTGGTGGGCTTGGTGAAGGTGTCGTAATCCGAGCGGCTCAGCTCGTCGTCCGACTCATCATCTGGGATCGTACGTGAGCTTCGAGCTCGGCGGACTGGCTGGATTGATTCTACCAGTGTCTCCTATAGCGGCGTAATGTCAGATTGCAGGATTGGCGTCCCTGGCGTCGATTTGGAGCGGTTCTTCCTAGTATGGGTCTTGTACACAATGAGCGAGCGTGGATCCTCTGGTTCTGGATCCGCCGCCGCCATCACATCCTCCTCCTCGTTGACCTGCGAGTGCATGGTCTTCTTCTAGGCTCGGGTGTTAGAACGGCTAAGGCTTCCTGGTTCCGCCGTGCGTTTCCGCGCAGCTGCGCTCTTGCTCCGTAATGGCGCTGAGCGGCGTCTTGTGGAGGATTTGGTTCGGGTCTCTATACAAGGGCTTCGTTCTGCCGCTGCAGCAGCAGCGGCGGCTTCGGCTGGTGTAGGATCGTTAACGGAGACGACCCCTGGAGTGGGATTGCCGGATCTGGCGACTTCTGGGTGGAACTGTGGGCCGTATGTACGGCGCTGGTGCGCTTCTGCCAGGCAGGAGGCCCGGATAGGATATTCGCGAGAGTAGGCAAAGTGCTTGTCGTTAAGCTTCTCTGCAGGGTCTTTGATTCGTACATTCTCTGCGGCGCAGTTGGCGCACTTAGCGTATTCTTTCTTATGCGGAGTCGGGCAGTCCCCTGTATCGTGAGATCCAGCGCAGTATGCGCAGCAGACCTGGCGCTGACAGTGTCGTGCGATATGCTTATACATCTGGCATTTGAAGCATTGCTGGAGGTTGGCGGCTTTGTCGTAGATTGAGCAGTGGTGCTGGAAGCCATTAATAATAAGGCCTCGTTTAATGGCAAGATTAGCAACCCGCTCGTCGTCAAAGATCACGACGAGCATAGCTCGAGGGAGCTTCTACTCTCAGATCTTCTGTTCGCTGAGCAGCCAGCCCATGTACGTGATGTTGAACGGCGCTGGCAGCTGCGCAAACACAGCGGCGTTTTGCGAGGTGATTGTCGATTTGAAGATGGGCTGTTTTGGGTCGAGATTGGTGTCCACGCTGTGCACTACCACCCCCTAGGTGCGCTTCCGGACCCGGGCATTGGCCCCAAAGGCTCGGATCCAGCTATCCTTATGGGTGAGCTGATCCACGTCGTCCACTGTCGCCGCGAGAAGGATGATATCGCCGCTAGACAATATCCTCGCCGCAAGAAGGCGCTGGTGTGTAATTGTTGTATCCTGGGTGGATTGAATGGCCAGATTGGCACGTTCTACCACCTGGTTGGGGTGTCGTCGGATTGGATTGATCAGGTCTGGGTCTGTACGCTCTAGGTAGACCTTGAGGTCCTTCTAGGAGGGAAAGGGGGTCAAGGGCGAGCTTGTGCCGCTTGACACGCCCACGCTCGGGACCGTAGGAGGGTTCGAAGGCACTCTCCGGCCCTAACCCTGCACGTATGACTCTGAACTGCCCGTCACGTGACTGCCGAAGTTCGATGAATTTTTCGTGATGCGTGAGCCTGGGGGTGTCGGGTGGTAGATCGCCTCCACGAGGCGGTTAGTGTTGCTTTTGGTCGTGTTGATCTCTTGGGAGGCCTATAAGACCTCTTTCTGCGTCTTTTCCACGCTTAATTCTATGCGTGCGAGTCGCTGCGCGAGCTGCTCGTTCGTCGGTGTGTCCTTGACCTGGTGAGCCAGGTGCAAGAACGCCGCCACCACATCCTTAGCGATCTCAATGGGCATGCTATTCGCTTTGAATTCGCAGCGCTTCTTCAATGCCTCGAGTTCTTTGATCGCGGAGGCCGCATATGCGCGTATATCAGGGTTGTCGTCGAAGTGCGGTGCTGGCCATGCTCCCCTCTTTTTGCCCTTTTTCGGTGGCATCACTCAACCACGTTGAATGAGCCGCTGAAAATGAGTAAATAGGCTCCTAGCGGAGTCTTTTATAGTTTAGATTCCTTCCCGCAGTACTTTTTACCTGCGTGGGTGCGTTTTCATAGGTGCGCGAAGTTCTAAGATATATTTATATAATTATATATTATTATATAATTAAGAATATAAATATTTATAATAATATTAATTCTAAAATATTTACTCTAGATCTATATATATATTAATAGCTTATATTAAGTCTTAAGATCTTAATATCTTTAATATAAATACTATAATAAAAGGCTTACTCTAATATAATAATATAAGATTAATAATAATAATAAGCTTCTACTAGCTAGCTATTAATATAATATTAATATATTTATCTATCTCTTAATTTTAATTATTATTAGTAGATAATTTAGATTTAAAAAATTATTTTTATAGATATTTTTTTTTATTTTAGCTATTTTAGTCTTAAATAAGAATATATTATTTTAAAACTTCTATATATTTATATATAATAAGATATATAGTACTATAGATAATATTAATATAATTAAATATTTAATTATTAATATAATATTTTTGTTGGTTCTACACGGTCCTACGCATGAAGGTAGGATTGGTGTAAGACTAATCCAACAAGCCTAGGGGTAAAGCTAGATCAATATTATATAGAATAACTTCAAATTAATAACTTAGTTTTAAAACTAACTATTAAGAAATAGAGCTCTTATTTATAACTAGATAAAAACTTCTCTCTATATTTATTTAAAAACTAGAGATCTAATAATATATATAAAAAATAAGATATAAGATTAAAGATATAAAGCTATTCCTAGATTATAAAATATATATAATAAAGATTGCTAGGCCTATAGTAGAGTAGAATAATTTATATAAAATATATATAGATCTACTAGAATAAGATTCTTTAGATTAATATATTATCTAATAATAAATTATATTTATAGACTAACACTAGCAGTCTTCTAAAAAAAAAAAAATAAAAGTAATAAAATATAATCTTAATATAAAAAATAATATATAATCTAATAAATAAAAAAAAATAAAACTAAAAAAAAAATATAAAAAATAATAAGAAAAGGATTATTTAAAAAATTAAAATAAATTTTTTAAAAAAAAAAATTAATTTAGTAAAGTAATTTAGTTTAATATTAATTTTTTATTAATATTATATACTTAATCTAATCTTTAATATAAAGCTATAACTTATTAATATTAATAAGATTTTTTAATATTATATAAGATTTTATCTTAATTATAGTATCTATTAGATTAATATTATTATTAATCTATTTAACTTTATTAATTTTATAGTATTTAAAGACTTAATATAAATATAAAAGATTAATTATAAGCTTTTTTTCTTATATTATTTTAAGCTTTATTAAGTAGTTATATATACTCTTTAAATTAATATATATAATAAGAGATAATTATTTCTTTAAATATAGAATTTATATAAATATATCTTAGATAGCGCTTATAATATTAAAAGTATTAGTAAAAATATAGAATTTTATAGTAAATATACTATATATAATAGAGTTGGCATAGGTTCGGTTCGGTTTTTTGCCAAGAAACCGCATTAAAAAATTCAAATATAAATAACTAGCTAAATATTATATATAATTAAAATCTAAATATATATTTTAATAAAATTATATATATTTATCTATATTTATATTTTAAAATTTCCTAAATAGGCTTAGTTAGCTTATAAATTAGAGTTAAAGATTTTTAGATTCAGTTATTTTTTTAGAAAAAAAAAATAAAATACTAAGTTTAACCCTAAATAAAACCCTAATTATTAGCCTTAATTTAAAATCCTTAAATATTTATATTGAATATATATATTTTCTTTCTATATTTTATTATATTTCATAAAGATATATAATGGTGGATTTATAATACAAATAATACAAGATTTTTTAAATACCATACGGTTAACCGTTTGCCAACTCTAATATATAATCCTCTTATACTTAGTAAATAATTAATATAGTATATTAGTATTATTATTTATATTAATAAAAATAATAATATATTTAATTTATAAAAAATAATTCTAATTACTAGTAAATAAGATATTAGTAAAGATTATAAGTTTTATAGTTCTTATATCTATCTTTATAAATTAAAATTTTTAGTTAATATTATCTATCTATTATCTAAGATATTTATTAAGTAGATTAATATTTTATTTTATTAGATTTATTATTTATATAGTAAATAAGAGATTAAAAATAGCTTTAAATTAAGATATTAAAATAATATAGACTTCTAATATATATTAAAAAATATATTATTTATATAGAGTTATATTCTTATAAATCTTATTATAAGATAAGATTATATCTACTTTATAATTTTTTATAAGTTATATTTACTTAAGAGAATATTCTTATATTAATATAATATTCTAATAATCTTCTAATATAAAGTCTCTATTAAATTTTAAAGAATTTAATAATATTAATTATTAATATAATTTATAGTTAATCTTAGTATTATAAATCTTATCTTTTTTCTAATTAGTAAATTTATTATCTATTAATATAAGTATATTATTAATTTATATATTAATAGCTTTAAATCCTTTTCTAAAATCCTAGTAATAGAGTAGATATAGATTATAAATTAATATTTCTATATAAAATTTTTTAAAATAATATTTATAATATATTTTAAACTAATAGTTTCCTATCTTAAAGATATTATATAGTGATTTAATAATCTTTAGTATATATCTAAAGAGAAAATAATTCTTAATCTTAAATAAAAAATATATATAAAAGTTATAATTAAGGCTTATATTAAACTATATATAGATTTAAATAATATTTTATAAATAAAGCTTTATACCTAGTATTATAGCTATATAAATAGTAATCTTAATAAATAAATATTAACTAAATTATTATATAATTAGTAAAATATATAAAATAAATCCTTTTTATAGTTATTATAAGCTTATATAATAAGATATAATTTCTTATATATATTAATAGTTCCTATATTCTTAATCTTATTTATAAAGTATATTTTAAAGATCTTAATATTCTTTAGTATATTAGTAGTAGGTATAATTTTAAAAATCTTATACTTAAGTAATCTAGTGATCTTTTTATTCTAAGTGGCTTTATAGTTGATATATGAGCTTGTTCCCCTAGTTGGAATAACTACCATTAGAGTTGGCAATCTAGCGATCTCATTGGCTGAAAGTTGTGAATCTTGTGAGGTTTGTGGAAGTTCACCGGGCGCATGAGTTAAAAACTTTTGACCAATCAGATTGCCGTTTTCTACCAGGGTCAAAGTCACGTCAATATAGTGATATACAGTTTATTCTACTAATTTATATATAATAGATTCTTCTTTTACTAGTGTAGTTATTGCTATAGTAGAGTCAAAATATATAGTAATAAATATTATATAGAATAATAATTTATCTATCTCTTTCTTTATAATCAAGTTAATTACTTATTTATATTTATTTATTTATAAAAATATTATTTTACTTTATTTTATTTCTTCTTTATATTTTATAAAATAATAATCTAGCTTCTTATAAATATAATAATATTTATTAATAAGAGATTTTTAATAGTTATAACTATCTTAATTTAGATAGTAATTTTATTTATAATAATAATAATCTATATAAAATATATCTAAATTATAAGTAATATTATATATCTTATCTTAATATTAAGAAATATTAGATTATAGATCTTAAATAAGAATTAGAATAGAGATAAAAAGCTTTATTATAATCTAATTATAGATTAGATATAGATAAATAGCTTTAATAAGCTTAAAATAATATATTATATTTTTATAAAAATTATTTAGTAAGAAATAATAGATTTATTAAATCTTTTATAATATAATTTTAAAATAATTATAAATAGATTTTCTAATATTCTTCTTATTATTAATTATATATTATAGTAAGATTTATAATTATTTTTATTACTTAACTTATTACTATTTAACTCCTTTAAAATAACTCTTTAAATCAAGATTTAATTTAATATTATTTACTTTCTAGTATAAATATATAGAGTAGTAATAAAATAAAATAAATCTTTTAAATATAATAAAAAAGTAATTCTATATATATAAATTATTATAAGAATATCTATTTATTAATATAAATTAAAAAAAATCTAATATTTCTAATTAAATATATCTTTAAATTTTAAATATTTTAACTTATCTATATAAAGCTTTATTAGTTATATAATAAAAATTAATATTTATTTCTTTTTATTTTTATATTATCCTAAATTTATATCTAATTATTAATATAGTTAAGGATTAAGAGGTATAATAAGATTTATATTAAATAATATCTTAGATATAGTTTATATTAGAAATATAAATATTAGAATTATTATTAATTAAACTTAATTAATAATAAATTAATTTAAAATAAATTATTATTATATAAAAAAGCTTTCTTTTAATATTATTAATATATATTTTATCTTTAATATTTTTATTATAAATCTTTTTTTTAATATTTCTTCTAAAAAGAGATATCTATATTAAATTTATAAAAATAATAATATAATTTTTTTATTATAAATTAATAATTTAATAATAGTTTTTTTTATCTATACTAGTATTTTACTAGAGAATATAATAATAATATTAATAAAATAGATCTTAATATTTAAATAGATTTTATTATAATAAATTAGTTATTTAAATTAAATTAAGATAACTATAAGTATTTATTAAAATAAAATATAATTCTAATTATAAAAATCTTTATATATTATATATTATAATTCATAATTAATAATATCTTAATATTTATTAGTTTTTATAATAATATATATAATAAATTCTTAGATTATTTTATCTAATAAATTAAAAGATATAGAAAATATTATTAAATTTTATTATTAAGTAAATTACTAAGTAAACTATTAAGTATATTATTAAATAGATTATTAAAAATATTAATATCTCTAAGATCTAATAGATTTATAAAACTTTTTTATATTAAATTCTAAAAACTAATCTAAAGATTTTTAAAAATTAAAATATTATCTAGATATTATTATAGTATAAATTATAATATTAAATAATAATTTATAAAGAAAAAGATATAAATTAAAAAAACTTATAAAAAGTTATATAAAAAAAAATTATAAAAAATAAAAATAAAAATAGATAAATATTAGATTAAAAAAATAAAATAGTAAAAAATTAATAAAAATATAAAAATTAAAAATAGATTTCTAATCTATATAAAAAGGTAGTAATAATTTAAAAAATATATAAGATTTAATTAAAAGCTTATATATATCTAAAAATAATATATAGATTAGTATATTATAGAAAAAAATATAATAAAAATTAATAATTTAAAAAAATTTTAATATAACTATTACTTCTTACTATAAGTATATTAAATAATATATTAAAATATTCTTAATAATATTAAAGTTTAATAATAAAATCTTATTAATCTATAGATTTTATTAATTAGTATTAGTTCTATATAATCTTATATATAAAGATAAAATTAATATAAAACTAATCTAATAAATCTAGAAATAAAATTAGATTAATATTATATAAAATAATTTTAAATTAATAACTTAATTCTAAAACTAATTATTAAAGAATAGAGCTCTTATTTATAACTAAATAAAAGCTTCTTTCTATATTTATTCAAAGACTAGAGGTCTAATAATATATATAAAGAGTAAGATATAAGATTAAAGATATAAGACTATTCCTAGATTATAAAACATATATAATAAAGGTTGCCAGGCCCATAGTAGGGCAGAGCAATCTATATAAAGTATATATAGATCTACTAAAGTAGGATCCTTCAGATCAACATATTATCCAATGGCAGATCACGCTCATGGACCAACAATTTTATTTTAGCTCTAGCTCTAGAGCTTATTTTTAAATTAATTCTAAAGCTATTAATATTATTATTACTATTTTTAAAATAAATATAAAAGCTAATATAATTATATTTTAAAAAATTAATTATACTTTTTTATTTTTAAATTTTTTAAATATAATTATTATTTTTTAACTATCTTTTTTAAAGCTTATAGTTAAATATATAATTTTTTAATTATTATAATTTTTATAATCTTATTTAGTATTAGATTAATATTAATATTATATTATATTATTTTAATTTATAAATATTATAGAATATAATAAATAAAATTATATATTAAATAGATTTATTTTATATATTTATTTTTTTATTTTTAATAGATATAGGCTATACTTATAGCTTTATATAATTTTTTATAATTAGTATATTTAGATATTATATTCTAGTTTTATTTAAAAGAATATTTTTAGATTAAATATCTTTTTATATAAAATCTATACTAGTATTAATTTAAATATTATATTTATATATATCTATATTATTAATATTTTTTATATATCTTATATTTATTCTCTTTATAATAGAATCTATTAATAAGAATATTAAACTATTAAATTATATCTTTATTAATAGTATTATTAATAATTATTAAATTAATAAATTTAATTATAAATAATCTAGAATAGTTTTATAATATAGTAAGCTATTTAATATATATAATCTTAATTTTAAATCTATTTATTTAATAATAGTAGTTTTTAATAATTAATTATTTTTTAAATTATTTATTTATATCTATATATTATATTAATATATTATTAATAATAATCTTTTATATTAAGATTTTTATATATATTAATTTATTAAAGATATAGAATTATAGATTTAATATTTATAATATTAATAAAAAATTTTTATATTAATTATATTTCTTATTTAAAAACTAATATTATCTAAAAAAAATTAATAAATAATAATAAAAATATAACTAACTAAAAGTAAATTTAAAATATTTTTATTATATAAACTTTAATTTATTTAATATATTATATAAAATTAACTAGTTTTAATTTTTATAAGCTAATATACTTAGATTTATTCTAAATTTTAATTATAATTTTATAGTTTATATCTAGCTTTATATAATTTATATTAAAGATTAATAAACTAGTATTTTAAAATTAAAATAAATTAATATTTTAAAATAAAATTTATTAGATCTATATATTATATATTTTCTATATTATTATAGATTTATTTATTAATAATTTTATAAAGCTTATTTTATATATTTAAAAATTATATAGATTATAATAATATTCTATTAAATATTTTTAATTAATTATTTAAAATCTATTAATATATTTATATATTTATTTTATAAGTTTATATAAATTTTAATTTATTATATAATTATTATATAATAGCTTATTATACTCTTTATTAAAATAATTATATAGTTATAATAAAATAAAATCTATTATTTATTTAAACTATTTTATTTTTATAATCTTTTTTTTAAAGCTTTTTAGATTTATTATTTAATTAGTATATTTATTATTATATATAATATTATTTATTAAATTTATTATTATAATATCTTAATATATATATAATTATTTTATAGAATAAGATTTTTATCTATTAAGAGTATTATTATAGTATTAAAAGCTATTACTAGTAATTTATTTAATTAAATTAGAGTTAATTAATAGTGCTAAACTCACTAAATAAACTATGAATTTTACAGCCAATTTCAACCGGATCTAGGCGCGCAATTTCAAAAATTGGATTCGCGCTTTGCTGATGGATTCATACCATTGTTCAACCCGGTCTGTACCTCAGGATCAGTGCAATTACTTATATAATCATTTCTTTCTTAGAATAAGTATGCCTTGATAGACTGACTGGTTTTTCGTAAGTCTCCTTTATCACATTATCATTACAAGCTCCCCCAATTTCGGGTCAAATCTATGCCCCGTCAACTTATGCGTCACTGTGTACACCATTGACATCAGTGCCTGCCTCGACTTCGCGTACAATTCCGGTGCCCTGCTTGTCATTTATATCTGGAAATTCCTCTTCAAAGACTGGCTCAGGTTCCATAGTCTCGAACTTGGTCTTGAAATCGGACAGTCCGTGGTTGCTGCTATTTGAACGACGTCGAGCATTGGTGAAGTTGTAGTCGTAGTCCTGGACTTCCTCTCCAGACCGGCCCCTGAACCAACTGGTGTTAGCTCGAGATTCCATATTCTCGAACATTTCCAAGCCTTACCAGTTTCCCTTGCCGCCTCCGTCTTTCTTAGTCTTGTTAGGATCGGCATTGAAAGGCCCTGTCTTCCCAAAATAGCGCGGTACCACGCCGGCTGCATCATCGGCGACACCGGTATGGTCATGGTCATTGAGCTTGTGGGAGCGTGTCACTAAATACCACAGTCAGAGAAAGATGATTGAGGTGAACATTCAGGCTATGGAAGAGAGACTTACTCTTCAGAAAAGTAGTGACTGAATCGCGAGATTGTCTGAGTATCATGTAATGGCAGATTAGCAGGAGCAATGTGTCGCGTGATCGCAGGATGAGCAAGAGAAATTAAGTATCCATTCTGCGGATCAATTGCGGTATGGAAATTTACATTCTGGAGTACTTACCTGGTAGCTGGTGTAGGGAGTGATTGAGTGAGATGATGGTTCTGGAATACAATAACAAAGTTGTGCGATGGTGCAAGGAGAAGAAGAGAAGGAGGGAGAGGAGTAGGCTTTTACACAGGTATGTGGTCCAAGGGGAAAGGAGGGGGGGCACATGACCTCATACGTTCCCAAACCTACCAGCAGCAGACTTTCGCCCTCGCTGGCCCAAAAGAGGTAGGCGCAATCCGGGGTAATACCCCGGATCTAAACGTTTATTGGCCTAGCCTGCTCAAATTGCGTAGATTATGTAATATGGCATGATCATGGATAGGACTAAGCTGAAAAAAGTTAAGCAGTATTTCTGCAGTCTCTTACTACTGGAATGTTCTCGACAGGCCTGTTGGTGTGTGGATGGTCGTTTTGTATTTGGTCTTGCTGACTGCCCTATCGAAATGGATAGGGTTGATGCCAGCCTGGACGCACCAAAGATGGCGTTTGATTAGGTATGGCGAACCTCAGCGTCTACCAGTCAGCTACCCGGAAGTCCGATCTTGTGATCGTTGTACGTACATGCTACCTAGGTAACAAACCTGTAGCCGGGTTAACACGACCAAACTCGTACGCCGCCTACACATGATAGACTTGTATATTACACTCCGTGGCCAGTCCGACAGCGATTACTACAGAGTCGATTTCTGATAGAAAGTGGCCAATCGAGTTGTGTGCATTATTAAAGCGGTGCCGAGTGGGCCAATCAGACGAGGAAGACGAAATCGTGGCCGAGGACGGAGTCAGCCCTTGTCCACTTGCCGCTGTCCCGCACAGAATTCCGTGAAATTGTTATCTTTCCTCTTGACGCCAGGCTTGAAACAAATAACTACTGCATAGGAGTGTTTCCATCTAAGAAGGTATTGAAACCGTCAATTTTATCGAGACAGTCGCCGCAAAATGTCCTTTTCAACGCTGGTTTCCGATATAGCGTTTAGAGACACGGCACATGAAGATCGTGACTCACAGATCTCCCGTGCTCGTTCTCAAGTCACCGCTCGATCACTTGCGAGCACTCGAGCAACCAGCGTCAGTATCTCAGGCGATATATCGAGTCAATTACATGCCGGCTATAGCCACCCATTAGCCAGATCGTGGCAGGCAGAAAGACAGTTGACAAAGGTATGGACTAGAATATAGCGTTCCTTGAGTTCGACCTCTCTAGACTGACACTTGGTGGTAGGAAATGCTCATTTACCCATTGTTCATTACCGATAATCCCGATGAAGAAACGCCTATCCCCTCTCTACCCAACCAATGTCGCCGAGGCTTGAACCGCCTGGTACCATTTCTCACTCCGCTTGTGCGCAAAGGATTGCGAAGTGTTATGCTCTTTGGTGTACCTCTCAATCCCAGCGCAAAGGATCCTCTCGGAACTGCCGCTGATGACCCATCCGGTCCCGTCATACAGGCGATCCGATTACTACGAGCGCAGTTTCCTAACCTCTATATAACTGTAGACGTCTGTCTATGTGAGTACACGTCGCACGGTCACTGTGGTATCCTTTGCGATGATGGGAGTCTTAATAATACACAATCAGTCGAGCGGATATCAGATGTCGCCCTGGCGTATGCGCTGGCCGGTGCACATTGTGTTGCCCCCTCGGACATGAACGATGGTCGTGTGCGCGCTATAAAACTCAAATTAATTGAAGCCGGTGTCTCTCACCAGGTTCTGCTCATGTCATATGCCGCTAAATTCAGTGGTAGCCTCTACGGACCCTTTAGAGATGCAGCAGGCTCTACTCCGTCATTCGGTGACCGCAAGTGCTATCAATTGCCACCCGGAGGCCGTGGACTTGCGCGCCGTGCAATCATCCGTGACGTTGCCGAGGGTGCTGATATTATCATGGTGAAGCCCGCTAGCAACTTCCTTGATATAATCAGTGATGCAAAAGAGCTAGCCAAGGACATGCCCATTGCCGCTTATCAAGTCAGCGGAGAGTTCGCGATGATCCACGCAGCTGCCAAAGCTGGTGTTTTTGGATTGAAAGAAATGGCTTTCGAAAGTACGCAGGGAATCCTGAGGGCTGGTGCTGGCATTGTTATTAGCTACTTTACACCAGAGTTCCTGGATTGGCTTTCTACTTAAGCTTTTGTTTGGTTCAATTTGACAAATTTTTACATTTCCCTTCATACTGATGGCGTTGACTTCGGCCCGGAGTCTGCGCGGCAGCACCATCTCTACACTGCAAATCTACCAAGAATCCTAATGGCTTGGACGGGATTCTATGTATGATGTCCAGTTTCATACTATGAACGCAAAATTAGATGTAGCTCGAATTTTCCTCATATATAGAATCCATTTCCAATCGTAAACTGCCGGCGTCAAATAAAACAAAGGAAAAACATAAATAAACGCTCAACGCATTTCAATTACAAGTAGACATGTACCATATATCATGCAACGCGGAGAAAGACATTTCAACACAAAATCCGACAAGAGTGAAAGGAAGCTATCGCTTTCACATGTAGCTGGGTTTAAGCCCCTGGAACCCGTATGCAACGATGTCTGACTTCACCACTTCGCCGGGAGCGACATAGGCACCTCGTCGAAGTCGCACACCTGGGTATATAGTGCAGTTTGCACCTACATAACAATCTTCTTCAATGGTAACTGGGCGGCCCTGATATCTGCTCTGCGAGCCTTTGCGCTCTTGCATATTAGCATGGGCCATTGAGCCAAGAATAGTGACGTTGGGACCAATCCACGTGTGAGCACCAATATTGATTGGGCAGTCGTCAACCATAGAGCAGTTCTCGGATATCATCACATCCTCTCCGATGTGTATGTTAAAGCCGTAATGACAGCGAAAAGGAGCTTCCACAACAGCACCTTGGCCAATCGAACCAATGGGTCGTGGCGTAGGAGATCCAGATGGGGTTGTGGTTGCAGGAGGTATAATGATCTCTCTGAGCAGACGATTTTGTTCCTTGGAACTCACACCAGATAATGGGTTGCATGCATTGTTGAATCGCCATAGTGCGGACTTGCAACGGTCACGGTCTTCCACTAATTGCATGTCAAAAGGACGATATAGTTCTCCGTGAATCATTTTCTCTCTCTCTGTATCCTCGCCAGTATTATGGCGTGCCGATAATTGATGCTCAATGCTCAAAGCCAGCCGTGCTTGTGCCTGTGGACTACTAGTGTCGATGGTGCTAGGATGAGGAGGTCTTTGATCGACGGCACCTTGAAATATGGGCATACTAGGTTTCGGATGCGGGCCTTGTTGCGAGAGCTCACGGATAGATGGTACGACATGATATTCAGCCTTTGGTTGGCCCTCGCGGGAAAGCTCGTGAATAGGAGGAACCTCCCGGTAATCGGTAGATTTTGCCATGTGCTCGGTCATGTAAGGAGGATGTGACGCGCTTGGCCAGCTTCTCTTGGGCCAAGCGTTTCGATTCCCTGGAACATTTGTTGGCGTGCCCAGGTACTGTGCGGGGGTAGTGTCATTATCCTCCACGACAACCGGTCTGACTTTGCTGACTTCAGCCTGTTGTGCGGTAGCCTGAATTCGCTCATGATGGCGAGCGTTGACTTCTTGCAAATACTGGTTGGCTGCTTCAGAGTATCCATCTTTGGATTGTAAAGGTACCGGACCCTTGCTGCTCGCGGGTTTCTGCCATGTACTCCTAGAAGAGTAACCTTCGCAAACAAACCCGCCGCGTATACAGTTGTTACCTATGTCAAGACGTGATCAGCTAATTTTTCAAAAAAAATGGGGCCTGATCCAGCAGATGAGAACCTACATGCGGGATGCTGTTCGTCACACTTCTTCTTCCTCCTCCGACAGGTTAGACAACCAGTCTTGGTCCGATTGCTGAAAACTCGTTTTCTCTTTGGCCCAACCTGGACAGTTGATGGTGGCTTTTCTTGCGTATAAGGTGACATGGACTCGCCTGTGATGGAGGACGGGCCCGTGGGCCATGGTTTCTGGTCCATTGAGTCGGTCGAATGAGTCTCTCTCTGAAGCGCTTCTACCAGTTGAGCATCAGAGGTATCCAAATTCTGGGCTTTCTGGGCTTGACTAATCAGATGAGAATCGTAGTCCTGCCAAGAGCCACCTGTTCCATTGGTCGCCTTTGCATCCTTCATCTCTGCATGCATATAGCCCGCGGAGGCCTGTCCGGGATATTCGTGGCCTGACGAAAAGAGCTTGGCACTGTTGGAGGATTCCGACTGCATTGGCGGGTCCGAACCCAAGTCCGAAGAGCGCGCAGAAATTGCCTGGACGTCACTTGGTAGATCCTGTTGTTGCGATTGACGTTCGAGGGACTCGGAGCGCTTTCGTTTGTTCTTGTTCCCTCCATTTGGCGTCGTCTGAGGCGATGCTCCCCGAGGGACGTATTCGCCGGCTTGTTCTGCGCTGGCATTCAATATGTCGCGTTGACTTTCCTCCTGTCTTGAACCAATTGCGTTGCCGTTGATCCCTCCTAAATCGGTATTCTCATTGTTTTGCGATGGGCTGACAATGGACGTTGCAGCATTGGAATTGTGCACGGTAGAGTCTTTGCCGTTGACTGCAGTGAAACGGGGAGGGCCATGTTCGGTATGCTGGTCGCTTTCTTGCGCATAAGTCCCATTGGAAATGGAGGCGGGCTGCGCTACAGTGGCCATCATATACGGATATTGTCTTCTGTCCGTGTACCAGGGGAAAGGGGGGAGAAGCTTCCTCGAGAGAGTTTGAATATGCGCAACCACTGGTCCTGCGAATGAACTAATAGCGAGGCTGCAGGATACTCTGATAGTTCAAATGAACATGGATTTGATGATAATTTATCTCCCCGTTTACGTCGACAGGGCGAATCACAGAAAAGGCAGGCCCGCTAAATAACAATGTGGTCGAGTCGGATTGAATGTATCGACAGTTTTAGATTCTTGTGCTCCTTTAATTTCGAATACCAAGTCGCGCGTCAATATAGTTCGTCAATCAACTGATTGTATGGGAATCGAATTCCTCTGAGACTCCAACTTCGAATGGCGCGACTGTTGGATCGTATCAATAGCGCTGAGAATAGATAGCGACGAATTTATCGAGAAACGTTGGGAGTGCCAGCGTACACTATGGCGCGAGCCTCGGGTCTCGCCAGTGCGTGGTAATTACCTGAGTATTGCAGAGAGAAGTAGACGTGCTCGGTGCAGGGACAAATAAATATATAAAAAGAAAAGGAAAAACAGGACAGGGTTGTAGATTGCTAATTAGTCAGTCGGTGCAGGTATCATGAAATCATGGTAGGACGAGTATGCTCAGATGAGAAGGTGCAGAGCAAGACGAGAGAGCGAGGGAGATGGGAGAAGAGAAGGAAGGATGGGGTGTGGGAAGGAAGGAACGAAGGAAAGTAGAGGGCGGGCAAGTCTCCGCGCAGGCGTTACTGGGGTTGGCGGTTAATTGTATGAGATTGCAGTTGATTTTATAGCATTACGCATTTAGCACTAAAGTCTAAGGTCTACGGTCTGCAGGCTCTCCGGTGATACAAATCTGGGAAGGAGCCTACTGGCGCGCAGTCAGACTCAAAAAGCACGAGCCAGAGGCAGAGGCCCAGAGCAAAGCGACAAAACGGAAGGAGGGGAGGGGCGGCGGTCCCGGCGGGCGCAGCTTCCCAAAAAGCCCAGCAGCAGCAGTCGGGAAAGGTGGATAGTTGCAAGCGCGCGAGAAGTCGGGTAACTAACACAGACCAGAGCGGGCCCAGACCAACAATGAGGCGGAATGGGCGCGCTGCGGGTGCCAGCGGCTTGACGTTGGCGCGCGATCGGCGGCGGCAGAACCTGTGTGCCCGTGCTGTGGTTGGCCGGCTGTCCTTTAGCGCCGTTGCCCTCCCTGCCACATGCTCGCCAATCAGCGCTCGCAGTCGCGTGTCCAACCTGCAAGGACAAGTGCAGTGAACCAATGGCCGTTGTTGAAGCATCTCCACTTGCGTCTGGAGGGTGGGAGCGCTCAGCACTGGGCAAAGAAGGAAAGAGAAGAGAAAAGATAACCAGCCCATGATGGTGGGCAGCGGTAGTTGTTCCTCAAAGAAACCGTAGGATCGAGCATGACTAGATTGATTTAGCCTGCTCTCTGTGAAAATAGAATGTACGAGATGCCGGGAGTCAATGGTTCCCAGTACTACATTATGTTGCTGAGACCGAAACTAACTACATCTAGTCGTTACTACGCAAGTTTGGGCCGCGTCGCGCGCGCCAGAGCGTGTGGTTCAGCGCTACTAGGTTGTATGTAGTAACGTAACTAACTACGAACTAGCAATCGAGATCTCTCTCCCTCCAGCCCGGAGTGGCGTCTATGCTCCCTTCTCATTTGTTTTGTGCGTTTTACTACGATGTTTTGATCTATTATTCCTGCTCCTCGTGAAGAATCCTGGGCGTGTACTCTAGGCTGGATTCACATCGGAGCCATAACAGGAGCCGCCGCTCCCGGGAAAAAGCCGCAAGAAGGCAACAGCGGCTGTGACATGATTAATCAGCTTGCCGCTGAGTTGTTGATTTGTGTCAGAGGGCTGCGGGTGAGCACACTGCAGATGCATGTCAAGTCACGCTCCGAAACGAAGCACACTTTTCTTGTCAATTTATTCGCCATTGGCGCCATAATGGCGCGCCTACACAAGAGAAACCCAGTGGAAGCGACCACATTTAGCTTTCCCAACTTCCGAGTGTCTTGCCGTCTATAGCCATTCAGTACTACCCATGTCCTGTAAAACACTTGGCGAGGGTGCAGTTTCCACTGTGTCAGGCGCTCGACTAATCCAACACGCTCAAACCCCCTTTCGTGCATCTTATTGGTTGTCCGGGACATTACTCTGATCATCGTTGGCGTCTATCTGAGACGATACCTTTCTTTCATTTGTATCTTCTCGAAAGCGCCCCAGCGAATCATGCATTCCTGTTATTTTTGGAAAGGGGAGTCCTGGTATGTAGGCCTACCGATCAATCAATGCCGAAGCGTTGTAGTTTCTTCAGAGATCCGAAACACCGTGCGATGTTTTGGGTCTTGGGATTCTTTCGTTATCCTGATTGTGGTAGCCGCTGGATGCTAAGTTACATCTGTATCTTTAATAGTCAGTCTTTGCTTGTTGCCTGGACCTACGTAATGAGAGGGCTACGTTCGTCTCATCATAACCGAAATGACGCCCTCGCAATACCTTCTACGCTGGTATACACAAGTAATATGATACGTATAGAATGCAGTAAACAATGAGATCGAGATAACTTACCTACCTCGATGGCTGTTATGGATGCTGACTCAGCATGACGGTGCTTTCCTTCCAACCAAAACTTTACCGTCGCTGCCTCAACAAACCTCCCAGAACGAGAAGTCTGATCCCTTCATTTACCTATCATCTAGCCATTCAATGAACGGCTTACGACCTCGTCAAATTCAATATCAAGAGCCATCAGAGCTTCACATCGACTGATTACTCGCCTTGGCGCCGATTCCCTCGACTATTTCCTCTATATCGCTGGATGCTTCGCGTTTGACCGCCCACTAGCTATCTTCTCTGCCCCGCCCCGCCTTCAATCTTCCCTCTGGCCCTTCTTCTGTTGTTCTTTCTGCAGTAACCCCGCCAGTTTTATTTACCTTTGCCACGTTGACTTGAAATTATTCTTGGAACGTATTGCGAACCTAGGGTCTGAAGCGACGCTGAAGGCGACTTCGCCAGAGTTAGGTGCGGCATGTCTTTCTCAGTGCAAGAATTGGACAACACTGTCCGCGCCTTCTATGAGGGCAAAGGCGATGTGGTGAGTATCCATCGATCGGCCGATCTACATACGCCAAACTGCGAGTAGAAGAGCTGACATCGTCTTTCTGTCTAGCAAAAGCAAGCACAGCAATCTTTGACCGAGGTATGATGAAAGGTCCTCACTTCACTCGACAGGCTTCGACTAATACCACGGACTAACAGTTCAAACAAAATCCGGACGCGTGGTTATCGGTGGGAGAGATCTTACAGGAATCGTCATACTCTCAAACAAAATGTGAGTGTGCTTGTGACCAATATTCGTTGCGAACAAGGTGAACAAAAACTCATTGTGGTAGATCTTGGGTTGCAAGTTCTAGATGAGGTGATCATGACAAGATGGAAGGTCCTACCGCGAGATCAGTGTCAAGGTAAAGTTGGCCATAGAGGTCTGAACAGTGCAGATAGTTGACACTGATATAGGAATTCGCAACTTTGTCGTCAATTTGATTATCGAACATTCGAAATCCGAAGAGAAACTAAAGAGCGAACGCGCATTCCTGAACAAGCTGAACCTCGTCCTAGTCTCGATATTGAAGCAGGAGTGGCCGCATAACTGGCCGACCTTCATTAATGAAATCATTTCCTCGTGTCACACCAGTATTTCTATTTGCGAAAATAACATGGCTATTCTTCGATTGTTGTCGGAAGAGGTTTTCGATTACTCACAGGATCAAATGACATCTACCAAGGCTAAAAATCTCAAAACAACAATGACGCAGGAGTTCTCATCTATATTCCAGTTATGTTCCGAGGTTTTGAACACCGCAAACCAACCTGCCCTGATCAAAGCAACACTGGAAACGCTACTCCGGTTTCTTAACTGGATTCCCCTCGGCTATATCTTCGAGACACCTATCATCAACACCCTTCTTGAAAGATTCCTCGATGCGCCCGAGACTCGTAACGTGACACTGAAGTGTTTAACTGAAATCGGCGGTCTTCAGATCGGTCCTCAGTACTCTTACGACGAGAAACTGGTAGTGATGTTTACTGAGACTCTCACACGCGTGGCTAAAATCATCCCGCTATCTTTGGATCTGAAAAGCACTTACATGAACAGCAATTCCAGAGATCAAGAGTTCGTTTTGAACTTAGCGCTGTTCCTGTGCAACTTCTTCAGCGTCCATCTCAATGTAAGTCATTTTTTCCCTTGTCTTCTGGACACTCATCCAGGTGACTGATTGCTTTCAAACAGCTCATTGAGAAATTGCCCAATTTGGACTATCTCACCCACGCGCACTTCTACCTTATCCGCATCAGTCAGATTGACGATCGCGAAATCTTCAAGATCTGCTTAGAGTACTGGACCAAGCTTGTGCAGGAATTGTACGAAGAAATGCAACAACTCCCGATCACTGATATCAATCCACTAGTAAGCATGGGAGTCACTGGTCTTTCGAACGGAGGCGCACCACACCCCAGCACACTCGCAAACTATCCTTTGCGCAAGCATAAGTATCAAGAAGTACTGTCGAGCCTTAGAACTGTTATGATTGAGAAGATGGTACGACCTGAAGAGGTTCTTATTGTGGAAAATGACGAAGGAGAAATCGTTCGTGAGTTTGTGAAGGAAAGCGACACCATCCAGCTATACAAAACGACAAGGGAATGTTTGGTCTATCTCACACATCTTGACGTTGTCGACACAGAGACCATCATGGCCGATAAACTCGCGAAACAGGTCGATGGCACTGAGTGGTCCTGGGCCAATTGCAACACCCTGTGTTGGGCTATCGGTTCAATTTCTGGCGCTATGAATGAGGAAACAGAGAAACGTTTCCTGGTCACTGTGATCAAGGACCTTCTTGGTCTAACGGAACAGAAGCGTGGAAAGGACAACAAGGCAGTCGTTGCCAGTAATATCATGTACATTGTTGGCCAATATCCAAGGTTTTTAAAGGCTCATTGGAAATTCTTGAAGACTGTCGTGAACAAGCTATTCGAGTTCATGCACGAAACACACGAAGGTTTGTTATGCCGTGACTCCTACTCTGAATGTTCCACTGATTGTTTGTAGGTGTTCAGGACATGGCTTGTGACACGTTCATCAAGATCGCCAATAAATGCAAACGTCATTTTGTAGCTCTTCAGCCTGGAGAGACCGAGCCTTTTATTGAAGAGATAGTTCGCAATATGCGAAAGATTACCTGCGACCTTTCACCACAGCAAATCCATACCTTCTATGAGGCTTGTGGTTACATGATTTCAGCCCAGGGGCAAAAAAGCCTTCAGGATCGATTGATTGAGAGTTTAATGGCTTTGCCAAACTCTGCATGGGACTCTATCATTGCCCAAGCCAACCAAGACCCATCAATATTGCAGGATCCCGAAACTATAAAGGTTGTTGGAAATATCATGAAGACCAATGTTGCAGCCTGCTCTTCAATTGGCACCTACTTTTATCCTCAGATCGGCCGCATTTACCACGATATGCTCAATATGTACCGCGCTTCCAGCCAACTCATCTCTGACGCTGTTGCTAGTGATGGTAAGTATATCCAACAGTCATACTGGTAACTTTTCACTTATTGCTCTCAGGGACCATTGCACCGAA
The DNA here is from genome assembly GCA_004299765.1 of Talaromyces funiculosus. Taxonomy (NCBI): domain Eukaryota; kingdom Fungi; phylum Ascomycota; class Eurotiomycetes; order Eurotiales; family Trichocomaceae; genus Talaromyces; species Talaromyces funiculosus. Next base: position 2,094,875 of record CP036227.1, on the reverse strand, counting down.
AACCCCTCGTGTGCGAGGATTGCGTACCATTAAGAAGGAAATTCTCAAGCTCATTGATACATATGTCCAAAAGGCAGACGACCTGGAGATGGTTAATCAGAATATGGTTCCTCCATTGCTTGAAGCTGTTCTGCTAGACTACAACCGAAACGTCCCAGATGCACGAGAAGCAGAGGTATTGAATGTTATGACAACTATTATTCACAAGCTTCATGTACGTTGGACCCCGAGAACTTCGCGATTCTCGGTTAGAATACCAGCCATTATGCGTGTGAAATCGGTACTGACATTGCTCTAGAACCTTATGGATGACAAGGTCCCGATTATCATGGAGAGCGTCTTTGAGTGCACTCTTGAGATGATTAACAAAGACTTTCATGAATATCCGGAACACCGTGTTCAGTTCTTCAAGCTGCTACAAGCGATCAACTTGTACTGTTTCCCTGCCTTGTTAAAATTGGACGGCAATCAATTTAAATTCGTTATCGACTCCTGCATGTGGGCAAGCAAGCACGACAACCGCGAGGTCGAAAACACAGGATTGACCATGTGTCTTGAACTCATGAACAATATGGCAGAGACTGATTTACAGACGTCGAGCATCTTCTTCCGGCAATTCTATCTTCCTATTCTTCAAGATGTTTTCTTTGTTTTGACCGACACTGATCACAAAGCCGGTAGGTCGATAGCACGGATCTCAGTCCTTAAAAAGCTTTGCTAACACCAAAATAGGGTTCAAGTCGCAAGCAATGCTTTTGTCACGGATGTTTTACTTTGTTGAGTCCGGCAAGATCCAAGAGCCGATTTATTCCCCGGAACAAGCACCAGCTGGCACGTCAAATAAGGATTTCCTACAAGAATACGTCGCCAGCCTTCTTCAATCGGCTTTCAAGAATCTCCAAGAGTAAGTCATTCTGTTTGTTTCCCTCTTTTCTCGATTACTTACATGTAGCGTTTAGAATCCAAATCAAGAATTTTGTCATTGGATTGTTCGCGTACAACGACGATTTCACCAAGTTTAAGACACATCTGCGAGACTTTTTGATTTCTCTCAAGGAGTTCTCTGGAGACAACGCTGAACTTTATGCCGAAGAACGAGAACAAGCGTTACAGGATGCTAAGGCTGCCGAGAGAGATCGTGCAATGAAGGTCGGCGGCTTATTAAAACCTGCCGATATGGATCAGGATGATGACCTATAGTACGATGGCTCAATTGTGTGATCTAGGCAACCTGGTGGAAAATTGGAAGCAAAGCAAATGTCCACTTCGCTTCACAAGCTTGGGAAACCACGTATAGTCTCAGGTAAACATCTGTGACTCTACCAATTCTCTGCTTGAAACACTTTGACTGTTGATGTATCAAAAATTATATCCAGTATACATGATCTGGAGGATGCGTATTCAGGAGGATGCTCTTGCGATGGGGGGTTCGAAAGGCCCGATTGGTGTTTGATAGCCATTTTCTCAGGGGGAAGAAAGGAGTAAAACTGGCATTAGTGCCAATCAGTCTAGAGGTTAAAATAAAGTAATGATATTGCTCAAGGCATTATTGTGTAGTGGACAATATATTAAATCACAGTCTGTGTACCTTGATGTAAGGATATGTATGACCTGCGGAGAACCAACCGCTGGACGATTTTCGATGCCCCCCCACCTATATATATCATTTTAAGATTGGAAGTTCGCCATCACCAGTCATCTTGCCACTCACGACTTGGACTCACAATAATTACTCTCTGCAACAAAATTTCGGACCGTCCTTGCAACCTGTACAATAGAAAAGGATCCACGTTGGTCAACGATGCAACGACAACAGCGACAACGACAGTTGAACGGCACCACAACATCCACTACGACGTCAGACTCCGAGTCAGCAACAAACGCAGCGAGCTTTCCACGCACTCTGCGCCTCCGAGGCGAAAGTCGAAGCCATACCGTCACTGTTGGTGACAGCGCTCATACAGAGACAGAACAAGAAGCAGAAGATGGATCTACGTCTCGTCGCGTGAGGTGGGATGAAAATGTAGTTAATAATGAGGGTATGGGGAAGAAGAGTTCAAAAGGTTCGGCTTCAATAATCGCGAATTGAATCAAGGGTCTGCCTCACTGATATGTTTATTTATTGGCTTAGTGTGCTGCATATACCATAGACCTCGAGCCATGGACGAGAGTAGTTCCGAGTCTGAGTCTTCTAGCTCAGATGACTCGGATACTGATGACGATAATGATATGCGTGCTAGACCGAGGCCTGCTCGACGAGAAGGATGTGGTCACGACGGTCACAACGAGGAGCACGACCACGGCGATGGAATCAAGAAAAGGAGGAAGAAGTTGCCGAGTCCGAATGCTTATGAGCGGCAGCCCAGGAACGAGCGTAGACCTACGCAACAACCCAAGATTGACTAGTGAAGATGTGGCAGAGCGAAGAGAAAAGAGCAATGATCTTTGCATTGCCGTTATGAAACTACAGATTCCTAGCTACGAGATGCGAATATCTAAGTTACACGAGAACGAGAAAACACAACTGACGGGTATATCTCTGAAACCGAACCCGCTCACTCCTGTCTCATACAACCCCAACGCCTTGCAAAACACGAACATTCGAGAAAGGAGTCCAAAAACTTCACAGAGCTCAAATCATCATACTCCGCCTTCTCGCTGAGACACGCTGGCTGCGCTTGGCTTGCAAATCGCCACCCCTTTCCGTAAGTGTCCGCTCTGTTTTGGCTTTCGTCGTGACGATATCTTTGGAGCTTGAGTGTGAATCCTCCAAACTGTCGTCATGGTAATTGCTTTCATATCCCGATATTTCGTCGTCTAGACCGGTCTTTCCGCGGTCAGAAACTGCAGGGTTGGAAGAGTGCCGGCGGGACTGCGAAGTGGGATTTGCTGAGCGTCGTCGTGTATCATTAACGGCGAGGACCTTGTTTGTCGAGAGGTTCAGGATGGCGCTTGAGACATCAATCGGACCAGTCTGATTCGAACTTGATCCAGGCTCTGAATCATTCAGTCGTACAATATCATTCGTGCTTGCAGACAATGTCCCTCGTTTTCGCTCTGTAACCATGTGCTTTGGTAATTCACTAAGCGCTTCTGTCGTAGTAGGAGTTGTAGTGTTAGTGTCGGTCGACGATTCATGCTCTTCGTCGATATTGTTCAGAGTTGAATTTTCGTGATCGTGCTCTCGACTAGGCGTACCCGTAACATTAGATGAAGTACGTCGGCCACCGGCAATCATCACTGCATCCACAAGCTCATTCGTAGCCCTTCGCATCTTGTCGCGCAAATTTGGCTCTGCATAGCTGACTGCCCCTCTCGCGCGCCTGGATGGACGAGATGCAAGACCGGGAAGGGGCATTGACTTCGTCACTGCTGGTTCGTCCGCGTTGAACGACTTTGTTTGAGCTCGACCACTTTCCTGAGGCTCTGTAATGGCTGATGCGAGCGGTTTCATAGGGTCGTCCTCGTGCATCATAGTTGTGGGTGCTCGCTTCGGCTTCTTCGCGTTTTGGGTATGGGATTGTGAAAACTCCTTTGCCGGTTCTGCTCTAGAATTTTCGTCGCCTTCCTTTTTATTCATCGGTTTCCCTGACTTGCCTTCAACCTGCTGAGCCGTCTCCTTGGTCTGTTTCTTCGCTGAAGATGCCATGTTTGTAGTTTCTGGAAAGACCTTGTCAGTGGACGGATTCAAATATCATATGTGCAATGGGCTGAACGTACTCGGCTCCAACACTCTGCGCTTAGCAGCCGGCCCCTTCTTCGGAGGTTGTTTCTTTGCTTGGACCACAGGTTCATTTACAATTTCAACAACCACATTGGGACGATCGGTTCGCAAATCCACAGCGCGCGTAAACTGAAAGTCGTCATCAATTGTGCCAGTATTTGTTACAGGCAGTGGTGAAAATGTGATTTCATCTTCAGTTGCGCTGAACTTTCTCTTCAAGCCGTAAAGCACAGACGGCGACGCAGATGGCGAGACTGTTTGTTCCGCAGTCGGCATCTCCTCGTTCACGTTGCCTGCGTATTCTTCAGGACTAAGACCATCTTCGGCATCTGCTAGGACAGCCTCATCTGTATCGAAGATTTTATCGTGCCGTCTTCGCGAAAGCGGGCTTTGGCTTATATCGAAATGTGCAACCGGAGGGGAGCCTATACTAGGAGAATCTATGTCCTGTGATTCCGCGAGTTCTTCAGGACTAAACACAGGTTAGCACTAAATGCCCGATGGGGATTGCTGTCATCCTTACTTCAAAGTCCGCCTTGGAAAGTACTTGTCTTCCATGATAGTCGGTAGTCTGTCGCCACTGTCGTTCCATGTTACGGGTCTCCGATTGGGATCAGCTGATCGCTGGGTTTCAGCTTCTGCCTCAAGATGCGCAGTCTTTCTCATGAAGCTTTCAGGGATCAAGCCCAACTCGCTGACCAATTTGTTCAGTTCCGATACTTTGGCTGCTAGTTTATCTTTGCATTGATGTATTTCCTTGTGAAATGCTCGACCGGCGGCATACTTTTCGGCATCGTGTGTTAACGAAATGACCTGTTCCTTCAGTGCGGCGTTCTCTTTGAGCAGATGAGAGAGTTCGGCCTCTAGGCCTTGAATTCGCAGTGACTGGAGGGAGTTTACTCGGGCGATTTCACGGTTCTGACGCACAAACCGTCTTTTGACTAAGATTCGCGTTCTCGTGTTAGCAGCAGGTTCAAGTTATTCAATAGATAATTAAGTGTTTACTTACGAGCCTCTACAGACTCTGCCGGGCCAGGTATCTCGTTTAATCGCGCCATGTCGCAATTTAAAGATGTTTGTTCTCTCTCTCAGGCTCAATGGCCTTGAGCCGTAGCTGGCGCAAATCCTCCACGGTTTAATGATAATCTCGTATCAAAAAATTTATGTTCGTCGGATTCAGAGTATGGGCGATTAGTCATTCGACGTTGATCGAAGGATGATGCCGGGTTTGTCGTTGGTTGAGATTTGAAGAATGATGTTTTTCCGTTGTTTGGGGTTGCTTGTTGATGTTTGTCTGGATCTGGCTTAGCCTCGCTATGAGCACGACCCCACTTGCTGAGATTCACATTCACAATGCTTACACACGACCACCACCTGACCGCTTCTATTGACTAGGACTTGGTGACTTTTGACCTTCATCTACCGACTTGATCGCAATAACGCCGAACAGCACAATGGCGCATCCCACTATCAACGCATCTCTCCGCCAGAGCAATGCCTACCCCACGACGTCACAGCAAGCCATGGCTTTGACCATGCGAATTGAAGCGAAGAAGGCCGAGCTGGAGAATCTCACCCAATTACGCGATCTGAGCAATGCGCTTGCCTCGCAGATGCAAGCTCTTGAGGCGAAACTAGCTACTTTGAACGACGGCACTGAATGTATGTCGATAATTTGCTGTCCATCGTTAAGTTGTTTTTTGTACTGATAAGTCTGACAGCTATTGCTTGTGTTTTGGCAAATTGGCAGAGCGTTTTGCAGGCTATCAATATGGCGACGAGTATGGGCTCATTTTCAGTCCGATTCTTACTGTATTCGGATTGTTTTGCATAGAGCGAAAGATGCTGATCATTCTATTTGAGTAGAGAAAACAGCGACCAGCGTTGAAGGACTTGCGGTCGGCGAGAACCGTCCAGCTACACTCGTGAGAATACCTACGGCGACAATTGACACGCTTCCCGAAGCTTGACGGACCCGTCTATTGAGATGGAGCTCTTTCAAGGGATAGACAGATTTTCGAGATTTCCACTACGCGCAAGTACAGACAAAACACGTGTTGTAGTGGATTCGGCTTGACGGGCCGTTTCTAGTCGAAGCATGAAAATTTCCAAACTCATGCCACGTATAGACTCGTCGCCCACACAACGCAACACGGTGCTCCACGATGCTTGACCACGCCTTTATCACGGAAACGATGCAAGCATTGGTCTGCGCGATATGATGATTCGTTTGGCAGGACGTACATCACGATTTCCGTCAACTTTCACATCAGGTAGCTTCGGGTAGAAGTGGGACTGCAGTGATAGACAAGTCTCTGTTCGCGAGGAGCAAATTCGGAAGGACTTGGGACGTAGTGTCGAGCAGTCCTGATAACCAAAAGATAAGCTATCTCGGCTCATACCATAGTCCTGCGATGTGGTGCTGGGATCTGAGTGAATCATGGCTAAATTGAGGTAGCCGTCTCATGATTCATGAGTTCCGGCCTGATAGCTACAGAGATAGATAATAACATGATCAACGCAGCGACCAGGATAACTTTGTACGAGGTAAACGGAGTCCTGTGACACGAGCCAATCAGCGGTCCAGGCTAACCACATCCGGTGAGGGTCACGTAGCTTGGCTTTTTTGCTTAAGCGCCCGAACCCGCCAGAAATCCAACTTGACTCAGAAGAATGTATGGAGCCCAGCTTCCCCTCATTTACTGGCGTGCGTGCTTGCGTGGACATGGGAATGGGCATTAGTTTCAGCATCGACCGTCCCCTAGCCTCGAAGCGTCCTCGGTCGGATATTTTTCCATCATCGAATCCCCTTCGCAATCAGCTCATACATGCTGCATAGCATACTCCGCAATCGTGTTCTTTGACGTGGATCCAGTCAGTCCGTGGCGTGCTTGTCGCTGGCCAGTCCAGGAACAGCGCTTAGTGCGTGCTCGGCCACTATAGCTGACTTATAATGCTAGCCAGTAACTAGCAATGCAGTCGACAATGAAATTAGGTACGATAGGAGACGGCCAATCAGTGGGAGTCGCCGGAGGACGAAGCACCGCGCCACTCTATTAGCTGATGCCACCACGAGAATCTATCGTCTACACCTTCTGTGCTGAAAACTGTTTTGCTAAATCTGCCTTTTTTTTTACTCATCCCAGCGGCTTTAATTAGTTACTCGAATGCGAGATCAGACCGTTGATTGTACACCAAGTATTCCTTTTCAATGATGCCATTTAGACTCGATCCATCATCAGATGACATTCCACTGCGTGTTCGGTACGCGTATGAGCTGTTTAATACCAAGCAAAGTGCAGGTAATAATATGTATGGCAGGGTAACGCTGTAAGTTGGTAAACAATCTGCAGGGTGCCCGGCGCACCCAAGCGGAGTCTCACTGCTTGCATACTTTAGCGAAGTATGTTCAGTTCGTGTGATGGCTCGACGAGCGGAGGTCATGGCGTTATTTGTGATCGTTACTCAAACCAGCCAAGTCTGACGAGCTAATATGTATCTAATCATAATAATGTGTCTCATGCGTCTAATAATGTTATTTATCGTTGTGGGGAACTGGGGGATGAAACCCCCTCTGCTGTTTGCCCTAGTCACTCTGTATATATATCCACGATCTCTTGCCACTTCGTTCTCAAATATCGCTGGCAGTTCAGCCGGATTTTCAAGCTTGAGCGTGCTTGCTCGTGATGACCTGAAGTTTTCTATCCTTCCCTTCTACTCTGGCTCTCGGATCCATCAGCCTTGCTATCGTGCGAGCCTTGTTGTTTTGTCACCGGTTGCTGTGACCAGGCAGACATGATACAGCCTTTTATCGTATACTTTATTTGTAATCTGTGAATGCGAAAAGCCTTGGGACATCCACGAGTATAAAGCTCGCCACTGCTCTCCAAAGAAACTATCCGTCACTCCAAATCTTACCATCGAAATGTCTGCCGACTGGTCTCTCGATTTTTGCCTGGTCTGTGACCAGCAGACCTCTGGAGCAGGACCTTATTGCTCCCAGAGCTGTCGACTGGCCGACCTAGATCAGAATGCATCCGACTCTTCCCTCTCGAGCTATCCCGTCTACCTCTCTGCCAAGTCAGCCATACAACCCAAAACGAGTTCGGTCTCCTCCACACAGTCTAGAAGCAGTACAGCGAGTCGCCGATTTATCGGCAACCGCTCTTCTTCTTCCTTCCCTTCCGCCAACTCGAGTGAACGACCATTGAGCCTGGCATCGACTTCGTCTCAGACCTCGCTGTCGTCACTTACCGGAGCACTGTCTCCTTCTGTTGCACTGTCGACTCAGGTCCGACATGAACTGCAGGACTATTCGAAGAGCTTCGACCAAGTGCGAGACTGGAAGAGACGCTTGACGAATTCATGAGTCATCCGACTGATCAATTCCCTCTTTCTTTCATCAACAATGGGGCCGGCGTTGAGAACAACCCGTCTTCCCTTCGGCGTCTGGATTTTGCTTTCCCTTGTTCAGCGTTTCAGACACCTCCTACATCAGACGTGTCACGAATATCCCGTTTGCAATCATTTTCATCGGCATTAACATCATGCAACATTTATCGGCGTATGGGTGAGGGACTCGACTGTATATCATGTCACATCAGATCACATCTCATCAGACTATCACATGGACTATCCGGTAAACAGTTACGGAATTCCTGTTCGTTGATATTCTGGCGGCAGATGACCAGGGTTAGGGTTATGGGTGTGGAGTTGGTCTTTTTTCATCTGTTTGATCAGTTTGAACTGCAATAGAACTGGGCTGGGAGTACTAATATTGTATCCATCACACATGCCGAGTCAGCACATCATCGGACATCATCGTTTGCGCAAGGTCGGGCCGAAAGGAGACACGCTGCTCCACCTGATCGGCATCTTTTCTTGATTGCTTGGACAGTTGGATGTGTGGCGGAAAAGCTCTTCTGTATATTAATTAGTACAGCATCATATACTACGGATATATATGATCCCTCACCTCACCTTCTGTGTTGTAACTTCTCTGTGTCGCCAGCTTCTCATCAGCGATAATACCTGTGAGAGGCCGGGCTAGATTTCCATGCGGAGCCAACTCTCTCAACTCCACAGTGGGTAAGGATGGGAAAATATGGGTATCGTATCAGATTCTGATGGTCAGATGACGGCAGGTTAGCAGAGCAGGAGTCCATGGTAGCAATCTAGAATCATTGTTCGATTTGATCTTTATACAGCATATCCATTCAGGAGTTCCTCTCTAGCGTGGGATGATAATGATTTTATATACATGGCATGCCGACTGACTCCCGCCCGTGATTGGTGGGAGAATTATGGCCGACACTCTTGCGCTGTGAGCGAGAACAACGTATTTTCGATATTGAATTGATCAATAAGGTTGACCCGAGAAGACGAAACCAATGACTGTACGAAGGCTTAGCTGGCATTTGACTGCGATAGATATATATATATATATACATGGTAATGTACCCAGGTGGAGTGCGCACTTCGTAGAGAACTAGCACGGAGACTCCCCCGGAAGAGGTGGCCCGAAGATCATCTTGTTCTCTGTCTGTACGCAGTTGACTGACTCACCTGTCGTTACTTGCCGGTTGTCAATTGGCATTTTCGTATAATTATAATTCAGAGACATTGTTGCATATGTACGTCTAACAAATCGAAGGCATTCCAGCAAGGAAAGGCAGAGTTCCGCAGCTCGTGGATCAACACGTCATAGTTCTCATCCCAAGCAGCTCATCCACTTTTTTTTTATTGAACCAAGTTCTCTCCATCCCTCCTCGCTCTCTCCCTCGCTCACTCTCCTCTCCTCGTTCTTCAGGGGCCCCCTTGTGCCATTCGCCAATTTTTCCGTCAGGAAGAATTTACTCGTCCCTTCTCTCTTCTCTCTGTTTGTTATACTCTACGTCGTCCAATCGCGTTGTTAGACAATGGCCTCACAGCACTCTCGCCGCTTTGTTCGGCCTCTGTTATATACATCTGCCGCACTAGCCACCGGAGCTGGTCTTCTCTACGTCGCATATCGCCCTCGAAATATCCCGGGCTCGGAGCCCGCCGTTGTACCGCCGCCTAGTTATCGCTCGGGAAAGCTTGTGCCCCCAAGTTTCCCGCGCATTAAATCGCGTGAAGAGCAGATCGCTGAGTTGCGACGGAGCGCTGGTTTCGGTGCTCAGAATGGTGAAGAAGAACCTTACGACTTGCTCGTCATCGGAGGAGGCGCGACCGGTTCCGGTATCGCGCTTGATGCTGCGACCCGAGGTCTGAAAGTTGCCGTAGTTGAGAGAGATGACTTCAGTGCGGGAACCAGTAGTAAGAGCACCAAGCTGGTGCATGGCGGTGTTCGTTATCTGGAAAAGGCCGTTTGGGAAATGGATTATGCCCAGTATGCTTCTACATCATAACCACTTCAAAATACCCCGAAGAAATCGAAAACAAAAAAAAAGGCGAATCACCAATTCTTTCGAATGAAAGATGTAGCTGACGAGATTATCTTCTGCTATTTCGCAGGTACTCGCTTGTCAAGGAAGCGCTTCGCGAGCGTAAATATTTCTTGAAGACCGCCCCCCATTTATCTTCGTGGTTGCCAATCATGGTCCCTGTGCAGAAGTGGTGGCAAGCTCCCTACTTTTGGATGGGTTGCAAGGCCTATGACTTTTTGGCTGGATCTGAGGGGATCGAGAGCTCCTACTTTTTGACACACAGCAAAGCTCTGGATGCTTTTCCAATGCTGAAGAAAGAGGACTTGTTCGGTGCTGTTGTCTATTACGGTAGGTTACGCGTCTCTCGAATAACATTCAGACTTATACTAATATAGATAGACGGTGCACATAATGACTCGCGCATGAACGTTTCTCTAGCAATGACCGCCGCCTTGTACGGTAGCACAGTCGTCAATCACCTGGAAGTGACTGGTTTGACCAAAGATGCCTCTGGAAAACTCAACGGAGCCTTCGTCAAGGATCTTGTGGCCGAAAAGAACGGCCAAGAGGCCAAGCCGTTCCAAATTCGCGCCAAAGGTATCATCAATGCCACCGGTCCTTTCTCCGACTCTATTCGTAAGATGGATGAACCCGAAACCAAGGAAATCGTCGCCCCTAGTTCTGGCGTCCACGTCATCCTGCCCGGTTACTACAGTCCCTCTAACATGGGACTCATCGATCCCTCGACATCTGATGGTCGTGTCATTTTCTTCTTGCCATGGCAAGGAAACACCATCGCTGGAACAACCGATCGGGCGACTGAGATCACGCCTCACCCTCAACCAGCTGAGGAGGATATTGACTGGATTTTGAAAGAAATCAGCGGATACCTTGCTCCGGATATCAATGTGCGACGCGAGGATGTTCTTGCCGCATGGTCAGGAATCCGTCCTCTGGTTCGAGACCCCAAGGCCAAGAACACCGAGTCCCTTGTGCGAAACCATTTGATCACCATCTCTGCATCTGGTCTTCTGACCTGCGCCGGTGGAAAGTGGACAACCTACCGACAGATGGCTGAAGAGGCTGTTGATGAAGCCATCAAGACCTTTGCTTTGCAGCCCCGGAAGGTACAAGATATCCCCGACGTCAGCGGCACAGGGCTCAAGACGGACAACTTCAACCTCGACGGCTCCTGCCAAACCCACCAGGTCCGCCTCATTGGTGCTCACGGATACTCAAAGACTCTTTTTATCAATCTCATTCAGCATTTCGGTATCGAGACAGATGTTGCCAAGCACTTGGCAATCTCATATGGTGACCGTGCATGGCAAGTCGCCGCCCTTTCTTCGCCTACAAATGCTCGCTTCCCTCTTCGTGGAAAACGTGTGTCCGCTCTGTATCCCTTCATTGATGGAGAAATTCGCTATGCCGTGAGACACGAGTATGCTCAAACCGCTGTTGATGTTTTGGCCCGCCGGACCCGACTCGCTTTCTTGAATGCTCAAGCTGCACTCGAAGCCCTACCCAACGTCATTGACTTGATGGCCGAGGAATTGAACTGGGACCAGAAGCGAAAGAGCCTTGAGTGGAAGGACACCGTTCAGTTTTTGACTTCCATGGGTCTACCACAGAACCGTGTCAACATTACGAGGAAGGAAGTTGAAGAAGGAAAGTCTCAGATTTTGATAGAGGGCAAGCACAGCTCAGCTAGGACTGGTATGTTTCTTCCCCCTACATTGTTTTATACTCAAGGCTAATGACATTGCAGACTCCCCCGCCGATGTCCTCCAAGGTGACCGTACAAGCATCGGCAAGAAAGACCCGGGTGTGAGCCCTGAGTCGCCCGTCAACAAATAGTTGACTCTCTAGAGGGGCTGTTTGTATTATACCTATAGAACAAATATCTATAAAACGAAGTGCGAGAGGGATGACCTGCGTCGTCCCTTGTGTCAGTGATAGACAGTACATAGATTGTTGGCGTTAATCAGAATTCTATTTTGTCAAGAAGATATCATACAAGATAGAAGAAGCATTTGACATTGCATTTAGAGTATGTATAGACTGGCCGCTCTAGTTGGCGAGATCCCGACCCATAGGTGCTGCCCCACCTGATCTCTAATTTTGTACGCTTCACTCATCTCAAGTATAACCACACCTACCATACTCAGCTTCTACTTATTGTTTGACTCTAAATTTCATAATGGTCTACTACTTCGTTTCCAATGTCGTCTCTCCCTCTGCGACCATCTATGTCGGCAAGGACAAGTTTGAAAGTGAGCCCCCTCAAGCCTCTAACAAGCGTCGTACAATGTCTAACATATCATTGTCTAGATGAAGAACTTATAAAGCACGGCCTGGAATCAGACGTTTGGTAATCCACCTGCATTTCTCGGTTATTTCAACAACATCGAACAGTATATACTGATTGCATAATGTCAGGGTTCGTTGTCCGTTCCCTTCCCAGCCAATCCTTGCGAAAGCAAAAGAGGCCTGACAGGCTGCTAGTTCCACGTCGATAATCTATCCAGTGCGCACGTATATCTACGACTTAGGGAAGGCGAAACATGGGAGAGTATACCAAAGGCGGTCCTGGAGGACTGCGCGCAATTGACCAAGGCCAATTCTATCGAGGGTATGCCGAACCCAGAAAACGGAGATGAGGAATTCTGATGGAATGGGGATAGGAAACAAAAAAGATAACATTACAGTTATCTACACGCCCTGGGCAAATCTCATGAAAAACGCATCCATGGCCACGGGCCAAGTCTCATTCCACAATCCCAAGCAAGTGAAGAAAATCTTCGTCGCCGCACGCCAAAACGCCATCGTCAACCGCCTAAATAAAACACGGGTTGAGAAATTTCCGGACCTACAGGCTGAAAAGGAAGAAATATTGAAAAAGCAGCGCAAGGAAGAGCGAAAGGCCAGAGAAGATAAGAAATTGGCAGAGAAGAAAGAGAGGCAGGAGAGGGAGCAGTTGAAATGGCAGAAGGAGCATGCTTATGATGATTTGTTTAGTGAGGAGAATATGATGCAGACCAGCAACCAGGATCGAGCGGAAGATTTTTTGGATGACTTCATGTGATGTCTACCTACATTATCACGAATTGAAGGAAGAATTCCAGGACTTGATTCGTATAATTAAGAAGATGATAAACGTAGTGTTGATTCTACGCTGGGTTTCTTTGGAGCTCCGCTAGTGGCAGGCGGCCCGCATTGACTGCGTAACACTAAATATACTTACTACGTCGACAGTTACGTATACCACAACCACCTCTACAATTACAATAATTGCCAAACACCATTCCACCATGTCGCCAGATAAACAATCTTCTAGTAAGTCATCCGCTCTTTTTATCTACCACATATAGTAACATTTTACAGGCGCAAAGTCTAAGAAGAACAAGAAGAACCAGGCCAACAAGCAGAACGCCGACAGTAGCAAGCCTGCGGAAGATGAGGCGCAGAACGATGCCGTAGAGGAAGAACTGAATGACGGCCCGGATGGAGGAGAGGTGGTTATACTCTTAATGCAGTTCCTGATGCTTTCATCGCTAATCGAATACATTCATAGAACCAAGCTCAGGATGTCAACGGTGAAAGCAAGTCCACAGCAGACCCTGCGGCAGAGCAGCAAAACCCCAACGAGCACAATGACGATAATAACGATGCCCCCGAACCTGGAACAAAGATAACGACGAAACCGACAGGCTCGGAAGATAGCAGTAAATTTGACGACCTCGTCCGAGATCGTGACTCTCTCCGCGCCGAAGTAACCGAACTTCGCAAATCGCTGGAACAGATCCAACTCAAACACGAAGAAGAAATGGAAGCATTGCAACAGAAATTGAACGAGTCCGAAGACAAAAAAACGCAGGCCGAGACTCAGTTTCAGAAGTTATTGGAGCGAGTGAATACGATCAAGTCACAGCTGGGGGAGAGGTTGAAAGAGGATGCAGTACGTCAGTCTGAATACTTGTTTCATGAATGACAACTGACAAAATGCATAGGAAGAGCTATCTCAAGCTCGGTCTCGTATAGAAGAGTTGGAAGACCAAAATTCTGCTCTGAAAGCTGAAGTAGGCGAGAAATTGTCCAAGATTGCAGATCTGGAAAAAAATGCTAGAGAACACGCCAACGAATTATCAAATCTGCGCAATAGAGCCAACCTATCCCAACAGAACTGGTTGCAAGAGAAAGAGGAACTCATTGAACAAGAATCGTATATCCGAGCAGAGTTCGAAGAAGCTAAACAGGCAATGCACAATTGGGAAGTGCTGGCGATGGAAGAGAGATCCATTCGCGAGGGACTCGCAGAGAAGGTGAATGATCTAGAAGAGCAGCTTTCGAATCTTCGTGATGAGTATAAAACTGCCGTGTCGGATAACAATACGCAATCCAACACGATTGATGGATTGCAACGGGCATTGCAGGAGATTCAAGATGGTACCTTTCCCCTTGTCAAGTTACTTTGTACTAGGCTGATGTGGGATAGCACGAAAACAAGAGCTGCGTGAACTTGTTCAAAGCTCCGACGCTCAGCTCGAAGAACTCAGAGAGAAACTCCAACAAGTCGAGAAACGCGCAGACGAAGCCAACACAGAACTCAGAAAGGCGCAAACAGAATTAGATCGACTGCTCCCATTTGAGAAAGAGGTCAAGGAAAAGAACCTTCTCATTGGAAAATTGCGGCATGAAGCTGTTACTCTGAATGATCATTTGACCAAGGCACTGAGATTTCTGAAGAGAGGCAAACCAGAGGACAATGTTGACCGGTATGTCCTAACTTCAGCAACTAAAGGAGACGTTACTGACTTATCAAGGCACGTCGTGACAAACCACCTTTTACATTTCCTGGCTCTAGATCGATCCGACCCGAAGAAGTTTCAGATTTTGCAGCTCATAGCAGCTCTCCTACAATGGAATGATGGTAAACCTCCATCTTCTTTCTCGTGTTTTCATACGTCTAATACTAATTTCAACAGACCAAAGAGAACAAGCTGGGCTCAGTCGTCCCGGCACATCCAGTACAATGAATAACATCACCACCGCCCTCAAAGTACCCAGTTTCTACGTACATCGAACGCCGAGCACGCCATCTCTCATGAGCGATTACATGGAGAACGGGAACAATGCCGGTGGAAAGGAGACTCTTGCAGAACTGTGGTCTAATTTCTTGGAGCAAGAGGCCGAAGCTGCTGGGCATGAAAGCAAACGGGGATCCACAGCTGGTCTTTCACCTCAATAGACTAGCCTTTCTCAAATCTTACGACCCCTTGTGTTGGCCTATGCTAGACGGTGTATGTATTATTATTTTTATATACGTAGATACAGTACCCAAACATTTCTATATGCTATCTGAAAATGAGACTTTTCACTCAGTAGCACCAAACTTTCCCCCATCAACAATCCAATCCCTCAACTCTGTATACGCCTTCTCCAAATCATCATTCACAATAATCTTGTCATGCGCACCGGGCTGCCTCGAGTACTCCAACTCATTCTCCGCCTGCGCCAGACGCTTTTTAAGACTATCCTCCGTCTCAGTGCCGCGGCCCCGTAGTCTGCGCTCGAGCTCTTCGAGTGAGGGAGGTGAGAGAAACACAAAACGCGCGTTGAGGTCTGTTCGTTTCACTTGTTTTACGCCTTCCATCTCGATGTCGAGAATGCATATGCGCTGCTTGGAGGCGATGTCGCGCACGGCTTGGACGCTGGTGCCGTAGAAGTTGCCGCCGAATTGGGCATCTACCAAATCAAGCAGGTCAATTGAAATCTATCTTCCAGTTTTGTGAGGGACAAGAGAAGAAACTCACGTTCGATAAACCCGTTTTCGCTGACGAGTTTCAAAAAGTCCTCTTTTGTGGTAAAGTAGTATTCCCTTCCATCTTCTTCGCCTGGTCTAGGAGAGCGAGTAGTGTCTTTCACCCGCAAATGTCAGCATATCGTACTGCATCAATACCAAACAGGAGTATACATACGAGAAATTGAAAAGCCAAAGGTATCTGGGAACTCTGCAAAGAGTCTTTTGAGAAGGGTCGATTTGCCTGTGCCTGAGGGACCGGATACGACGACGGGGCGGTATTTGTGTACTACACTTTGTCAGTCTTTCTTGTCATGTAGCGCAAACTATTTCGTACCTGAAGATGTAGCCATGGCCGATATGCGCGCGTGCGGATAGATGTTGTAGGGACGACGGATCCTCGGGTTAATGAATATTGATGGAAGCTTTTGCGGGCAAAGGGCTCGGTAGGTAAACATGTATTTGACTATCGCTATAGAGGTTGCGTTGCTGTGCAGCTCTAGTAGAGATAGGCCATTAGCTAGAAGTTGCTATCACAATCATCCTAACATTGCGGAGCTCTGCCACTTGCTTCTCACATTTGACAAGGCAGCCGTGCAAGCACATTACTATCTAATACAACCAATCAGAGCGCAGGATTTTAAACTTATTAAGGGTTAAGATCAACCCTAATCCCAAGAGCTAGTTCAAGCAAATATTTTAAAAATGCTAATTAGAAATTTATTTTGTAAGGAAGTTAATCGACCTATATAAATTATTAGTAAATTTAGTGTGGTAACATCTCTAGTATAAAGATGAACAACTGACGCAGGAAACGCTGAATTCGGGCGATGAGAGTTCTCTCTAGCTATCTATCGACTTATAACCCAGTGGAAAACCTCGCAGCGGTGCTGATTTTTGCAAATGCTCTGTTTGGCTGAAAAATTGTGCTAATCACTAAATGTCGTTGTAAAGCTAACTAGTCAAGCTCAAGTCATACCCGTATCGGGCCAGCAATGGAAGGGGAAAAAAAAAAGGAAAAGAGTGACAAGTTGACTTAGAAAGAAAATTGCATAGTTAAAATGGATATCTGTAACAGGCAAAGAAAAACTGGTCTCACGGGCTTATTATAACAGTAAGCTTGTTTATTTTTTTGTCTGCGTCCCCTCCTCCCCTTCAGAGCACCATCCCCAGTGTGTCGGTTGTCCATTAATCGTCACCCTTTCACAGCGAGACTGAACCTAGTAGCCGTTCATGGTGACTCTCTGAGAGTTCCGGCTCAACTCGCGGTCGGCTGATGGGCTGATGGGTCGACTACCACCGGTGTGTCCACCACCGGCAGCGCTGCTCTCCTTCAAGGCCATGAGTTGTTTGGCGCGGAAAGTCTCGTAGTGAATCTGGCTGGTAGTTTCGATAAGGTCTTGCAGGTGGGTACGGGTCAAGAAATTGCGGAGGTACACGAATTCGCAATGGTTCTCATCCTCGACATTGATCACACCCCAGCGGTTCTGGCGGCCGCGCACTTGTTTTCCGTTGACAACAATGTTCTTCTCGCTTCCGACGACTGCGAATGGAATAATATCCTAGCTTCTATTAGTAACATACATGTTTATCATGCTTGTAGCACCTACCTTGATCTGGACGTTCATCACGCGCTCCTCGTCGTCCAACTCGTCGTTGTCATAGGGGTACATCTTCAGGTTGTGGAAAGTGAATTCCTCCTTGATTCTTTCCTTGAATGCCTGTCGCTCTTCCAGGGTCAAAGAGTCGGACTTGGCAATAACGGGGACAACGTTCACGACATCGGAAAGCTTCTTGAGGACGACAATATCGATAGGCTTAAGGCTAAAACCCAGTCAGTATCAGGTCCCAAAAGCAGTGGTTAAGTCACGTACGCATGACCGGATGGCTGAATGAAGAAAAGACAGCAGTGAATACGTGTGTCTTGAATGTAGCGTTCTCGCTGAGCTGTGAGTTCCTTCCGGAGGTAGGCTGAGTGCTGATCTTTGATATATTTGACGATGGGATCCCAGCTAATGCAGTCAGCACAAATCTCCTCTATCCATTTCTGATCGCGAATGCGTACCATCGGTCATTGTTGACTTGGTCGCCATATCCGGGGGTATCGACAATGTTGAGCCTCAAACGAACACCGTTTTCTTCAATGACTATAATGACAGCAAGCTCAGTATATTATTCTTTTCCGTACACGTCAATATATCAGGGCCGACGTACTATGAGAGACGGTCTGAATTTCAGTCGTGGAGCGAACGGGCTCATTGGGGGTCAGACGGCCCTTGGAGTCGATCAAATGTGAAGCAAAGATGGTGTTGATCAAGGTCGACTTTCCGAGACCAGTTTGGCCTTATCACACAGACAGACAACAGTCAGCTCATTGTTTCTTATCCAAAAAAGACTCGAATCAAGATTTGCTGTACTAACCGACACACATAACGTTGAACTGGAAACCACGCTTCAGGAGCTTCTTCTCGATTTGAGAGGTAATGCTGTCGAAACCGACATGGCTGCGAGGGAAGACGGTGCTCGGGGGAGCTGCGACACTGGGTGCAGAGGCCATGGCTAATGAAACAAGACACGCACGTTAACTGGGGACTTGAATCAACGAGAAACTAGAAGGAAAAACTATGAATCAAGAAAAAAAGCCAACGATCCGAACACCAAAAGACGTTCTCTTGATTAAAGACAGGTTGAACCCCCTATTATTGAGTTTGGGTGTTGTTTCTGTTGCGGGCGGCGGATCAGGGGGCACTGGCGCCCTAGACCAGGCTAGGACTAGCCCATGAAACAGCTTCAATTGTCCAACCAAAACATCCCGTTGCGTGCTCCACCCAAGTCGGAAGGCTTCATACGAAATTTCTAGGCCAAGCTGTCGTATGCAGGATACCAGCACCAGCACACGCCTTTGTGTTACTCTTGTCGTCTGTGATTTACGCTCGCTTGTCTGGCCACAGCATTTTTCAACACTGCAAATCGCTCCTTCCTTGTCCGAACCCTCTACCATGGCCGTCCGACACATCTCCGCGCTTCCATTTCTGTCGATATTCACATCGCCTGTCCTGCGACCACCGCGACAATGGAGCACCATCTACCAGCAGGCCGTTCTACTCCAGGGCTTACCTGTCCTCAGCGGGTATATTGCCAATGAGATTCCCTCGTTCTTAGCCGGCCTCTGGGAATCAGTTCTCCGCGCCGTCCCTAAAAAGAAGACCTCCCACATGAAGAAACGACATCGACAAATGGCTGGCAAAGCGTTGAAGGATGTGAAGAGCTTGAGTAAATGCCCCGGCTGTGGAGAGCCGAAAAGATCACATGTTCTTTGCCCTACATGTGTCAAAGGTATTGCAAGCTTGAAACCATCTTTGGGGTGTCCATAGGCTAATTTTCTCTTCGTCTCAAAGACATCAAAGATCAATGGGCGCAGGCCGCGATTGAGAAACAAAAAGCAGAGGCTGCTGCTTCACGCCACTGATTCATGTCGCGCATTTATGAAGACGTATAGGTTCAAAGTGGACTACTTGATTCTTCAGGTAGTCAGTGCATGGCAACAGGCGTTATCTGGGTATTTTATATTGTAGCATCCACGTTTCGATCAGGGCCGTCAAGCTCATTTATATGTACTATATACAAATTTCAAACTCGAAAATCAAGAATGTTCTTTCTCATTATGCTTTTTTTCATGGTGTAGCCCATACGTAGTAAAGAGAAAAAGCTGTACATAACATTCGAAAGGCACCACCAGCTCCCGCACATTCAACCTTGGCATCATCAATAAGTTGATCGGGGCCTCAAAACCTTCCCCGCTACAAACCCCGCGGTTCTTTAGACAAAAACGAGGAAATCATGGTAAGTCTGAACAGTACATGGCTGTAGGGATCAAGCTTGTCTAACATGCGTGAAAGTCCAAACAATATCTTTCGTGGGGCTCCGCAGACAACGGTAAGTTGTAACTCTGCTGTACGTGGGATACTACGAATAAAGACTGATGCAGCTGTAGCCCATCCGATTGATATTTTCTCACTGGCTGTGACTTCCAATCAAATTATTTCAGCCTCAGGAGCATCTGCGATCAAGATACACTCTACTGCAGATACAGATTTCCCGCTTGCGCATACCATTGAAGCTGCGCACAAGATTGGATGCCATCATGTCGTCACATCAAAAAATGGTCTGAAAGCCGCCAGCATTGGCTTCGGGGGAGAATTCAAGATCTGGAACTGCAATAATGGCGAATGGTCTGAAGACACAGCTTTATCGAGTACGTTTCCTCATATGCAGGTGTTAATTACAGTCGCTAACGTTTCAACAGACGCAATAAAAGAGCCAGATACTTGGGCGATCTGCCTATCAGAAGATGGTCGATACCTCGCAGGAACGACAAATAACGGTCATATCAAGGTGTGGGACCTAAGCAATGGTGAACAATTTAGGGACTACGAGACCAAAGGGGCCTTTGGAACTTGTATTGACATGGTTCGTTAAAATTGAAGCCGTCCCTAAGCTGTTGGTCATCGCTAACTAGGCCTTCAGTCGAGCGATGGAAAGTACATTGCAAGTGGCCATCAGAACGGGAGTATCTACATATTTAGCAACGAAACCGGTCGTATGCCATTCTCATTATCTGGTAAGAGTCATGTAGGAACTCATCAAAATCCAAGAGTCTAACCCAGTTGCAGGTCTTATCAAGCCTGTTCGCGCAGTTGCTTTCTCTCCAGGTGGAAAGTTACTTGCAGCAGCTGGAGATTCCAAAGTCATTGTCCTTTATGACACAGAATCGGGCGAACAAGTGACTCAACTGACCGGCCACTCAGCATGGATTCTATCATTAGACTGGAGCCATACGGGGGAGTATTTGTTAAGTGGGTAAGTTTTTGATCGACTTGTGGTATCAATCATCTGCTTTCAATATTCTAACTCCCAGTAGATCGTTCGATGGCAAGGTTAAGGTGTGGTCTATTGAACGCCGAGCATGTGTTGCGACTCATTCAGAGAACGATAAAGCTGTATGGAGTGTGAAATGGTTGCCCAAGGTAGGTAGAACGGAAGGGTTTGCGACTGCTGGTGCTTCTCGCAGTATATCCTTCTACAGGGAAGCTACAGGCGGTTAGGCACGCCGCCTCTGGATTCACACAGTGATAGAGTATTTGAACCTTATGCATAACATGTACGATGTTGACATGATGGCCGGTATGAATTTGTAGCCTAGTCTTTTGATGTATTTTGTTCGTGAGCAAGGTACCTTATCCATTCCCATCGCTGTGAGCATTAAAGACCTGGGACAAGTCATATACCCATTATTTCATTGATTCCACAAAAAGTCGACGCATCCTCTTCAAAAGAGCCCCAAAATCTCGGTCCTCGTTGACAATATCCAATTCGCGTTCAATGGCTTCTCTCTCCAACTTGGGTTTGGTATGATATATCTCGTAGTCCCTAGAAGCAGTACCCAATTCAAACCAGGCTTCTTTCTCCCAATCCTTCTCAAGAAGATGTGTATATACGATCTTCAACCGATCCTCTCTCCCGGCGCCCTCGATGCGCATACAAAGATAATCTTGCCAAAATTCCAATTCGGGAACATTCAGTCGTGCTTGCGAATCGAGATACTGAGCATGTGCCTTTTGCGCCTGTAATTTTTGGTCAATTGCTTGTTGAGTCTCCGCAATTTGACGTTTCAGTCTGTCCCGTTTTGCAAGGCGATTATCGCGCTCAAGTGTGATCGAGGAGATGTGTGCGTGGATTTCGGCGGCTTCGGCGGCCTCGCGCTGGATTGTTTGTTGGTGATCTTGGGTTTTAGAAGTCAAGATTTTGACATCATTTTGTTTCATGTCGTAGTCCTCTTTTCCCCAAGATTAGCACATGACAAATTCTCTTGAATTGCGAACGGGAAGATACGGTCATACTCTGAAGTTCGGCCAAATTGCTGTGAAATTGATTGCGTTCCTGGAGGACTTGCTTGCGCCCCTTCTCGATAAAAGCGTCAAATTTTGCCGTAAACTGTGCCATTCGACTACGCAAGTCTTCGAAGCCAAAATTAAGACTTGGGAGGGAGTCCGCCATGGAGGGAGCCTCTGCAGATGCCAATGGCGGTCGCATGGCGCTGGTGGATAGTGATGGCTCGAAAGACGACATCTTGGGCAAGCGGATAAAATATGAAGCTGTAGAGAGTATTCAGGATCTGTGGCAGACGTGTACGCGTTCTTTGTGATATGACTGTATGGCAACAGCAGGTTCATTTGTCAATTCAAACCAAGACTGTGACGCGACCGATCAAGATAAAGGAAGGAAGGCGCGGATGGCAGTTGCGGGGCAACCGCGGCCTCCGAGCAAAATGCAAATTAATCAGACGGAGCTAGACCGCAACAGGAAGTCCAGCTAAAAGTTATATCGAGAGCTCTGTTTGCTTCTCTACTTTTGTCAAACCAGACTCAGCTTCGTTATAAAACACTTCATCCATTGAGAATCTCGGCCATCCGCATATCCTCGCTCGCCACCACCAAGCCCAGCTCCTATATGCTTGTTGTGCCGCAATGAGTGACCGATTCTACATATTGGCGAATATCGTGAAAACAATCAGGACAGGTCCAAATGGATGACCATACTCTTGGCCTTGTCCTTCAATACGGCAACCCAGGTCCTGCCACTTATTCCTCCGCTAATCAGGAGTGGCACTTTGCGCGACGTCTTAAACCATGTGAGTTCTCGCTGGTATTTTATAAATCACGAATGACGGAAACTGATGGCCTGTAGCGCAAATAATCTCCTACACAGGGTACGAGCGACAAGTAGTTGCCCCGTCGGCGGAGAATTTGCCGATAGTCGGAAAAAAAGACAAAGACATTAATGCGCTTTTGGAAAATTACCCCGAGCTGATAGGCATTGCTCCATCCTTTGCGCGCGAAGAGGAACTATCGGAAACCATTCAAGAGGCCAATTCGTATTTCAACCCGCAGATATCATCAGTCCTTGAATTTGGGAATGCGCAGCTGCCCGAGCACATACGCACTCGCCGAGGTCGGATACGGACTGTACCTATTGCAGCCCTTGCATCTGGACAGAATCAGAACGTGCTTTCTCTTCGGATCATCGAAGCTGAGAGGGTTGTCACCAATCTAGAACAAGACGCGGCTTTTCGCCTGCCCACGATAGGTAATTCAAAGGGAGCAGATTGGAGTATCACAGAGACGCCTATCCGCCAGATCAAATTCGCAGATAGCATCGAAAACCCAGGGGATCTGCTAGCCGTCCGTCTACTTTCTAGCACGGTTATATTGCAACCGATTTATTATCGGGAGGCTCAGCTCATCACCTTCCCTGAGTTATCGGGTACTGCGTACTCCAGGTCGCAGATTTCTCATATCGATCCTTGTTTAATTGCTGAGATTGATGTTTCACAGACAGGTGGGTTCACTCATGTGGATGTGACATTTAACCCCTGGTATCTGAAACAATTCGCAATTATTGATGAGCGTGGCCATTGGAGCATTTGGCAGTTGCAGGATATTGTCAGACTCGAAGATGGTGTTGCTCCCGAACTCCTGCACTCTGGCTTCCTACCTGGCGATGCTGTGAATGGCGACGAGGGCGATAGTCTCACTGATGAAGTGAAGTATGACACCTGGAGCAAAATTGAGTGGGTAAGAGATGTCAATACATTTATAGTTTGTGGGCGACGCAATGCCATTCTCTATACTATGGAGGGTACGACGACTGCGTCTTACGAGATCGGGGTGAATTGGCAATCTTCAACCGAATGGATTCTCGACGTCAAACCCTTCTCGTCACAAAATTCTCTCGTCTTCATTCTGACCACTACCCGAATTCTGTGCTTCGACTTGAAGCTAGCAGACCAAGAGGCACAGCCTATTCGCCCGCAGTTCACGTGGCTACATGATCGCGATGCCGACGACCTCACTCTTCATCTGACGTCGCTTACTATTGGTGAAGGTATGAACGTATGAAGAGTCTTATTCATTCGGTTTTTACTAACTTGCCTCATCAGACCATTACTTACTTCTTTACTCGCGTCTCGATTCATGCATACTAGCCTTTCAAGTTCCAATTGAAGGATACGAAGATGGAAACTGCTCAATGTCGGATCCATTCTTCATCTATGTCCCCAGCGAACTCAACACCAATGGACTGAGGACGATTCGGAACGAAACCCCCATCAGACAGATTCTCTTCAAAGAGGTCGAACAGCAAATATTCTTGTCAAAGCGCGTTGCTCTCGATCACTGTCCAAGGTTCATGAAGCTTTTCAAGGTTGACAGTAACATGGCCATTCATGAATACCTGTACTCAAAGCCCAGTGGCCTATCATCCGCTGCGGAGCTAAAACTGGGCCGCGAAGCATTGCTCCTCAGTGCAGTGTCTCTCTTGCCGAACAAGAAGAAACGCAAAGGAGATCGAGAGACCAGCGTTGATCTATCTGATATTGATGATGTAGATGGCTTCAATGAAATGCCCCTACATCTCTCTAGACCCGTTGAAGCTCGACCTGCTCGGGTGACTGTGGACTTTACAAAAGTCTATTCTGTGCTTTCTAGCGGCGACTGGCCTGAATTGATAAGGCCATCAGCCCCGCCTCGCGAGTATCGGAGTTTTAGAGATTATGTAGAGCATTTGATAATATCCGTGATCAACTTGGCTGAAGAGGGTCCTTCGTTCGTGCACACTATGTAAGATACATCTTGTATACACTCTTTGAGCAACCACTGACTTATTTAGGTTGGACATAGTTGATAACCCCCCTGCCCTTTCTGATATCGACGATAGTTGTCATGAACTTGACTGGTTCAGATCTCGCTTTGCGCCCATGGAACCCTCTGCAGAAACCACTTTATGTTTCTTGCCGCTGAATATATTGTCCGAACGGTCATCAGCACAGCTTAATGTTATTCGTTCAATGCAACCGTTCAGTGTAGCTGTACTCTACGAAAAGCTTGTACGCGACTGGTTATCAGAGTTACCGCGGAAATTACCGAGTTGGATCCGAATATCCAAGGAGAAGTTGATCCGACAAGTGTCTATTGAATTGTCTTTGGCAGGCACGGTACAAATAGATACCTCTATTCTCGACAGTATCAGCGTCGTTTCATCTCAAACATCATTGCCAGGGCGGAGGAGTTCGACAGTCAGTCAGCGAGAATTTCTCAATGGAGTGGTCGATGTTTCAGAAGAGAGCAGCATGATCGCTCACGCCCCGTTGGGCCTCAAGACAGTTTCACCGCCGAGCATGAGTCACTTGTTAGGAGGTGCCACACATGATGTTCTTTCTCTATGGAATGTAGGAGGTGATCCTGATGCCTTCGATCTGGAGAGGGCTCTAGCGACAGAGACAGCCGATGGTAATTTCAGCTCTAGGTCTAGGTCGAGATCAGAGCAGCGGACGCGCACTCGTTCACGATCAAAGGCGAATAGCGTTAGTGCAAGGTCCATACGAAGCTCTCCTATGCTACCACCGGTACAATTCTCTGGCAGCCAGCCACAATTCGACAATGCAACGCTGCCTATACGGAGTAGCCAAAATGTGCCGAGCAGTCAGGTAACGGACAGTATACCTATGACTCAGGTCGAGCGAGGTGTATTCGGGAGCCGACAAGCTGGGAAAAAGAGCAACGTTAAGACAAGGAGAAAGAAGAGAGCGGCGGGGTTCTAAACAGATCCATTTTAGTGATCTTGATCAAGTCGGTATGGATTTCTCGACAGTTCTCGCTACATGTTTGAAGGGGTGTATCAAATGTAAACAGTATTATTAATCTAGTACGTCGAGAACATACATACATGAAACATGATTGAGATATTTTTGCCCCGAGTCATTTATGCGTTGCATCTGCTACATAGTCGGCGTATTTCTTTTCGTCCAATAACTCTCCTTCTACGCATGTTAGTCAGACAAGCCAGGAGGTGGATCTTGACTAGACTGAATATTTCTTGCATATTGAGCACATTTGTAATACGTTCAACTATCAATTTCCGTCTCGGAGATAAATGATTACATATACTCGGATGGCATCATCAACATAAATATTTAACTACTTATACCCACACACCTCTCAATAAATCTCGTAATAATCTTTCCTCAGTTCCACAATATCCACGCCTTGCAACACATAAACCATCCCTAACAAACCAACGAACAGAATCCAAGTGATCAATAGCGCGTTCTCCGATACCCCGCATACAGTTCCCCTCCATACAAATCTAAAATGGCCGAACATCAATACAAATTCAACGTCAGCATGAGCTGTGGCGGCTGCTCCGGTGCCGTTGAGCGAGTCCTCAAGAAACTTGAAGGTATGTTCACTTACTCTATGCGCGCTGTATTGACAGCCAGACAAGGGCTGACTCGAGATTTCTCAGGCGTCAAATCCTACGACGTAAGCCTCGAATCGCAAACGGCCACTGTCCTCGCGGACGATTCCCTGGGCTATGAAAGGGTCCTCGAGGCGATCAAGAAGACCGGAAAGACCGTTAACAGCGGAGAGGCGGATGGAACTCCCCAGACTGTTTGATAAGGGATGCATTTAGGAATAGAGTGGAGGGATGTCAACGTATCTTGAATTATCTACCTCTCCATGTTAGATGGTTCATAGGATTTTTAATGAGAAGCGGAGACACTCAAGCTGTCAATATGGAATGAACACACATGCGTTTTATTCATTGTACGAACAAGGATAATCTCTACAACCAGGGTATCACCGATAAAACATAAAAGACCAACCACCAACACTCCATGGAAATTCGCAGCAGCGCCCAATTTGCTGTAATTCGAATATGAAGTATGCATGCTTATATCAAGTCACGTCAATAAAAGCAAAACGCCTAAAAGTACTTCATCGCTCCTGAGATGGGTTGGGGCTGTAGCGATGAGAGTTCAACGAAACCTTTCCCGCTGCACTTCATAACGTCTTACTGCTGACGCAGGGAGCGTATCTCTCTTCCTCTGGCCATCAAATACAGGAGGCTGCGAAGAGATGCGTCGTTGCGATCCATAGTAGACAGGTGTACTGTCAGGAGTGGCGTCGCGAGTCAAGTCCACAATTGGTCCAATGAGGTCCTCTTGATTATGCGCCGGACTGTGTGCGACTCGGTCGAATTCGTGTGTTCTACTCACTGGCAAGGGTGATTGAGCCATGTTGGTCGAACCCGTTAACCAAGCGGGATCCTGTGCTGCTAACAATCTCCTCTGCGAGCCGTACGAGTTAGCCTTGCTCCTCCACATCGCATCGTCTGAGCCAGCGCCACGGTTGTGATGGCTGGTGAGTGGATGATCCACTCGAGAAGGCGCTTCTTTCGGAAGTTCCGCTACGTAGCTGTCACCGCTGGAGTTCGGATCCCTGTACTGTGGTAGGGTACCAAAGCGCGGTCGACCTATAGGCATGCTCCCAGACCCATTGAAGGCTTCCGGGGAGTCAAGAATAGACCGAGGAATAGCACTAGGGACATGTGGTTTCTTGTCCGCGTGGGATGCGGGCCTGTTAGAACTCTCCACCCTAGGCCTGTTCAACACGTATGGAACTTGATCTGTCCTCATGTTAGGTGCGATGTCAAGCCTGTCGACTTGAGATACAGGCTCAAAGTAGCGTTTGTGCTTCGTTAAATGTGTTTGTGATCCAACAGCCTCGGAGCTTATGTATGATGAAGACTGGTGAGAATCGGGGGTTACTTCTTGAGACCCTAATCTTCTCCTTTTGGGAACTTCGTGTGTCTCCTCGGTCAAATCTATCAAGTTAATTCTCTTTGAAAGTTCATCAAGTGGCCGCCTGTATTGTGAAGCCGAAGCTGCACGCGCGACATTTGGCAAGATATTGGGATCGCTAGTCTTGTGCTGAAGCGGAAACCCCAAAGAGATTGGAGAATCACGACGTTCAATAGAAGGAATTATCATGTGACTTCGAGGAGAATCGCCGCCCCGACTATCGCTGGGTGGGCGATGAGCGGTCGGATGCACTCGTTTTAGAGTCGTCTCATTATTACCTTCGGAGAACAATCTCGGCCCCGCAACAAACACAGGAGCAGATGAAACATCAATTGGAAAGGAGTTCCTTTTATGCGACGACGCTGTAGTAATTTTACTGAAAACGGAGCCGTCAGGAAAATGAAGAATATCCGGGGCTTTGCGCTGTGTCGGTGGACCCTGACTCTTGGTTAGTAAAATCAAGCACATCTAGAATCTTGACGGAGAGGAATGAGTGTCATTACTGCTTGTAACCTGCTGCCTTCTTGTGAAGCATACTGGACCCTGCGCTGAAGCACATCGCTAGAATGCGGTCGGTTATCATAAACCGTACCTTTAAATGAAGGATCGGATGTGCGCTCTACAATGGGTGTGAGAGGCCGTCCAATAGTTTGGTTTGCATGACGGTGTAGTGGTCTCGAAGTGCTAATTGCTTCATCTCTGGTTTTTGCAGGAGCCCGAGACAAGCTGGGCTCGTCGTATCTTGAAAGTGCCTTTTCACGGTAACGATCCATGGCACGGTCCCAAGCTCGATAGCGACTAAAACCACGCCGATCGACCCTTGTTTTCCTCGACGTCTGGTTGGTGGCGCCAGCACCGACGTTGTAATCGTTAAATAGTGGCTTTCTGCTGACTCTGATTGGGAAGGGGCTGACAATATGATTGCTATCGTCATTTGTGGTGACATCAAGATTGTCCGCAGCGACTTGACTTGACAGTACTTCAACACTTAGACCACGATCGCGATCAGTTGAAGCAGCGTTTTCATTTTCGGCGAAGTCGCTCTCTTCCGTATCACCTTCCTCATCATCAGAAATAACAATGACCTCACGAAAGACATCTTCAAGCTCCGGCATTCCATTCTCATCGTCCCCACGCCACTGAACGAGCTTTTCTAACGTGGAGTCTTCTACAGAGCGTCTGGCTTCTTGAAAAGACGTTGTTTTTAGTAATTTGTCATAGTCCGTGTAGACATGGCGAATATGCGCTACTACAGCTAGCTGGGCCCTACGGGCTAGCGGTAGCTCAACAGCAGTCCCTACCTTACGTTGGCCCTAGAACAATATCAGCTGGTTTCAACGGTAGTTAGCAGCAGAGGAAGCAAGTCACCTTTTGAAAAGCCGTCTTGATGATTTGGTTAATATCATCATCAGGAATCCTAGGGAAAAGGTCGCGCATAACGTCTCTAGCCTCGGTATTGATTGTTATCTGAGGAATATCCACGTCGCCGTCAGTCGTAGCGGCTTCAGTACCGAACTGTTCGAAAGGCACCACATTCCCGTTCTCTGAAATGTAAAGGCCGATTTCCATGCACTTTTGAGCCACAACGGTGCTTGGAAAATGGTAACCCACTCGGTGGACCTGCTGGGATAGTCCATGGGTATTTTGATGCGGGGTGGTCTTTCCTCTCGATTATTTAGCTACTAGCAGTCAAGAATTGGTTTAAGACATGAATACAAGCTTACCGTGACAGTGTAAATTTTAAGGCCCTGTTCACGGCAGAACTCCTTGCAGGCTGTTGTGAATGTCGGGTTGCCGGCTGGTATGAAAGTGTAACCAGGAGGTGCCTTTGCTTCGAATGATAACTATATCCAAGTTTAATGATACACTCGTGGAAGACAGAGGGCTCAAGATAACTAACAATTGTTCGAAGCTTCTTCCGCTTCTGAGTAACGCTCTCTACTATGACCTTGTGCTTGCGAAACTTGCTCCTGGCCGAGCTGTTCTGCGCTCGACCTGGAACAAGGCGCCCTGGCAATCGCGTCATTGCGTCTCCGTGATTGATAACAATGCCACTTAACTAGAATAAGTCCTTGTCATGAAAGCAGATCAACCACATGTGAGCCGAACTAATGTATGCGTTGCCACAGGCAGTCAGACATGGCAGATTGGCTGCCTGCTCCTTTCTTGTGTAGGATTTGTTGATTCAATGCTCAGGAAGATGATGGAAAGGTTTGAGTGGTCTTGAGGTGTGGTAATTCACTTGCCCGTGGACAGGCACACGTCGTGGTGATTGAACATCGAGAAGGCTTAGCAGGTAGATTCGTTGGAGCTTTAAATGCTGCGTGACGTAGAGAGAAGTATGGCAAGGGTCAACACTAGCATAGTGTAGATACTGGTGGCATCGAAGAACAACAGAAAAGTGTTAGGAGGATGCAGTACAGGGCAAAACAAGCATGGACTCCCCAGTGAAAAGAGAGGAGGAAGAAGTCTCCTCGCAGTGTCATGGATGCCCAGCGAGCCTTCTTTGGGGTAGCTCTTGCCCTTTTCATGCCGTCGGGCAGGCGTGAATGCGAGGGGAGGAAGCTGCCCTATTGGCTCCTGCCGTGACCGCTTTGTCCTTCATTAGGGTCAGGCCAACACCGTACAACACGACAGCACAACGACACCCCAACACCATCTCGCTGCACTCCCGTCCTCTCAAATGGAAGACCGTCTGGTCATCAATGCATATCGGCACTTATATAAAAGAGGGCTACAGGCCGTCAAATATGCAACTCCGGCGCGCCACGTCCTGCGCAATACCTTGAGATCCTCTTTCCGGTCTGAAACGCGCACTGATTTCGATCCAGCGAAGATCGCACGTACTCTGGAATTTCTGGATCAAGCGGCCGACTCTACTAGCTACGAGCATAAAATCCTCAAGAATTTGCTACACGTCAGATACTACGAACAGCCTCTCGCTACCATGAAGGTCGATAAGGATGCGAAAATGTGAGCTTCAATAATGACTGCGTGCAAGGGCTGGCAACTGACATCAACAGCTCTGGTCGCCATGATCCTGTACAGAACTATCTTCGATTGTCCAAAGCAACGCATTTCAACTCCACCTTAATGCTCTTGAACGAGAGTCTCGGCACTTGTCTGAGATGACTTTCATACGAAGAATCCTCCGCACGATATCATATGAAACGGACCCGGACGTAGCAAATGCTTTCCTGCCCGGCCCCCAGGCGATAAGCGATCGGGCCAGTACTTTTTGAAATAAGCTTCCCTGTGCATACGCGAGGGAAAGCGGTCAGCGCTCCCTCTTGACCACATAAGATGACGTGGTGACTGCAAGTAGGACGAGTGGATCAATTCGCCCTTGATCTCACTCTTCACAAGGGTGGATTTGACACCGACAGGGCTTTATTTTTCGTATATACAAACAATTAGGGGTTTCGAATATGGTAAAAACAAGTAAGACGGATAATTAGAAAGCCAGAAGAAACGATTTGTATGCAAGGCGACAGGTAATAGTCGGCTCGCGTGAGTCGAGTCACATGCTTCACTAATTGCCCCCCCAGCCCTGCAGCCATAGAGAGGCCAAGTGTGCAATTCTTAAATTGAAGAAAGAAGTAGCTTCGTTGATTATGAAATGTTACTCATTATTCCCTATGAATTAACGCTTGATCGTTCCAATGAGTGACTACATTTCATCTCTATTGATTGAGCCCATCTTGAGACACGCTCGCCGCTTCTCTCAGTTCCCCGATTTATCCGTCTCCGACGACGAATCGGTCCCGCCTTCCCCAAGAAATTATGACCTTGATGGACCTGCTCAACCAACACTCCTACAACTTTCAGTTCCCGCACTGCAAAAACTCGATAATGATGATACTCACTTAGCGACACGGAGCGCCTTATTAGATGCGGATTGCGACTGTGCTCAAAGACGAGTGGTGATATGTAGGACACCGGGCTTCAATGACGACGTGAGACAGACAATGGACGATTTGCAAAGCCAACCAGTCAGCGGCGGCGAAGATATTCGAGAACCTCAATCTCATCTGGCGATGGACACTGATACAGAGAATCATACCGATGGACAGTCGGCGACGGGTGTAGTATCTACTCATCATGATGCGATCAGCGATCGATATCACAGCACTAGATTACGTGAGTTGCCTGAGGACGACGGAATGGCCGACCTACGGCGGAGAATACATGCTATAAGAGACAATGATGCAAGCGGTACTCAAAAGGCCCGTTTGATTCATTCCTTGATGATTGAGAGCTACGAAGCTGCGCGGGCAACGTTCAGCGAACGATCACCGTCATCTTCGCAATCTCCACCCAGTGTTCGAGCTCGAGAGCGCCCGCCAGCTTCCTCACCACTGAGATTGAGACGTTTATCTAACAGGGCTTTCGACGAGTTTATCGACCAGAGTACGGTTGCCTCTGTCAGAGCACACTACAATGTGTCACCCGAAGACTTAGAACCAACTTTCGCTCCGAAAGACCTCGACGTTACTACGGACAATACGGAACAGTTACCGATCGCGAAAGTCATCCTATCGAGTGAAGATGATGGCAACCTCAGCGATAGCGATTATGCGGATGAGGACGCACAGGTTCTAGGCTGCTCGCATTATAAGCGGAATGTCAAGTTGCAATGCTACACGTGCAAGAAATGGTATTCGTGCCGATTTTGTCATAATCAGAGCGAAGACCATGCTCTCGAACGTCAAAAGACAGAAAATATGCTCTGCATGCTATGTGGGTTGCCTCAACCAGCAGCACAATGGTGCAAGGGATGCGGCGAACGGGCAGCTTCTTACTATTGTGCTGTCTGTAAGCTGTGGGACAACGATAGCTCGAAGAGCATTTATCACTGTCATGACTGTGGCATTTGCCGCATTGGACAGGGTATCGGAAAGGATTTCTACCACTGCAAGGTAAGTGCATCTTCCATTATTTAATTGGTCTTTCAATTAAACTAATCTCATCTAGACCTGCAGCGTATGTATCCCAATATCCATCGAGAATACCCACCGGTGTATTGAGCGCTCAACACAATGTGATTGTCCGATTTGTGGCGAATATATGTTCACTTCGCCAGACACTGTTGTATTCATGAGGTGTGGACACAGTATTCATCAGAAATGTTATGACGAGTTCTCCAAAAACTCCTACAGGTGTCCGATCTGTAGTAAGAGCATTATGAATATGGAGGCTCGCTTTAGGAATCTAGACCGCACAATCGAAAGCCAACCAATGCCAAGCGAGTTTGAAGATACAAGGGCTATGATCTACTGTAATGACTGCGGTGCAAAGTCAAACGTACTGTATCATTGGCTTGGTTTAAAATGTGACTTGTATGTTCCGGCCAAATTCCATTTCTCGGTATCAATACTAATTTTGCCTAGGTGTGAATCTTACAACACGGCACAGCTTCGCCTTCTTACTGGTACTGATGAAACCACCGAGTCTGAACTGGCTTTAAGAACCCGGCCCATCCATGTCAATATACCAGATCCAAGTCACGAATCTATATCAGCCACCAGCTTGGGTGTTGAACCGTTTGACAGAACAGATGTCAATGCTCGCTGGCGACCATCCACTGCGACTTCCACTGACGCGCATTCTCGTCAGCGTGCTGTGTCACCTACTATTGGAAATTATTTTGAAATGTCTCGAGACTCCACATGGGCTGCTTCTATATTCTCTCGTCGTCGAAGTGAGGGCGGCAATAAAGATGAGGAAGCTGGCTTTTGGGCTACTTCGCCTCTACGGAAATACTCTTTCTTCAGGAAACAAAGCGGGTCAAGCGACGAAGAAAGCGACGGCGATAGTGAAAGCGGGGGTACTGATGAGATTGAAGACGAAGACGATAACGAAGCGGAGGAGGATGAAGACGATGAGATAGATGCCATTGAGATTTTCGGCCATCGTTGAGACTTCTCTGGGTTCTATCTCTCTGCAAATTCTGCTGTTACCTTCTGAAGCTTCACATGGGTGAATAGACATGTGTTTGGAGACCTCACCAGACTATCATACGGATTTATGATATGTGCAATTGGGGCCATGCATAATATGCCATTGCCATATCTTCGTCGTGATACATTGCATATTTCATGCTGACGTGCTGATACTTGCAATTTGACGAACTCTTTACGACTCGAATTTTTCTTGCACAGCGGCTCATAATATCTAACCAGGGTCTTTGTGTGATATGAACATGCATTGGCCAACTCAGCTCCGGATACTCATGGTCAGCTACTTTACGAACAAATTGATGATAATGACACTTGGCATTGACACAGGACTAGGGGGAAATACAAAGGAAAGCCTATAAACTGGGATTGGAGTTATATTGAGCTGGTTATAATGGTGGAAACAGTGCAGTGAATACACATAGATATGCTGTAGAATATCCAAGATCCAACGCCGCGTATTTTCGCCTTCGTTCAAAACCTCAACTAGAAAACATGCCATGCTTCGTGGATATCATTACTGGCGGTGAAAAGGATCGAACAATGAATGCATCCTGACAAAAACAACAAATCAACAATAAACAGGGATCAAGCGGAGGACACGCATTCAGCGTTCCAGGCGAAAGCTGTGTAAGATATACCAAGATAAATAGTAGACAGAATATGAATACCACCGAAGAATATAGAAACGCCAATGCTTCAAAATATCAAACAAGTTTATACCCATACTCAAGAGCTGGAAACGTCTCTCAATCCGAGCGATCCTTCGCGTCTCCTCTGACTATCCCGTTTCATAGAGAGCTCATTTTTAGCACGACGAAGACTCTCTCCGATTTTCTTGGCCTTGGCCCATTCTTGACTCATGCGTTGCATGCGGACAGTCGCCATCACGGCAAGACCTGCTGTACGGATCTTGCGGCGTGCATCGTAGACTTTCTTGGGCTCGGGGGCATGAACTCCCATTTCAGCGATCATGCGAAGATCAGCCTCGTTGCTATAAGTAAAGACATGTTAATTATTTGTTTCGCGTGAAGGGGGATTTTGATCACGTACCAAGCTGTTCGCACTTGTTCACCAAGTTCCATAAGCCCTTTACTCCAAGCCAAATCACGACGGAACTTTTCTTCTCTCTTGAGCCGTGTCCTGAGCCATACAATCTCCTTTCCAAGTCCCCGGATCTCCTTATCGTGGCGGGTCTTGCGGTTTGCTTTAGCGTTGACGTCTTCCATGAGTAAGTCAATCCGATCTTGGAGGGCTTCACATTCTTGACTGGCTTTGTCGGATTTCTTGATCGCCATGCTGCGCTCTTCGCGGATTCGACGAATAGATGCCTTGAGATCATTTACCTGAAGCTCCTTCTCGGAAAGTTTCAAAGCCAGTGACTCGGCTTCGAGAGTGGACGATTTAAGTAACTCATGAAGGTCTTTTCGATCTTCGGCCTTCAGTGCAGCCCTCTCCAGTTCTCGATTCTTTGTTTTAAGTTCCACGACAATCTTATGTGCTTCCTTGAGCCTATTGCGCATCGCCTTTAGGTCTTCCTGTAAACCGTCCGATGATGACCTTGCAGGGGATGGAATGTTCAGCTTTTGCATTTGAGCTTCATGGAGCGCCTCTTCAAGTTCCGAGATTCGATTCCTCAGTTCGCGTATAGACTTCTTGTGCTCACCTTCGCGCTCAAGTAGTGTCTTTTCTCGCTTTCGCGCGTCGTCAAGGTTCTGGCGAAGCAGAGGAATATCAGCAGCGACAGACGAACCATCCACATTGACTGGCAGCTGATGCTCTGCCATGGCTTCAAGCTCCGATATTTTCCGTTCCAATTGGCGGACTTGGCTCTTCGCTACAGCCAATTCTCTATCTCGAGCTGTTGAAGTAGCACGCAGCTTATCTTGTAGCTGGACCAGTTCACTCGACAATCGGTTTTCTTCTGCGGTAGAACGCTCAATCTCCGCGTTTAATGCATCCTCAATTGATTTTCGTGCAGCTACTAATGATGTCTTTTCGTCTTTCAGTCGTTGGAGCTCATTCTCAAGACGAAGCTTGGTCTTGCGGAGCTCAACCTTCTCGTGGTCAAAGTCATTGCTTCCATTCGATTTGTGCTGGATCTGATTGAGCTCATCCTGCAGTAAATCGCGCTCGGCTTCAGCTTCAGCGTTGGATGTGCGCAAATTGTGTAGTTCAATGTTTGCACTAGCAAGCTGATCTCGCAGATTTTGGCGCTCATTGATAAGCTTTTGAAGCTGACCTTCTTGGCTAGGTAATCCTTGAAGAGTCTTGGCTTTCGAGTATTCCTTCTCCTCTTGAAGACTTGCTCGTAAAATGGAAATCTCATCTTCTAGGGCTTGGACCTTTTCTCTGAGGATTTCTTCTTCGCGGCGACTAATTCGCAGCTCTTCCTTGATTGCGAGCATCTCACTTCGCTGTTCGCTAACAATTTGTCTCTTTGACGTCAGATCATCGTTCAGCTCCTTGATTTGGCGACTCAAGACCGCTTCCTCTTGTAAGTGGCGATCTTTTTCGCTATCGATTACGTCCTGAAGTTTTGCTGCACGGCCAGAAACCGTCAATTCAACATCCTGAAGCTTCTCAATTGTACGTTTGAAACCAGCGGCTTGTTCCTCGGCTCTATCCTTTTGCGACTGCAATGTGCGTTTTGCACTTTCCCAGCGATCTTGATCGAGTGCGAACTGCCCTTCCTTATCCTCAATTTCCTGTTGCAAGGAGATAATCTCCTCATTCAATCGTTCTAATTCTTCTCGGTGTTGAGTACGGAGCTCGTGATTATTGTCCATGCCACGCTGTTTCTCGTCTTCGATTTCTTGCTCAAGGCGTCGAATCGTAGACTGGGCATTTGCTAATTCCCTTTGTAAACTGGCTGATTCATCTGTTAGTGCGTTATGGCGAGTCTGAAGGAGCTCCTTCTCATCAGTCTTGCGATCTAGATCGTCAAGAACCTCCTTTAATCTGCCTAGAGCTTCGTCCCGCTCTGCAAGATATTGCTCGGCACTATCAGCTTTGTCGCGGAGAGAGTCCAATTCGGCCGCACGTTCTTGTTGAATTTCCTCGAGTTGTCCTTCGAGCATCTCTTCCCGGCGTTCTTTCGTGGCATAGTCTTCCTTTAAATCGTTGTATTCGTCACGAAGCTGAGTGAGCTCCCTTTCGAGATCTTCGGCCCTTTCTTCGAGTTGACGACTGAGGCCTTTTGTGGAAAACGACTTGTTGGCCATCTCGTCTTGAAGTTCTCTCAGATTTTCCTCCGCTTTATCCTTTTGCTCAATAGCTTGGTCTCGATTACGATTCGCTTCACGCGCGTCAGCCTTGGCCTTTTCGAGATCATCCTGAAATTCCTCCAACTGTTGTCTTGCCCGCTCGAGCTCGGCTTCCAGTTCAGTAACGGCATTACTGTCTTGGCCTTCGCCTTCCTTCAAAGTTTCAATTTCCTCGTCCTTGGCGTCGATAATCCGTTCTTTCTCACGTAGTGTTGTTTCGAGATCTACAATCTCGTCACGCAAGCGCTCCACCTCATCAGAATCTTTGTCCTTGACATTGCGTAGTTCTTCCTGAAGGTTGTTCACTTGCGCCTCGCGGGTTGCGATTTCTTCACGCATATATTCCATTTCCCGCTGGATAGCTTCATCGGCTTGTCTTCGCTTAGCCTTTTCTCGGAGTTCTTGAAGCTGTAGACGATACGCTTCTAAGTCACGTTCGGCCTGGTGTAAACTTTTCTTGTAACGTGACATTTCCTGCTGCATCGTGATTCTGGCGACTTTGAGCTCGGTATTTTCCTTGAGTGCTGCCTGATTATACCCTGGACCGGCCTTTTTGAGTTGCTCCTCTAGGTAATGAATTTTCAGCTTAAGGCCAAAATTTTCCTTGTCAAGTTTGTTGATGGCCTGTCCAAGATCATGTCAGCTGATAATGAGCCTTGGCAATATATGAAATAAATGCTCACATTTTCTTGCTCTTTTAATGATAGCATATTCTGGTCGGTATCCAGAACTCCTCCAGCGCCACCCTTACGCGAGAATGATGGCAGCGGTGTACCATTAGGACTACTACTGGCGACTTGAGGTAGAGGCGTAATATCATCCATGGCCATTGAAGTTGTTCCACCGTCCTCATATATATTGGTAGCATCAATTGGGGGAAGACCTGGAGTGTTTCCATTACTTCGATAGCCATCTTTAAGATATGCTGGGGTCTTCGGAATGCCGCTGCCTCTCACTGCCGACATATTTCGAAGATAGTTGTTGCGCGTCACGCTTCGCATCATGGGCGTAAATTCACCTTTTGGCGGCGCGTTCGCTGGTAGCGTCCGTCTATCACCGAGGGAACTGCGTGAACTCCTTGCTCCGGTGCTGGATACGCGCGGTGTCTGCGTTGGCGCTCCATTAGCTACCTGTCGCCGGGCCTCCAAAGTCTTAATAATATCCCCATCTTTCGAAGGCGTCTGAAATGAGTTTTCCACGGAGTCCAGGGCAGATAGATTGCCACGGTAGGCGCTTCGAAGTCCGTTCG
Organism: Talaromyces funiculosus; assembly: GCA_004299765.1. Classification (NCBI taxonomy): domain Eukaryota; kingdom Fungi; phylum Ascomycota; class Eurotiomycetes; order Eurotiales; family Trichocomaceae; genus Talaromyces; species Talaromyces funiculosus. The sequence goes on along the minus strand of CP036227.1, from coordinate 2,056,771 downwards.
TCAAAAAAGTCGCGTTTCCGTCTATATCGGTTCGCGGTGTGTCGATGTAAGGTACCGGCATTGTGATGACGATACTGCTGCTACTAATACAATCTCAAATAAACACGATCACGACGAGTAAATAGTCTGCCTGGTCTGCGTGTCCATGACCAGAAGAAATCCGCGTTTCTTCGATCGTTGAATGGATGTAATTGCTGCTGTGTGGAATCTGAGGTAGAGCGAGAAGAGCCCAAGCTAAAGTATCGACTCCAAATTGATGATGCGCGTTTCTTTCCGCCGGCCGTGTTGACGTTTAGCTGAAAATGGCCTAGTCCATTGTGGGCCCGCCGAGCGGAATGGATTTATTACTTTCCGTGGAGCTCTTTTTTCGATGAGGTCAAACTACGCAGAATTGCTGGACATGGTGGCAATGTTCCCATCAACAATGGCAACATGCCGCCCATGTCAGAAGAAGACCTGGAATGGTTCAAGTCGACCTTTCGTCCCATTCCGCGCCCCCAGCTACCGGAAGATGCCATAGAGTATTCCCTTTATCTGCTCTCATCAGACCCCGCCCCCGCTTTGACAGATACCGTTGTTCAGACACGTGCGCGTCTTCAGGAAGTCCAGAAAAGTGCGTCGGAACTGGTTAAAGACTTACTGAGGGATTATATTTGGCAGCGCGAAGCATTCAATCTTGAAATTGCTAAAGAAAATGGTAAGTGCTACTAATACATTTGCATTTTCGACTGTACACTTTACTCATCGCATGCCACTTCAGATACCACTTATCTGCGCGGCCGGACTAATTTCGGCGATTCGATTGAAGATGAATGGGTAATCGTTTATCTTTTACGAGAGTTAACTAAAAGGCATAAGGATTTATGGGTTCGTGTGGTGGACAGTGATGGCGAATTCCTGCTTGTCGAGGCGGCCAGTAGTCTACCAGACTGGCTGGAACCTGAAGTTGCTGACCATAGGGTAATTAATTACTTTTGGCGATTTCTAATGATGAGCGCTAATATGGTATTGTAGGTCTGGATCAACGACGGCCACCTGGTGATCGTTAGACCGAAGAACGATCGGAGAAGAGTTTCGGAGAAGATAACGCTCGAGGAGTCGTTGAAAATTGTGTCACACGAAAGCGATCGCTTGTTACGATCACCATCCATCGAAGAGGAGGCTTTCTACCGTTTACGAAAGTACCCTGAACAGATCAAAGAGAACCTTCATTGTGCACTCGTGACTATCCCTCGGAAGGTTGCATATCTGCTCCATCAGAAACCGGCCTATATCTCAGCAGCTGTGGAAGCCTTCTATACCCGCGACCCGATATCACTACGAACTCTCAGAGCACGAGACAAGGATGGCTTACTATTCCCCCCGAACGATTTAGTCACAGTCAGTGTTCGATTTACAAGAGTGGGCTACGCTCAGGTCAAAAGTCAAGACTTCCCAGCCCCAGCCTCCTGGGCACAAAGCATGCCACCCCCTACAGATAATGAAACATTCACAAAGATGGAAACGGGCATGAAAATGTCTTGTGGGTTTGAAATGCTTCTTCGTGATCCCCAAAACCAGGATAAGCCCATCGTTCGAGAAATGAAATTTCTACTCGAGGATCTAGATACCGGTGATGAGGTTTTGCCAACGGCAGATGAAATACAAAACTCATGGAGCATGCAACAGGATGACGAAAGCTGGTTAGATATCAGTTTTGAAGATCTCGATAGGGAGCTCAAAGGGATGGGCGGCAAGAATAAAGAAGGCGGAGCGTTTGGCGATCAGAACGCACAAGAGAATCTTCAGCGAATTGTTGCCCGATTCGAGGAGTTCCTGAAAGACGACTCAGCTAATTTCGACGGAGTTGAGCTCTATAATTCCGACACAGAGGATGAAATGGACGAAGAAGAGGCCAGTAGTGAAGATGAAGAGGGAGATCTGAAATTTGATGAAGAAGAGTTTGTCAAGTACATGAAAGAAATGAAAATGGATCCTTCAGGAGTTGATCTACGGACGAGGTTCGATAAAGCTATGAAAGGCCGAGTAGAGGAACTCGATTCATCAGATGAAGAGGACGATATACAGGAGATTGAGGAACTCTCGCGCCAGATGGAAGCAGAGCTGAGGCCAACTGGGGTATTGAACGTGAACAATCGGGATGCTGATCAAAAGCCGGCCGCAGTGAAGGGCAAAGGCAAAGGAAAAGGAAAACAAAGAGTCGAGTCAGACGATTTTGACTTCGACGAAGAAGATCCGGCAAACGTGAATCTGGTGAAGAACCTGTTGGAAAGCCTTCAGAGTCAGGCTGGAATGCCTGGCCCTGCTGGCAATCTCCTTGGAATGATGGGAATGCAAATGCCTCCAGACGACCGGAACTTGCGCAAGCCCCGCAAATCCTGAGGCTGATACACTGGTTGTCCATCTCATCAGAGAACTGGCTTTCGCGATATCTGCCTACCTAAGAAAGCATGACTAAATCTCCACTGAATGGCGCATGCACGTGTCTAGACAACGGTATCCATTACACTATGGTACAGCTGGTATCAAGGGTTTAGGACATACTTCTGCTCCACCAGTCGGATTGATATACGAAAAGCGTGGTAGACGCTGATTTTTGAAAAAAAAAAAAAAGGTATATCCTCCATGCCTGCCGAGGAAGAGGCTCGACTGCATGGTAGTATAGATGACTCTAGATACAGTGTCAATGATTGAAACGCACTTATACAATAATTTATAGACATGTGATGATTGTATCGTGATTGGCCACATCCATCTAGAATTGTGATAGATACTGACTGAGCAGCCAATGGAAAATCGACGATAGTAATATTTATGGGTCCCGGAGACTTAACTCAACGACTCCTCCATACAGTTGAATAACATCCCCGCTTCAGCCCGACTTCCATACCTCCTCTTGATCTCTCCTCGCGGTTAGACTCAAGTTTTTTTCTGAGGCTCAGCACTGTTCGCATGATCTCCCATCCCGAATGTATACATCATTTGCCTCAGCTTAAGGCTGTAATTTGCTCCAGATCTGAAGTCACCTCCGATTGAGAGACATCATATCACACGTTGTTGCTCGCGATTCTTTTCACTTTTGCAATTTATTAGCACATTTGCTTTCTAATACTGCGTACTTTGAATATCCAATAGACTCAATATCCATAAGAGCTGTGTTTTCACATGCCGGCTTCGCCATGGCATCACCGGCACAATGCTTCTATTGCTTCGAAACTTTGGCTGCTTCATACAAGGATGAGGAACCTCCCAGCCTTGCTGCTGTAGAGAGCCTATACTGGAATTATATCCAGTTCAAGCAGCTATCCACCGTGGAAGACAAGGCGTGGGTAGCCTCATCCCTGATCTGACATTTGGAGACATACAATACTGATTCTTTTCGTCATCTCTTAACAGTCTCGCTGAGGAAAGAGAAGAAGACGAAACTGAGGAAAAATCAGACAAGAATACAAGCCGCTCAAAATCTATCAAATTACCCTCTATATCTCGTTTGCAACAGGACACATCATCTGACTCGTCGAGTACCACCACATTATCAGCAGCTTCATCCCGCTCGATTCTGTCGAACTCAACAAACGTAACCACGCCAGATGAAGATTCAGGCACACTGCCACCTTCTTCTGCAGACGAAGAATATCCATTATTTGTGACGTGGAACTTGGTTTCAAGACATGGCCAGAAGTCGCTCCGTGGGTGTATCGGCACCTTTGAAGCACATAAGCTCTCTCAAGGGTTGAAAGAGTATGCGCTGACCTCGTAAGTCTATTTCTCCGCTTCTCAGCTCCGGAAGAGCCGGCAGTTCTTGGCTTGGTTCGATGTGAAATATACACCTAACACAAAAAAACAGCGCCTTTGATGATGCCCGTTTCTCTCCAATCCCAATGTCTCAACTACCACACCTCTCATGCTCTTTAACGCTACTTAGCAACTTCGAGCCTTGCGCAGATGCCCTGGACTGGGAACTAGGTACACACGGTATACGAATTTCCTTCATTTACAGAAACCGACGATATGGCGCCACATACCTCCCAGACGTCGCAGTCGAACAAGGATGGACAAAGGAAGAGACAATAGAGAGCTTGATGCGTAAAGCCGGGTGGAGCGGTAGCAGTACGGGTGTGGCGAGAAGGATTCTTCGCGGGAGCAATGCGTCTGGTACCAATAGCAAGCCTTGGGAGGAAGTCTCTGATTTCAAGACAACGCGTTATCAAGGGTTAGGGGCATCTGCGGACTACAGTGATTGGCAAGAGTGGAGGAAGTGGGTTGAAGCTGACAAGGCACGATTGGACTTGCTCTTCGCATGAACTTTAATATGGTATGATCTTTACTCTGAGTGATCTTGCTTTCCTCGATTAAGAATGTGCTTAGATGCATACTTGCTCTAGTATTATATGTCCTTAACGAACTCACGAAATTCGATTACACTATCGATATGACCTTTTCTACGATAGTCCTAAAGTCCTGCTCATAGGACCAACTATATTACTAGTAATTACTTGCGTAGAGGTTGACTGAAACCTGAATTTATCTTCTGCGTCGGACTCATGGAAAAGGCCGTTCGGTACGGATGATATGTTGAGGCAGATAAATATCCCAAAACCGAATTATGGAACAAAAATGTGGGTTGAAGTACAGTCAAGGATTCGTTGTCACTCGAGATCACTACCGGTTACCAGCTGCCTTCGTCCACAGCCCAGTCACCACCTCCTTCACTTTCCGTTCTTGCTCACGAATCTGCTCTTCCGTCTGACCTCGTGCATTACCACGACTATCGATCTTCATCATATCATCATGATGCGGTGCATATTTCTCCTCCTCATGCACATCATTGCCCACCACCCGCTCTGGTCTGGGCTCGATACTCGCTGCACCGTCCATCATTAACCCACCCCCTTCACGCAGTTTATTAATTGCGCGCACAGTATCAATAGCCTTATGCAGCGTCCGGCGCGCATTGAAGTTCTTTTTGACAGTAGGCAATAGATCTTCACCTTGTTGTTTCGCGGACAAATCGTTACTGATCCATGGATGCTGGAGGGCTTCGTGAGCGGTGATTCGTGCCTTTGGGTCAATGGTTAGGCAGCGGTTGATAAAATCACGCGCGCTCTGGGAGATGCTGCGCCAGTGCTCGAGGGGCGTGAAGGAGTAGTCCGCTACAAGGATGGCCTGCATTTCCTCTAGGTTTGAATCACGGTCAAAAGGTGTGTAGCCACATAGCAAGAAATAAGTGATAACACCGATGGCCCAGATATCTCTGCATTCCGTGCGTTAGCATTTTCTTTAATGATTGATGATTTGACTCTGCAAGAGTGAGGAGAGACATACACAGGCTTCCCATGCCCGGTCTTCTTAAAAATCTCTGGTGCCATATACCCCGGCGTCCCGCAAGTAGTCGTCAAAACATGAAACTGCTCCTCATCCATTATTCTTGACAGACCAAAATCCGCAATCAACAGATCTGCATTGTCCTCCGGAGTACGAAACAGCAAGTTTTCTGGCTTTAGGTCTCGATGCACAATGCCATGGTCGTGGAGGTATGCGACAGCCGACAATATTGCGCGGACGAGGTCTGCGGCGTCGGCTTCGTAGTAGCTTCCTTTACGACATATGCGATCGAAGAGTTCGCCGCCGAGAGCGAGTTCAACGACAAGGTACAAATTGTTCATAGTCTCGAAGTAGTCAACGAGAGTTAATATATTCTGATGGCCCATTGAGACTCGTTTGAGCACCGCAATCTCATTTCGAACCTATTCAGGTGAATTGTGTTAGAGGAGCGTAACCAAAGTGAGTTGTGGTAGAGGTACCATATGTTCTCTACCGGCCATTAACCGTTTATTAATGACCTTTGCAGCAAAATACCGCCCAGTGTCGATATGCACACATTCTTTGACGACGGAGTAGGAGCCAGCTCCCAGGGTCTTTCCGGTCTTATATCGGCATGGTTGGATTTGCGGCCGTTGAGGTTGCGCCTTGGGTGCAGGAGCAGCCATCACAAGCAGATGCTTATTTTTTCAAGATGATTGGTAAGTTATTTAAGCCGTAAACAGACGTTGAGAAATATAATAGCTTGACAAGTTCGGATCAATTGATGTCTGGAAAGTGCATGTGGAGGGGCGAGGGGAAAACGGTCCTGTGGGGTCGGCAGATCTGAGTCTATGAGAGCTAGACCTTACTTCTAGTTGAATAACTTGCATGTGTTAGTTACTTGCCTGTCTCTATGAATATACAAGGATATTGTATGCAGAATAGACACCCTATTTCCCACACATTAATGGTAGGCATTACATGAATCATTCCCACAACAACAAAACAACGCCGTAATGTGCAACAACGCTCAAAGCAACCAATCAGATAACAAAGTCATTCAAGGAGAGGAACTCTCCGTGTCACGCCGATGCAAAAAGCCGCCAAAGACACTGTCGTATCACATTCTCTGCAAGACTTCCTCCGACACCTCCTCAAGAAGCTTCAAATCGTGGTATTGTGCAACGCTGAGCATAACACGTAGCTTTTTCTGAATTTCGTTTCTGTCCAAGGTCGTAGTCCACTTGCCACTGCAGGAACAATGTTCCATAAACGCGCTGACTTTGAGACTGTTGCATTTGGAGCACTTGAGATCCTGTGCCTGCCAGGAGACTATCATACCATGTACTTCCCCAACCAGTCGCTCTTCTTGAGCTAGGCGGTCATACTCTGTTTGACAAAAGGGGCAGCGCCAGGCTTTGGGAGCCATCTTTTTGCCGTCCGTGTCTGGGTCGGGTAGAATGTCTTCATCGCGGCAAAGGTCCAAATCGCGAATCAAACAGCAAGCACTGCATGTCAACTCTGGTAACTTCAGGCTGGCACTTGGATTTTCAAACCGACCCTCTTTGCTAAACTCGCGAACTTCAAATAATGCTAGAAGCTCCCGACGTAGAATGCGTGTCTCTAAAGTCGTTGTCTTGGACAAGCTGAGGACTTGCATCAGCGCCTTCACTAGTTCCAATACGGCATTGCGGTTTTCCGTGTTTGGGTCAACTAAGGCCCCTGGCAGGACTGGGAAATTGTAGTCTGATGCAAGCTCAGGATGAAGAAGCTCGTCTCGTTGTCGACGAATCAGGCCGACAATCTGTTTCTTCAGAGGTTTCGAGAATTTGTCGGTTAGAAAATTAGTCACTTCGTCATCTGTCGTTTCGGTCAAAGATTTGATCGGTATTTGGGTGAGGCGCGGCGTTGAACTATCTTCATCACTTTTATCGCCTCGTTTAAGGCCGTGCATCAAGTCAATGTACTCAATAATCCAATCGTTGAAAACTTGCTGCATTGGGTTTGGCAAAAAGCGATTCATTTGCCAATGCATAATCGTGTCTAGCTGCTGAGATTCTGCTTCAACAACCTCCTGGCAGCCCTTGCCTCCATAGTTGAATTCATCATACCAGACCAAAAAGTCCCAGTACTCCTTGAGTTCCAAATCGATAAAATGGAAGACCGGATTGGCTCTGATAGACTTGAGAATATATTGACTGTAAGCATAAGCGGTTCCGACTTCTTGTTTTGTCGTTTGCAGCAGTAGCCGTGTTGGGCTAGCATATATGACATTTGAGCCAACACGGCGGAAATCACCCATCAATTGTTGAAATGATTTTCGAGACATCATGCGGACATAATAGTGCAGAGACCGGTCGTACAGGCACGAGCTGGGGTTTTCCACCCAGCGAACGAGATGTTGAACCATAATATCGGCCATAGTGTTACCGGTACAGGCTTCTGACCACCATTGTTTGACCATTTCTCGCAACACAAAAACTCCTGCTGATGCAAAAGCCTTCTCCGAATAGAGTATACCATCAGCTGACTCTTTTGTGGAAGCAAGAAGTGTATCGCTACCCTCCAAGTCATTGATAATCGACGACGTGAGAATCGTGTTGATTGCCAGGTTTCGTACTTCGAGCTCTATCGAGACCGTCGTGTAGGTACCCGGAACGTTAATGGAAGGCATCTCCACCGTGTCAAGTGAACCTAAGATGTCATCTTTCTCATATCCAGCGTGATCCGGTCGAGGTCCTGCTGACCACCATAGTACTACGTTGCTCTTTTCAAGTCGCCTTGCATACGAAACATCGATCAGATACCGAGGATCATCGCTTTCCAAATTGCAGACAGGAACGTCTCCATAACGCGCAAGCATTTTCAAATGCTGAATCCACGAACCCAAGTAGAGGTAATGAGTTAACAACCGCTTTGCAACAAAAGACTGCCACCCTAGAGGAGGCATATCTGTGTCCGATACTTCTGGCTTGACAGATAGCATGGGATAGTCCTTTAATACCGGAATATCATGGCATAGTTTTCGTTTCTGCTGCGACTGAATAACAAATACCACGGGCTGATTCTCTTCACTGCGCAATTTCTTCACCAAGTCACCAACTTCCAAAATAGCTTTGCGTTGTGTGGTCACTTGGGTGATCTTGAAATGCATCTTTTCCTGGTAATGGAATGCGCCTGTGGAAGCATCAGACTCCACTGCAATTTTGCGACCGAGAAGCTCCATATACATCTTGTCGATATTCGGCAAACTTGACATATCACGGTTGCGATTCAAGATGATGATATTAGCCTCACTCTTAGCAGTTGAGAACAGGGCGAAGACTTGTCGATCACCAGAAGTAACGTGGTATAAGTAGTAGTATGTCAGAGGGATTCCGTCTAGGTATGGAGTATCAGAGGTAGTATGCAATAGAGATGATAGATCAAAACCACGATCTAGGCCATCACCGAGTACGCCTCTTTGGCTCTCGTCAAAGGTACAGGTACTACCGAGCTTCATAACAGCGCGGAGAGTGAGAGGGACATGACGTTCATAGACACCTTCAACACTAGGATGATTGAGCAGAATCGCCATCTTTTCTGACTCTCCTAAATAAACTTCCTCTGGTAGCGTAAGCTTGAACAGATGGACTGACGGATGACCGTTGGGCAAGGTGTTATTGACTTTCTCAACCTCACAATTGGGGAGCTCAACCTCGGGGAGAGAGTCATCTTTGAAGTTGATGAAAAGCTGTCGTGGGACTCTGACGGTAAGAGCGTGCACTTTTCGGTCAATTAGCACGAATGCTCGCACTTCGCCAGGTAAATCAGTCTCCCTGAGCTGTAGCAATGTCCAGGTGTTGATAAATAGCATTTGCGCCTGGTTTCGGAAATAGTGACTGAGTGAGTCTGACGCCTTGGATCTCTCTCCAAAAAGCTGTCGTCGTCGTATTCGAGCTTGCTTTTGAATTTTCCACTTTTGCTTTTGATACCTGATGAACCCCTCGTAATCCTCGGTGAGTGACGGCATAATAGTTGGCAAACTGGCGTACGGGTCAAGTGATGTTGTCGCAGGGCCCTCTGGTAGCTTTCGTTTTAGTACCGTCTTGCCTGAAGGCGAGAGCTTTTTGTCCATAGTCTGGGTTGCCAGATCTTCAATGTCCGCATTATGAGGTACACGGTGGTCCAGTATATTAGCAGACTTTTCAGCAAGAGGATTCTTCGCAAACATATCAGTCATCTTTTTTTGCTTAAACTTATCATCCCTTGTGTTAATGCGACGTTGGAGCCAGTCAGGATGTTGGACTCGAGGAACAGGATTGCCAAGCTTCTGAAGTGCTGCTGGGATAGTGATCAATTTCTGAATAACCGAGCCCAATCGCTCAAGATAGTAATCCCAGTCGATGATAGATCGAGGATCCATGTCGCTAGGATCGTCTTTGAGCCACTTGCGCAAGAAGAACCTTTTAACACTTTCTTCTGCAGAAAATATGGTGACGGGAATTGCTCTTTCTGTGACTGGAGCATTTTTTGGTTTAGATGAGATAATGTAACGACAATTGAGACCTCTATCTTTGATCATCTGCTCCCCAAGAAACTCGGCTAACCGTTTGGCGGTTGTAATTGAGGTCGACTTTTGGGCTCCGTACTCCTCGACAGTCTTGGACATGCTTCTATTCTCGCAAATCAAATCAATGAGCTCCTCGTCTGCTAGAGTAGAACCATGCTCATAAAGCACATCAAGCCATCTGTTCGCGACACGAGCAACCGACTGGTACGTTTCTCCAAGGTCTTTTCCATCCAAAAAGAACTTGAAGATTTGTGTCTGGAAAATCTTGATGAGCTTGAGTTCACCTCGACGTTTGACTTCGAAACCCTTCAGTTCTGCAAGAGATCCGTCGTCGTTGAAAACTGCATAACGCTTCTTCAAATTCTTATCTTCTTCCTTGGAGGCAGGAAGAATCATAGCTTTGTATGGTCCGTCAACTTCGAAGAAAATCGAATTGTCGCTTGTCGTTTCGTATTTGAAGGACTTGGGATCGATAAGAGTCTGATACTGATGGTTCGTGAAACGTCCATGAACGAGATGATTCAGCATCACACAGGGGTACGATAGGGCCACCTTCTTTCCATTCTTTAAAGTGAATGCAAAGTTTTCCGGGAATGTTGCTGGAAGCATGCACCAAATACCGTCTGTATCCAGTTCCAGGGGTCGACCAATACGTTCGACTAGTTCTCTCGCCATCTGAATAATTCGAGCGCCCGTTAGACAGGTCACGCCAGCCATCTCCATAGAGTACCAACGCGATCCTTTACGCATGACATAGCCGTAGAAACTGTTCAAAATGACTTTGTGCGCAAGTTGAAGAGAGTCGAAAAGGACAATCATTTTTTTCGCTTCATCAATTTCAGCATTAGAAGCACCAGCTGCCTTCAATGCTTCCGTTTTACCCTTCCAGACCTTTTGCTTCCCCTTGAAATCGTATCTTCGGTCACGGAAGTCGCGGACTGTGTCGACGTAGAAGGGATTTTCTCGTTGACATATGATTGCCTCCTTCTCTATCGTTTTGCTGTCGTGTATTTTGTGGTATATTTTCTTACTGTATTCTTGCAGTCGTTTCTTAATAATGGCAGCCTGCTCTTCGGTTTGCAAATCTCTAAAATGTCGCATTGGTGCGTTTTTGTGTTTGCCGGGAAATCTTTCATTCTCGACAGCTCGCCGAATCATATTGTATTCGTCTCGCTTAGCTGGTAAGAATTCACCACGCCACGCCCAAGGAAGTCGACGGTCACAGTTTTTGCCAGGCCGGTTGAAGTCACATGCCGCGCAGTCAGATTCCTGTTTCATGGAGTCAGGTTGTAAACGATTTGTCGTCATAATGTTCGGGTACATGGAAGCGACGTCAAGATGGTAAATCAATGGTCGTTCGCTACGGTTCGGTGTTGCCTTCAGATTCTCCAATCGCTCAGCAATCTGAGCTTTCACCTCTTCGTAATTCATGACATCTTCCAATGACTTTTTCTCTTCCACCACGATGCTGAATTTCAAGGCTGCGTCGAGATCATGAAGTAGCTCATCGATGGCCTTGGGGTCAACAGCAAAGTTGACGGGTATATCGCTACGAAAGACACCTGCCTCAATACTTTCGACGTGTCCACCGACATAGGTCTCAGAGTCAAGAAGGTGACCTTCGTAGAATGATTCCGGCGGATCTTTATGCTTGTTGGGTAGAATGATTTCACCCTTGTATGCCTGGACCATGAGAAGCATCTCACATAGTGTACCTGTTCCTTTTCGAAGGACATCATCTGGGTTCAACGGAATGATGGTGCATAGGGAGAAGATGAAAGGGTGAATATATTTCATATAGAGATAGTATGTCGCAACAGCGTCGGATACTGAATATTCAGCTAGAGTTTGCGGTCGTTCACTAGCGTATCGAGTCATAAGTTCCGGATCCAGCTCGTCCGGATCATATCCTAATTTCGCAACGGTGACGGCTTTCAGGCCTCTGCTACCCTGAGGCAGATAACTGTCTCGATTGACCCACGCAAAGCAATCCATGTGAGCACAATAGTCGCTTTGATATATGTCCTCACTGTTTTTCTTGAAGCCGATCTCAGCATACATATCAATACCCAGGACACTCGCACGGGCTTCGACAAACGGCCAATCGAAAAAGTCACCGTTGTATGTTGCGATAACTGTTGGCTTCGCCTCTTTGATATGACTGAAAAAGCGTTCCAAAACATGACGTTCATCTGGCTCGTTGAAAATCACAAATGGACCGGAATATTCTGGCTTGGGTGTGTATTCAAAGTCATCGATATCCTCGGAGACAATTTCGCGATTGGTAATGAGAAACCCATTACCGTCAATCATGTATGAAATCATCATAATCTGGTCGATCACTGCATCCGGAAATTTCAGGGGAAGTTTGGTCGTCTCAATATCGAATGCGAGAACTACCGGATCAGCTCTTTGAAGCCGCTCTTCAATGCATGTCAACTTGGTAACTCCGTGCTTCGCTTCCACATTATACCATTTTCCTATTCTAATATCTGATCATATCATAATTAGCCAACAACTGCACATATAAAGTGATATGTACTACAAACAAACCTTTATCAATCGAAACTCTGACATGATACGGCACATCATACTCTCTTATATCAATTATAAAATCGCTTGCATTCAATGCAGCGTTAGGTCTTGATTCGTCAAGTTCGTCATCAAAGAGATCGAAGCCAGCAGAAGTCCTGCAATTGTTAGTCACATTTCGCTATCCACAGCCACAGATGTCCCATACCTGGCCATCTCAGCATATGTATCCATAGCCGTCACATTCTTTTTATTTTTCTCGGCAATAGGCATAAGCAGCTTTCGAGCTTCTAGAAGATTTCCGACGTTCGCAAAACTGAGGCGTAGAAACGTCCTTCGGTTTCCCAGTAGATGGTTGGGCATCTGTAGGTCTTCTTTCACAACTCTGCGGATGTCCTTAATTACACCTTCCAGTATTCTTCGGCACCATTCCTCCACCTCTTGTTCTCGTCCTCCTTTGACAGCAATGAGAAAGTACGGATCGTATTCCACTGTCGCCTTGAAATTATTGCCATCGTCATCCAGGAAATAAAAGTCCACTCCGGCTCGACCACCAGGAATATTCGGATCTTCGACCGTGGTGCTGTGCATATTTATCAGCCATCCCGCTCTGTTTTCGCCGGCTTCGAATCGCGGAAAGCCCATCGTCTCGTCGATGCTGTTGGCCAGCCGGATCGCCTCGAATTTCTCATCTTGAGAAGTGGCTTCTGTGGAGCGAAGGGAGTTGAATTCTACCGTCTTCGCGCGTTTCGGGTTGAAGGATGCCGTGCCCGAGCGGAACTTAGTATTATTTCCATATTTGCTGGGCTTGCGTGAAGGCATGGTGGTGCTGCTGCAAGCCTGCAGGAGAGATGTCGGATTGGTTATTGACGCCGTAGATCACACCATATGCAGGACGTTATTCGTTGGTAAAAGTTCAGAAGCTTCTCATTATTTGCATTTGATGGTTTCGTAGAGTTTCGTGTTAGCAGTGTATATTACTGATCATGAATTGATATGGAAGGAGATCGCAGTTGTTGCGCTGGCTCTGCATAGACAGGTATTATTGTTGACCCATAACGGACGCTTTTGGCAGGAGCCGCCTGCAAAAGACGCGACCGCGTAGAGTGGAACGCGTCGAAATCCAATTGCTAATCTAGCCTGATTAGGAAGCAACAGTCTATCTCGCATAAAAGTTCTTCCGTTTCCCGAGTCCGCGGCCGACATCTAGCGTCCTTTTCGCTATGAAAGTGGGCGGTGGGTAATGAAGATCTTGTGATTCGAGGAGGTGCAATTAAGTAGTATATCATCAATCGTTTCATAACATATTTCGCTATTTGACACTTGCTGTGGAAGCTATATTTGATTTCAGCAGTAACCTCCAGCACAATGGCAGAAGGCAGCCAAGGCGAAGATGCCGCATCCATAAAAAGTCCTACGAACAAGCCCAAGCACGAATTGCCCCAAACACAAGTCGGAAAGCTCTGGGAGGCATTTGGAAACCCAGACGAGCGAATAAATGTACACCCCGGAGCTTCGTATAGTCCTACGCATACTCCGAAACCAAAAGACATCACCATTTCGGAATCGCTCAAGACGATAAAGTTGGAAGATTTCAGCACTTTTCACAAAAAGCCATGTGCACGAGATTCGTTGCTGTTGGGCCTTGGGGCTGGTTTCGGTATTGGAGGAATACGTGGAATTGTTGGAGGTGAGGATTGCGCTGCTTCACAACTTGACTTCTGACTAACATGTTGTGTTCGTATAGGTATATCAGCTATGTGGCCCGCCTGTAATTGGGCCGTTGGTGCCTTCGCAATTGCGTCTTTAGCTTCGTACGAATTCTGTCAACGACGTCGGGTCGACGAGATGAAGGGTATGCAAAAGGCGGTGGAGCTCATGGCTGAGCTCAAGGCGAAGAAGCAAAAGGAGAAAGAGCAATTGCAAGCTATTCGAGAGGCAGAGGCAGAGGAACTTCGCAAACGGAAAAGTTGGACGAATCTCTCCAATTACAAATTTTGGTAGAGCACAGCAAGCATATCTCTGGCATCAGTGTGGAGTTTTGGCGTTTCTGTTCTGTATATATTATTCTGTCCCCTGTGCTGGTTGACGGTGAAGCATCTTGTAATTAATGTAAAAAGACACATGATCCAATGGCTTTACATTCAGATGTAAAGCGTGTATCAAGCAATTCCAAGACATTGATAAAGCTAGTCTGGTTTTTTTTTTTTTTTTCCCTCTCTCGGAAATCATTTTAGTTTCAGTGTAGATCAAATTTCACCTTTTTCTGAACTGCACCACCAGGGTCATACTCTGGTTTGACACGAGAAGCCCCTTCCCGACGCTCTCTGCGCTTTTCTCGTGCTTCTCTAGCTTCTCGGTTCTTCCACTCAGCTACCTGTTTCTGTCTTTGTTGTGACCGTGCCCACGCTATTGCAGCAGTAGGTCTGAACCCAATACCATTGACTCCATAACCGTCATCATTCGGGTCGGTTGGATCATGACCAGTTATTTCTGAATCATCCCATGTCAATGACTCCAGAATACCATTCTCATCTGGAGGAGGTGATTTTTTCCTTCGTCCTTTTGCGGGTGATACTGCCTTCACTTTATTGCGAGAGGACCCGTCTGTTGATTGCGTCGTGGAGAATGTTTGATCTTGAGTAACATGTTCTTCATTCAGATCGTGTCCAGTTGAAAACCCCGCTTGATCTGTCTTGAGTGGACTGTTTTGGAGGAGCAATTGTAAGTCTTCGGCTTGCCTAGATGGTCCAGTATTCTCTGCTGTCGAGCCCGGGGAGTCGTGCCACTGCGCAATGGGTATGGAATGCGGTGCGTCTTCTTGTATAGCTAATTCCTTGAAGCGACCGGCAACGGCTGTTCGTGGGCTGCAACGCCCAAGTTCCTCCCCTTCAAGTAACTTCAATTCTGGATAGCTGGCCACTGATACAGTAGACGTAGGAGATGCTGGCGGAGTGTTATCTTCAGTTTCTTCTACAACATCTCGTTTGCGCTTCGGCGAGCGATATGATGTTGCTGCAGGCACCATGTTCGTTGCGGGGTCGGAAGGATTGCCGAACATGGCATTGCCTGGGGGAAACAGAAATTGTTGACAGTCGGATTGATAGCCGGTAACGACTTTCTCAAACTTGGTTCATACGGTGGTCAAAAGTTCTGCTTAATGTATTCAATTACATTCAAATGTTGGCTGCTTGTTCCATGTAAGTCTTGTGGGGCTGCAAAGCGGTAATGACGGATCGAGAAGCACTGCAGATGTGGTGGCCGATCTAGTCTGCCTGATTCTCAAGGGCTCTAACTTACACAAGACACTATGTAGCAGTAGGTCATGGTAGTATTTTTACAGCAACAACTAAATCCAAGAAGAGAATCACACATGATCAGAGTAGATATCTGACAGATATAAGTCAAAAAGAAATCAAGCAGATCAATGAGCGCCGAACAGCCAAAACAACGCCATAAAATGAACACATTCTTTTCCCATACCAGATCGAGTTGATCAAGCCTTCGACTTCTTCTTGGAGACGCCCACTTCACTGTCGCGCTTCCGCTTCTTCTCCTCTTTGCTCTTCTTGTCTTTCTTGTCTTTTTTCTCTTTCTTTTCCTTCTTGCCCTCCTTGTCTTTGGTCTCCTTTTCCTTCTTAGCCTTCTTGGGCTTCTCCTCGTCATCCATCTCAACATCGCTATCCTCGGGCTCATCAACATCCATATCAGCAAGAATCGAATCCATGGCGGATTTCTATATTTCATATTAGTAAATGAGTCATCACGTATGAAGACAAAGCCACGTACCATAGCAATTTCATTCTTGGTAGGAGGAGCACCAGAGGCATAAAACTCCAGGCGCTCTTCAACCTGCTTCTTAAGAGCCTCTCCAAACTTGGTTGATGGAGTCTCAGAGAAGTTGTCAATTCTCGAGGCAATAGAGCACTTGTTGGCAAGGAAACGAGAGATTCTGCCTTTGTTCTTGGGTCCTGCGCGACCAATGAAAGACGAATGGTACAAAAGACCGTACTTGGGCGTGTTTCCTTTGGTTTTGAGAGCTCTGAACAAGGCTTTCTCTGCACCAAGAATCTGAACAGTAGAAGCAGGATACTTAGACAAGTTTGTCAAGCTGCCGGCGTGAGAAATGAGACGAGCACCAACAACCTCTCCGATCAAAGAAGCCAAATTAGGGGCGACAACGCTCATCTTGGCCACAAGGTATGAGTGCAATGACTTTCGGTAATCAGATAAGCTGACAACACGCTTAGCGAAAGAGATGACGTTTTCCATATCTGTCTCAGAGATGTCTTGACCCATGCTGTGCTTGGCAGCCTCGATAATGGTACGAGCGACACCTTCATCATCGTCTACCAGGGCAGCAAGATCGTGTAGGCGGTCATCGGTCAAAGACTTTTTGTCCTGGACGAAAAGCGCAATTTTAGCGTAACGGTAGTTCTCGGACACAATCTTGATAAGCTCAGGGAAATGCCACGAATACCATTCTCGCACTCTCATAGAAAATGTGTTGATGGCCTTATCCAACTGATCCAAAATAGCGATAGCCTGGATGATGTGATTGTCGTCACGCTGGACAGAGAACTTAACCTTGGCGCGAGAATAGGCGTGACCAAGACCTAGCTGAGCGGTATCTAAATCGCCCTCTCTGAGACCTTTCAAAAGCTTTGTTGAGTGCAATCGAATACCTCGAAGCATATCCTGCACGACTTCACTGGTGTCTCCGGTTTCGCATTCGATAGATGGGAAAGCAGCCTTGATGCTCGTTGCCAAGACACGATCATACACACCCAGACTAACCTTCTTCTTCTTGCCCGCCTTGGGAAGGTTGAGTTCAAGAAAAGAAATAAGAGTTTCGGTAGCGACACCTTCGGAGATGTCGTTGATCTCGCTAAGTGCCTGCTTGTTGTTTCTGGAAGGCTTGTCAGACTAGAAATCACACAATAGCGATTTAGGGTAGAATGGTACATACTCAAAGGGCAAAAAGCTGACAAGCTCAACCATCTTTCCGAACTTGGCAAGATCCAGTACACCTTCCTGCACCTCTTTCAGGCTGTTTCCTACAGTATCGGCCTGGTGCACAGTCTTGAAAAGTGAATAGCCCATTGGGGCTTCGAAGAGAAGATAGTCTGCCATTACGAGTTCTGTCGCGAGTCAATCCGGGGTAACAAGACGAATTGACTCAATCCAAATTCTACCCGACCAGCAGCGTTTCAACGGTTGCAAATTAGCTGGACGTGGGTTCGGCGACGCGGACTGCTAGAGCGAAGAAGAATTGAGATGTCCAAGGGAAGCTCTTTTTTTTTCCTTCGGCGGCGGCGCTAGTCCCAATCGGCAGTGTGGGCATTTTTTTTGGGCAAAATCCACTCACCGCGTTTAGACGGAAGCACTGTAAATCATATAGTCGCTTGGTGATTGTTTTTCATCTATCGGCGGGTTTCTTGTTATATCTCTCTCATTCCTTGAGTTTGGCCAATTTTCTATTTTCTATCAAACAGGCCATGTCTGCCACTCAGTTACTCAACCCAAAGGCCGAGTCCAGGGTAAGAAAGCACTGATTACCCCTCCGCAAAGCACGCACTGACAGGATTACAGCGGAGAGGGGAGGCTTTGAAGGTCAACATCAGCGCTGGTGAGGGTCTTCAAGATGTCCTGAAGTCGAACCTCGGCCCGGCCGGTACGATTAAGATGTGAGTAATACAGCCAATGAAAGAGAACTGCATCGAGTTCATCAAGTTTTGAGAAGCTCATCTAATCCTTAATCTTTAGGCTTGTTGACGGTGCTGGAGGGGTATGTTTATTGGTCATCAGTTATGGAAAATAAGCTTACTGTGGAAACAGATCAAGCTTACAAAAGATGGAAACGTCCTTTTGAGGGAGATGGTAAGCGCCTATTCACCTTAAATCAATGTATGTCTCGCTAACCCCATTAGCAAATCCAAAACCCCACGGCTGTAAGACCCCCATATTCGATAAAGTCCCGATCGATCGCTAATTGTGGAAGGTTATGATTGCACGAGCTGCTACTGCACAAGATGATATTACAGGTGATGGAACAACGTCTGTCGTTCTTTTGGTCGGTGAGCTTCTCAAGCAGGCCGATAGACAGATCGCCGAGGGTCTACACCCTCGAGTTCTTACAGATGGATTTGAGCTTGCCAAGAACGAGACCTTGAAAGTGAGCTACATCCTTACGGTATTAGAAAAATGTTGCTGACGATCTACATTCAGTTTTTGGACAGCTTCAAAATTGACCGTGAGATTGAACGTGAGCTCCTCCTATCCGTTGCTCGAACATCCTTATCCACCAAACTCAACAATGCTCTGGCCGAGAGTCTCACTCCCGCCATCGTCGACGCCGTTCTCGCTATCTACAAGGCTCCAGCTAAACCAGACCTCCATATGATTGAGATCATGAAGATGCAACACCGGACAGCTTCCGATACCCAGTTGATTAGGGGTTTGGCGTTGGATCACGGCGCCCGACACCCGGACATGCCTAAGAGAGTCGAAAATGCTTTTATTCTTACCCTCAACGTCAGTTTGGAATATGAGAAATCCGAGATTAACTCAGGCTTCTACTACTCGAGCGCGGAGCAGAGAGATAAACTGGTGGAGAGTGAACGTCGATTTGTTGATGCAAAACTACAGAAGATTGTGGAATTGAAGAAGCAAGTGTGCGGCAACGACCCCAAGAAGGGATTTGTTATCATCAACCAGAAGGGAATTGATCCGTTGAGTTTGGATGTGCTGGTGAAGAACGGAATAATGGCACTACGACGTGCAAAGAGACGTAACATGGAACGTCTCCAGCTTGTCTGTGGCGGGACTGCACAGAACAGTGTGGACGACCTCACACCAGATGTTCTGGGCTGGGCTGGACTGGTATATGAGCACCAGCTTGGAGAGGAGAAATACACTTTCATCGAGGAGGTGAAGGATCCCAAGTCTGTGACTCTTCTCATCAAGGGACCCAACCAGCACACCATTGCTCAGCTCACGGATGCGGTCCGAGACGGATTACGATCAGTCTACAACACAATAGTTGACAAGAGTGTGGTACCGGGAGCCGGTTCTTTCCAGGTTGCCGCAGCAGCTCATTTGCTTTCAGAGGAGTTCAGCAAAACTGTTAAAGGAAAGGCTCAATATGGTATCAGAGCTTTTGCAGATGCTTTACTTATCATTCCCAAGACCCTCGCTGCCAACTCTGGCCACGATATCCAGGACTCGCTTGCCAAACTCATCGACGAACAGCGTCAAGGGCATGTTGTTGGTTTAGATCTCTCGTCTGGAGAGGCTATGGATCCTGTCCAGGCAGGTATTTTCGACTCTTATCGTGTGCTGCGTAACTGCATCGCCTCAAGCACAGGAATCGCTTCCAATCTTTTACTGTGTGACGAGTTGTTGAAGGCTCGACAGATGGGCAGGCAAGGTGGACCTGGACCTGGTATGGACGAGTAATCTGACTAGCGATAAAACTTCCGTTGCCATTAAGGAAGATAGATGTACCACTAGGTTCAGTGTCTTTGAAGCGGTCTGAATAAAAGTATGAATATACACTAATCTTTTAATTCATGAAAATACATTGATTCGATTATACTCTGATATTGCCTTGATGTATTTGATTGTCCCCTTTCACTGACAGTAGGAAGAAAGCTGAAGCAGGTTCAAGAGTAAAAGAAACATGCATTCAAAAATACTGCTGGGTATCTAAAACTTTCCCTTTCAGCTATATAGCCCCAAACGCCACTGTATGCACGTAAACAGATATTGTTGCCTATCATCACATTGATGAATTGCCACCACTGGAACCCTGAGCTAATCCTCACTCTCTTCACGCATCTGGAGCTTCTCAGGAGCCCATTCGCCAATGAACCCATCCTCTCTCACTGGATCTCGGAGGGTGACATTATGAATCTTAGTCCATTCCAACACATTCGATTTGCGAATGGTGACCGTCTCACCGCCCGTCGAAGCCGTATTCTTCCGTTTACTATTAGTAGTCTGCAGGTCCGGCTCCACCACACCCATCCCTTTCAAAGCCGTAATCACATCCTCAGGCAACATTCCAGTAGCCTGGCTAATCTCTCGTACTGTCATGCGTTCCCTAGGCGGAGAATTCTTCTTCGACGCCGGCGCTTTCATGGCTGCCTGTTTCTTCTGCTGGGCCTTTTGGATATACTCCTCTGGATCTCCACCCGGAGGACCAAGTAGGAGATACCGTGCCACTCGTTCTTCCCAGAATCGCGTATAACTTCTATGACCCAATTCACTAAGTGGTCGTTCGGGCCCGCCGATTAATCCCCCCTCCCATTCCCATGCGCTTAATTTGTAGCTGACGCCCATCAAGAGTCTGCCTAGCTTTTTGTGTTGGTATGGCGGGAAGATGAGGATGCAGGCGAGATTGTTCAGATCCCAGGATAGTTTCTCCTTGGAAAAGTAACCGAGCACATAATAATCGTCCGGCGTGTTGGGGTCGGTGAACGTGAGAACGTAATATAAAAAAGATGAGACATCGAAGAACACGGATTTATGGTCGAGGAATAATTTTGCGAAAAGTGACAGATTCTGCGCGAATAATTTATCGTCTTCGCCATCAACTTCGTAAACTGCGTATCCGCCGTGTTCGTAGACTTTCTCGCCCGGAGGCGTCGAGCGTCGGTCGCATAGCTTCACATGACTTGCGTAGGATCCAGCGTCGCACGTATATCGGAAACACCAGCGACAAACATATAATACTTCGGTATCCTTACTGACAAGTTCCTCCGGATAAATCGATTGAAACCATGTCGGGAAGGAAAGGTCCCCGAGAACGACGCGCTTTACGCCGGCGCGGTTAGCAGTTTGCTTTGCGATTGTTGCGGCGGTGGATCGCGTCATTGGAGAGAAAATTATCAGGTAAAGGACGCGCTGCGTAAAGGGTAAGTTATGATCACGCGATGCTCGTGGAGTACAGGTCGCCGTTTAGTTGCTATCCGGATTGAAATCGAGCAAATTGCCGATTCAGCCTACACTGACAAGACTACCGCCAACTGGAGCGCCTTCTCGGGTGACATTTTCAACACCCATCTTTGTTTGACAACCCCGACCAGATTACTCATTTGGTTTTATATTGTTTATTATTAATATCATTATTGTTTGTTTATGTGTTCATGTCTTCGACACATAGGAAATAACATACGTTCGTCATACGACAAGCAGAATAAAAACGCGGAGTTTCCACTGATTCTTGATAAGGCCGAGTGGGGGATAATGACTCGGCAGCCTACGTTAGCTCTCTTATCAGTCAGTTAGAGCTTCCTTACTCCTCGTTTGAACTCGGTTGCCTGAGACGCTCTCCTTCGTTCTCTCCATCATCATCATCATCCTTCTCCTTCTCTATTGTTATATTGTATCCTTTCCCCTATCTTAACTCCACACCCTTCTCCCTCTGTGCTCGATGATGTTGTGCTCTTCTATCCGTCTCGTGTAAACTCTTATCGCCACTTGCAGGTCCTGTTCGACTAGACTATCACTTTCTTCCTCACGCCGCCATCTCTGTTATCCCTTCCCCTGTAACTAAGTCGATCCGGAAAAATGGCAGATACAGTGATGAAGCCGTTCCAAATCAGGAACCTACATGTTTACCCAGCAGAGGAGAACCTATATGATTCTTCCACGGAGAGTGTCATTTCCCCGACGGACGAGATTCCATTGATGCGCTCATGTCCCATCCAGTTATCGGCGGGAGAATACGATAAGATCATCAGCGATCACCCAAATGGGACACTGACATATGTCGACGATGATGATGGTGATCTCATCACTGTAAGTGCTACTTCCCCTTCGTCTCAGCTATTCATTCTGACATTTAGCTAGGTTGGATCCTCTTTTGAACTCGAACAGCGCCTCGATGAGCCATCTCAGTATATAGATATCACCCAATCGAAACCGACTCCGATCCACTTGTTTGACATCCGTCGTCGCAGGTCTATAATCAATCTCTGGAAGGATATTGAGAAGAACTCGGCAAGTCGATGGGCCCAGCTGAAATATTCCGAGGGTGAAAATATTTATGCCAAGGAGCTTATCGAATCTCCAAAATCAAGAGAAGCTGGCACTTCGTTTGAATCTCATGGGCTAGATGTCAACGAGTCTACCGACTTACGTCGACGGTGGTTGAACGCATGCAGACCACCTCGGCTCCAGTTTCAAGAGATTCCGGACAAGAAGGTTTCAACTCCTGTCCCCAAAGATATAGATTCGTCCTCACCGACTATCAAGTCATTGTCGGCTATCACAGATGAAGGCAGGCGTCAGGTGAGCAGTACTGCTTTATACTGAATTTAACTATGCTAATTTGAAGCAGGCAGAAGAGGCAGGAAGTCGTATCCGGAGTATGTGGAACGCACCCTCGGATGTTACTCATGCAGCACCTGATTTTATCCGTAATCAAGAGAACCCTTGGGCTGCCTCAGTAGAACCGGCTACAGATGGCAATGGCAACGGCCATCCATCCGAAGCCCAACCGTCAAAAATCCAAGCAGAGTCACAGCCACTTTTTTCGGCGTTCGAGGCTGAGATGGCCAAAATACTTGAAAATTCTCAAGAACCTGTAGATGATGCAAGCACTTCCACTCCCTCTGCTGAGCCACAGGCTCACCGTTCCGAGTCGGTGGAGCAGATGTGGCCTGTCAATCTCATGACGGGTATCTTGCAGGCTGTTACTGGTGGAATTGAAGACATGGGATCTGAGCTCAAGACGAAGATCCCTGAAATGGAGCGTCACTTAGCTAATGCGCAAAGGGCCATTCCAGAGGACATTGGAACCAAGATGCAGGCCGCCTTCTCAGTATTCGAATCACAGATTCAGAATTTAGCGCAGATTGTACAGCAAGCGTCCGATGCCTCTGGCCAAGCTGCCGAAAAGGTTCGTCAGGCCGATCTTCGATCTACTGAGCAAATGCTCAACGGCCTTGGAGACATGGCCCATGAATTTGAGGACTTTGGAAAGACCTTGTTTGCTGCTTTCGAGGCTGAGTTTGGTCAACGAAACAATGGCGACGAGGCAAATGCCAATCCTGTGGCTGCGAATCAGCAGACGAATCCTGCTCAATCTCGAACTCGAGAAGAGCCCTCCCCGAATGTTGATCTGCCTCAAGAATCCACAATCAACGCTTCAGAAGTGGAAGCACCAGCTGTGGATCAATGCCCAGTAGCACCTGATCCACTGAAACCTGATCTACAAGACCAACTGCCGTATCATCTTCGAGAGTCCTTGCTTTCGGAAATTAAAAATACTACTCCGCAGGTCCTCCTCTCAGATATCCAAAGTAGATCTTCCCAACATCAGTCAGAGCCGCAAGTAGCCACTCCTACTCCACGTCAACCATTCCTTTCCAAGATCAGAAGCAGGGCTATTCCGGAAACATCATTACTTCCGGAGATTATAAGTAGAGCAACTCAGCAAGACTCCCAACACCCAGAGATTAGAAGCAGGGTAACCCAACAAGAATCCTTGTCTTCAGAGATAAGAAGCCGAGTTATGCTGAATGATCAGGCGCAAGCCCAACAACAGGAAACTAAAAAGCCCTTGTTTTCAAATTGGCCAAACCGCCCAGCGTTTGTGCTGCCACCCAAAACTGCAATCACTCCACAACCATTGTTGTCTACAACCACTCGTCCCCCAGTGCCTCGGAAAGCTCTCAATGACGAGCGAACTCCCTACCAAGTTGCACAAGCAGCACCACCTTTAGAGACAAGGGACGAACAGTTCGAGGACACAACCAAGTCTCTTTTTATGGGTAACATTGGTTTCGATGTCACTGAACGAGTCATAGAAGAGGTATTTGCCTCTCATCTTTTCTCGGCCAAAGTTCACCTACCTATCGATTCGTCCACTGGCAAGCATGCAGGGTTTGGGTACGCCCGTTTCCCGTCCGTTTCGTCTGCAAAGGCCGCTCTTGGCAGACTCCAAGGGGTGGTGATTGACGGACACTCTTTGAATTTGGAGTACTGCGACAACTCTCCCATTGATGACTTGCAAACGCAATCTCGGCAAAACGGCAGCCTTCCAAGCGTCTTTAGCGGCAATGCTCGCAGCACCAATTCACGCGTTAGCAGGTCTACTTTGGCTCAGAGCAGCTCCATAAATCCTTTTGATCATCCAGAAGAGACTCCCGAGTTCGCGGCACGGTATCCTTCTCTACTTCCTACTTCCCAATCTCAGGACGACTCTATGGCGGTACCGGCACGTTCCATGACTCTCAGTCCTAACTCGGAGATGGCTCGCTTTCCGCCTGTTTCCCAAATCGATGCCCATCTGTTGGCAAACAGCCGGCGTCGAGATCTTACCGAAACTGGCCAGGGTCGATCGCGGCCCCATATTGTCTTCGAGCCGCAACCACAGGAGACCAGGAGCGTAGGCGAAGAATATCGAATGCGAAAGCCACGACGTGTCGCTTCCACTATCCAACGGGGATCTACTAGTCATCTTGATACACAACCTAGTAGCGCGCACTCTCTCAGACGTAGATCGACAGAGGCAAATTCGTTACGACGCCACACTTATGAGAATCCCTTCAGGGATCCTCGGCCCGTGAGCCTCTACGACAGACCTACCGGTTCGATTCCTGGCAGTTTCCCTGCGGATGATACCCCAGCGCCAGTCACCAACAACCACGAGTCGAATACTGATGGGGGGATTCAATACGCGATGCGTCAGAGTCTGATTGATCAGTGCGTTGATCATCTTTTGAACCTCGGCTATGGCACGTATATTGATGGAGGGCGAGATAGGCTTAGAATCATTGCTGAGGCCGCTAACTTGCAGATTTCTGATGCAATTGATATGATTGAAGAAGAGCGGATGGCTTATCAACGTTATACGCCAAATGCTTGATTGATTGTTTGAAGAGCGAAAATGATACCACACTCATTTATATATACTTTTTTTGGGGTCCATATCTAGCTAGGGCGTAATCTAGTATAAGAACAAATTGAAGATTCTCATTCATGCTACCCCTGGGAGCTGCTCTGTACTTCTATGGTATCTCTGTCAGTATATATTTTTATTTGCCATTTTATCGATTAGTAGTAGTACCTTCTACGACCTTAAGAGTTATGATTTCATTGCGACTTGGATATAGCCCTATTTGATTCTTTGGGTTGTTCTGTTATAATTGTGTTTTTTTACCAACCAGGCATAACCCATTGGGGCTAATTATAGATTCAAAACGTACCTAACTCGGTTTTCTCTTGTTTCTTCTTTCTTTTGTTTTGTAGTCTGCTGCTTGCTTCTAATTTCTTACTTCAGATATTTTCTTACCAAGATTGGTCGGTTCTGCCAGCATGGCTACTCTCCGCTAGTCCAGGACCCACCTGGAATTATTGTTTCTGAGAGCAGCATGATTGATGTTTTCCTTCACAACTTTAAGATAACACTTCAACCGCGTCTCTAGCAATATTTCAGTCGGTTAGTTGTCCTGCGGTTGACCGCATACTCGCAATGCGGGCATGGCGACGCTCATTTTCCACGTCCATCGTGAGACGATACTCTCCTTCAAGCTCTCCAGCAGCTAATCGACTACGATGCGCCGAAC
Source organism: Talaromyces funiculosus (assembly GCA_004299765.1). NCBI lineage: Eukaryota > Fungi > Ascomycota > Eurotiomycetes > Eurotiales > Trichocomaceae > Talaromyces > Talaromyces funiculosus. Next base: position 2,030,806 of record CP036227.1, on the reverse strand, counting down.
TCTTGAATGCGCCAACCACAACGACAGCAAATACAGATGGCGAGAGGAACGCACATATATATGAAAATGAGCAAATTACAATAAAAGGATTCATACGATCAGTCAGAAAACAGAAGCGATTCGCTTTTGCGGAGATATCGGATGGATCGACAATCAAGTCGTTGCAAGCTATATTGACGCCGGAGCAAGCTGCTGAGTATGCGATTTCTGTAAGCTTTATGGAAAGGAAATGACTCATGTTCTGTTTAGTTTGTCGACCGGGGCAACGATTGAAATATCTGGAATATGGAAAGCATGTCCAGCTGGAAAAGAGCAAACACATGAATTGCAGACGTCAGAGATACGGGTCGTTGGCGATGCAGATGCTGAGGTGCGATCGTCATCTTACTTCTACTGAAGACGCTTGAGCTAAGTAATTGATGTTATAGACCTATCCGATTCAAAAGAAATATCACTCTCCTGACTTTCTACGACAAATCCCCCACCTACGATTACGAACACCCTTCAACTCACTCCTCGCCCGATTTCGCTCAGAAACCATATACCAGCTAGGGCAAGTGTTTAGGTCTGCTCCACAAGGAGTGTTCGTACAGGTACAACCACCGTTGATCACATCGTCAGACTGCGAAGGGGCAGGAGAGACTTTCACTGTATCCCCGCAATCGTCCGCGCTACCGCCAGCACCTTCGAAAGGGTCAGAAGAGGAGTTGGAGAATCCACATTTCTTCCGCAATCCAAAATATCTTACCGTCTCATCGCAGCTTCATCTGGAAGCATACGCTGCTGAGTTGGGAAATGTATGGACATTATCACCGACGTTTCGAGCCGAAAAGAGTAAAACACCGCGCCATTTGAGTGAGTTCTATATGCTGGAGGCCGAAGTGAATTTTACGAATGAGCTACCCGCTTTGCTGGACCTGGTTGAATATTTGATCCGAGATCTTGCGAGAAGACTATATGGGACGCCTGTTGCGCAAGAAGTGCTATCCGCCAAGCGGACCGGCGAGTCCGGGCTGGACAGTAGCGAAGATATACAAGGCGCCCTTCGCAGGAGATGGGAGGTATTACTATCCCGGAGTATCACCTGGCCTCGAATTACATATACACAAGCAATCGAAATGCTTCAAGACGCACAAGCCAATCACGGAGCATCATTCATCTACCCTCCGTCGTGGTCCGAGGGTCTCCAGACCGAGCATGAGAAATACATTGTCGACACTATATATAAAGGCGTCCCCGTATTTGTCACAGATTACCCCCAAAAAGTAAAACCATTCTATATGGCGCCTTCAGTGAGAGCTGACGCTGCGCACTCAGGCCAAGAGACGGTGGCTTGTTTCGATTTACTCTTTCCTGAGATATGCGAAGTTGTCGGCGGATCTCTTCGCGAGCACCGCTTACGAGAACTAATCAGCAAAATGCGCGAGTATGGTTTGATTAAACACGCCTCCACAAACGCACCACCCCAAAAAGACGACATCGATGACGAGCAGGTCCTTGCCCTCTCAAAGAACTACCCATACTTGCAGCCAGGCGAAACTCTCGGCCATCTACAGTGGTACGCTGACCTTCGTCGCTGGGGCAGTGCGCCACATGGGGGGTTTGGGCTGGGCTTTGATCGGTTACTGGGATATTTGGCCGGTGTAGGCAGTTTGAGGGATGTAGTTCCTTTTCCGAGATATTTTGGGCGAGCTGATTGTTAGATTTCATCCACGTAGATGGTTAGATATTGTATTATAGTTGTATGATAGACGGATAGCTAGAGTGAAAGCGATTTCCAGATCTCCTTCAAATGTTGGGTCGTATCAACCTGATGACAGAGACATCAGTCCGTGTGTGACCTTTGAAGACCTATGTCAGTAGTAACGACATCACGCAAAGCCAATATAGGTCTTAGCCATGAAAATCTAGTCAGTCCAGATTGTATCTCGGTAGGTAATACCCTTTAAGAAGAATCATTTTCATCATCCTTTTTTTTTTTTTCGATTCTAAAATATAGAACGGAGACATCAGCGTTAGCGATTACCATGCTTCTACACCTCGAGGACATTGCTCTTCGCGATCGGCTAATCATCAGACTTGATAGTGCTTGATAAGTTTTCAAGCTACGAGACTGTTGAATATGTTCTATTGCCTGAATTGTTTCTTCTTTCCTTATTTCAGACTCGCGATTGGTTATAGTCGGGAGTACGTAGTAAGCCTACGGACAGCGGGGGCTGCCACGCATGCTCTGAAGTAGGAATATCCCTCATACAGAAGAAACACATACCCCAGCAGGTAAGATGAAACTTTCAGAAAAGCAAAGACAGTCAGGTAGTACGTAGTATGTTCGGTAAAATGCCGTATATTTAAGAATCCAAGAAAGCTATCCTATCCTATCTACTGGGTATAGTATCCAAAACCCCTTATATCAAAAAAGATATAAAAAAAAAATCCCAATCCCATGTGTATCATCATCCAGTTGAGGCAACCGGGCCTGACGTCTGGTATTTCGTTTGTTCGTATGTACAGATTCTCCAAGAGAAAGGATTGTACATTGTAAATTGTCTGTCGAAGAAAATTTGTGTCCCAGTTCCTTGTTTCTATGCCTAATATTTTTTCCCAAAAGTCCTCCCAAAAAGATAAAAAGGTTTCCAATGGTCCGTCGTAGAAATTTAAAAAGGGGGGCCGACAGAGCTACTAGTCTGACTAGAGCTGGGTAGCTTGTCGGAAAGAAGAAAAAAGAAAGACAAAATAAGGGGTTTTCAGTTGCGAGTCAATTCAATTGACGGTAGGGAGACGGGTCTACCAGGACCTGGCTTTATTCTTGAGTCTCAGTGAACAAGAGATAGGTTTGTTCAGAGCAGAACAGATCCGAGGTCGAGCTTGAGCAAATTGCTGCTCTCGCAAGCATGGGTAGCCCAGTTGTCGTTAGGAAGCAAGTAAGCAGCAGCACAGGCAATGTCACCGGGCGCGCAGGTAGCAGATGCACAGTTAGAGTCAGTGGAACTGACGGCGAAGCCCATGGTGGTGAACTCGGAGTTGTCACCCATGTTGATGCAGGAGAGATCCCACCAGATGGTAGGCTCCTCGAAGGTGTACTCGTACTGCAGGACGTCGGTCTGCTCAGGAGTGAGAGACATCTTGATAGAGATGCCGCCGCCGTTGGGGTTGGTGCGCCAGTTCTCGGAGTAGGCCTCGCCGGGGTTGAGGGTGACCATGTCGCCAGAGACATCAGACACGGACCAGAGATAGACGGTCTTTGCCATGTTGTTGACGATCTGGACCCCATCGCTGGTGATGTTGGCGCTCTCCTGGCGGGCCATCAATTGACGGTGCTGGGAGTGAGCATGGTGGCGCACGTTGTTGCTGTTGTGGACAGCGGGGAGGGCAGTTGCAACGGCGCTGAGGGCAGCGAAAAGTCCGAGGGCCTTGGAGAACATTTTGTTTTTTCTTGGATTGATGTCTGACGACACGAAAATCTGAAGTTTGGCTTGAAGGAATGTATTCAATCTTTTCAAAAGACCGTATAATCTCTATCAAAGAGATTGAAGTTGATTGATAAAAAGCTTGGAGGGCTTAAGGGAATGGCTACTCTCACGAGAGTTGAAATGAATGATCAATGAACTGATTAAACGAGAGGAAAAGTTTGGAAGCGAGGACCAGGCTATCTTATATACACAAGCGCTCTCAGGGAGTATGCCCATGTGGGCATGGGGCGGAAACTGTTTGTTTCAAGTACGCACTCTGGGTCGCTAAGCCGGAGTAGTCGCCGTTCTGTCTCCATCTGGCGTTCTTTTTCATTCTCTTTTCCGGTAAAGTTTTCTCGGAGCGGTGCGGTGTCCACTGCTCAGTCCAATCCCGTGTGTCTTTCGACAATGCCAGCGGTCGATTGGGAGGAATCCATCATCCGGGTGCCCATCCGTCCCACCGCTCTCAGGTCTAGCGTCAGGCACACTGCAGTCTGACAACGAGACTAGAGAACTAAATCGAGGCGCCCACTCAAGTGGCGCTGGCCAGACACAAAGCCAAGAGAAAGCCATCGATCTCGCCGGTGAATAATCAGTTTTTCGTCAGCACTTAGCAGAGACTAAAGGATCCAGGCCCGATCAGCCATCGGATTGGCAGACAAGCCTTCCGCTTGTTTAGTGCATCGGCGCACAATCGATCTGGCGGATGCTATTGGTGTGTCCCTGAAGTTAGCGTGGACACGTTGGCGCCGGCTGTCTGCAAGAGACATCAGTGCAGGATGCATCATGGCCTGTATCCCCTGTATCCTTTTTTCTATCCGGTCATGTGGTTCATCAATAATTGACGATACGTTAACCATGGGAAGGGGACAAGTCGAAAGCGAACAGCCAGTCGGGTGGTTGCCCATTTCGACTCACTGTTTGGTCGGTTTGTTTCCTCTTCTTTCGGTCAGGCACAATGCCCTCAAGCCAGCCAATCATCGTCCAGGGAGATTTCTTTTCAGCAATATGATTGGCTGTTTATGTCTGACACCGTCCCGCTCCGTGCTCCATACTTTTGCCAATTTTTTGATTGGCTGGAATACGAGCGCCCTTTTTTCTGTTCCTTTTTTTCTTTCGTGTGCGTGCGTGGATTTGTGATATCCCCGCTATTTAATTGACCAATTCTGCGCATAGCACTCGGTAGGGCGTGGCATTATGGCTCCAGTATCACCGTCTAAGTATGCGCCGAGTTTCGTAATTACCATGGGTGGGCAAAACTATAGGCGTATGCTCAAAAACAAAGCAAACGGCTGTCGGTTAATCAAACGGTCTGTCCTAGCTCTAGCATACGTGGTGAGAAACACTCGGCCGAGGCATGAAAACTTTGATTCTTGATTCCGAATCTCCTCTACTCATTCTAGACTAACTCAAGAAGGACCAGTCGGTGAAGTGACACACATCATACGTATTTCCGGCATCATGATCTTCGATATAATCCCGCCTTATGAGAAAGAAAGAAGGTAAAAACAAGGGCAGAAAGACCCAGTACAGTGGCGAGCATCGTTAGCGGGATGTGCCGAATAGAGCCTGGACAGTGGCAGTGGACACGATGAATAATACTGGGCAGTGGGCATCAGGAAAATTTTACGTGTAGGCAGCAAATCATATACACGCTATTTCATAGTTGACCCATCCTCTTTTCTTCTGAATTGCAGAGTATTAGTTACCTCTCATCGACGGGGCTCCAACTACTCTCTTTGAGTGAGAGTCTGTACGTAACTCACATGGGATGCTACCTATAGATTAGTCAGTGGCAACTGATTCGCGATTCCGGGCTCCTCGTACGGACACCCGCTCATTCAAAGCTTGCAAACTCTATTCAATTCTCATTTCATCTTTTTCCGTTGTTCATCTCTTACTACTGATAGTCAAATCCAGACCGGAGCTAGGGCTTATCGAAACGGGAGCCACCACGTGTTCTAGCCACTGCAGCCATGGGAGATGACCAACTCTATTCATCTGCCATAGACTTGAAAATAGGATGCCTAACTTTATTCATGAAATTGACGAGTTGGACGAACACGTAGTGACCAGTCATTCGCTCTTTAGTTAGTACACGTCTAGTTCCGATTAAGTAAATCAGAAGAAAGAACGGAAAAGTTTGTTCCTGGTACCTTGCATATACTTAGCCACACAACCAATGAGAACTGTGTATCGCTTACCGATTTACTGCTAACAGTACTACGGACGTATGATTCGACCTGTCAGGAAATGTTTCCGCCTGAAATATTCTTACTCGCTGCTTCGATATTCAAGTGCATGCATGTGATTGATTTCGGTTGATCAGGCTGAGATTGTCAGACCGAGAGTTTCCGGCCTGTACTCGGGAATATGAACATGTTCGTATTACGTAGACGGCTTTGAAATCGGACAGGTCACAGATTCGCCCTAGCCATGACAACCAGAAAAGTTATGGAATTATTTGATAAAAGCAAAGTGCCTATGTATATGCAGTCAAGTATACAAAAGAAGAGAAAAGGCTGGATACACGCAAATTTTGGCTCTGCTCGCTCATCGGTTTGAAGACTACGTAGTCAGTTGATAATAGTCATTCCAGGAAGAAAGAAAATCGCTCATTGCCACCACCGGCCTTGGTGGCTAGATCACCAGTACGGCGCTCGTATTCCCGCAAGGCTTGAAAGTGCCCCTTCACCCGAACTAGTAGCAGTGTCCTCCTTCTTCCGATGCCCTGCTAACTCCAAATTGATCTGGCGGTGAATATGCACCAGCCAATCAACATAACTCTGTGCCTCGTTGTTCCGGTCTTCCACTAAGGATCGTGCAAACTCGTATTCCGCGCCGTCCACACCTTGTCGCGCTAATTGGATGGTGACAGCCTTTGACCCGCGGACCGTAGAGAGGTATTGAAGTAAATTGCGCACTTGGGCATTGAGGTGCGTCTCGAGGACTGGGATGGATGACGTGTTCGGATCTAGCGCTTGGAGAGATGTGATTCCAGGGCCAAAGAGGTCTTCGAGTAAGTTGGGCGATACGAAGGAGTGTATCCAGAGGAGAATGACTTGTCCATTGTCAATGAGGTATGCTCCTCCTTCTTCAATGCGTGAGAAGGATGCCCGCAATGCAGGAGGAACCTGCAGCTGGCCTTGTTCGTTGGCAAACCCATCTTCGGCACTCATGTTGTGGATTGGGATGATACGTGGATACAGATACAAAGACAATTCCAGGCACCCAATAGAACGGAGCATTCGCAAGTCATGTACACGTCGGTCCGCAGTCTCGCTGCCTCCTGTACAACACATCTATTAGCTCGTACTTGGAATGAACTGAGTAAGCAACATACCCTTGAAGGCCCTCGATTTGAGCAGGGCAAGCATGTACATTGAAAATTCCTTGAGATTCTCCGGCAGAACCAGCTGGCCGGGAGGATGCGATCCGGAGAAGTTCTTGCGGTATCCGGAGAAGATGTCTACAGTCTTTTCCGTGATATTCGCGCGAATGTCCTTCAATGTCTTGTCTCCCGCTTTCGAGGCAGCTATTTCGTCAAGTTAACATCTGAGACAATCAGTGACGGAGAGGGTGCTCACCTTCTTTGGCAATAATAGCAACAACGGCATCCTGATCGATGCATTTCATCGTCTCAATGCCTCCCTCATTAACACCAGCTACGATATTGATGCACCGGACCCGTCGCTGGCCATTAGCTGCAGTGTAAAGTAATGCAGCTTGGAAATGTGCGTCAAGTTTGGGATCAAGTTTCCCATCGTAACTAAAAAGAACTCCTAAAGCCTTGTCTGCATCTACCGTGCCGATTTCGAGATCCGCACCGAATGTGTGCTGTAAAAAGTTGCCGTGATATGCTGAAACTTGAAGCCCATTGGAACATCGAACCTTCATCAGAGCCTGGTACCCAGTCTCGCGGTTGACAGTGTGAGATATCTCTTGGGATAATTTCAATGTATCCCTGGGTGCATGGAAGTTGGGGTAGAAAAAGCATTCACCACCAGAAATGGCCGAAGTATAACCTACGTCTGATCAGTCCGACCCGAAAAGGAATGAACATTGATATAGACCTACCTATCGTCGTCAAGTCCATGAATGATCCACCTGGTGCCGCAATAAAAAAGTCAATGCCCACGCCGGCCTCGGTCAGCTTCGTTGCGGCCGCCTTGTACTCTGGATTATCGATGGCAAAGAGCTTATTTTCCCCGTCAGGCGCCTGGCTCTTGTCTTTCATGACAAGTTTACCTGGTCCATATGTAGGCAGACTAGCTAAACAACAAATGATTTTGCCACCGGTCGATTGCAATGCGGATATGGCGGCTTTGATCGTGGGTAGTAGAGTAGATTCGGGGCTTTTGACACGTGCAAATAAGCTTGGTAATTGCTCGAGTAAAGATGTGATGACGGCCCTGCGCCGATGTCAGTATACTTCAACCATTTCTTTCGATTGTAGAAACCACATACTTTGATTCATAAGGATCCACAAAAAGACCTTCACTAAGAGGGACAAATGGCTCTTCCAAATCAGTCATCACCATCATTTGTGCTTTGTCGAGACGAGACTATCCCATCCATTAGCAAATATGTCGAAAACGGAGAGGAGCATTGCCTACACAAAGACTGTAAAAATGTATTTCCCGGTCAAACGTGACAATACCAATCTTTGACCCTTCGGGGACCTTTCTCGAATCCGATTCGGTTCCCTCCGCTTGCTCCCCCTCTTCGCCGTAAAGAGCATTGATGATACCATCACATACTCCTTTCAAGAAACCCTTGTTCACAGATTCCTGGCTGACATCAATCAAAAAGAGCTGGTGTAGCCCCGCCGGTTCCTTCACCCAGTATTCCTTGGGTACTGTGAATTCCACCGTTCCAAGCATTAACTCAGGCCGCTGCAAACGGTCAACTCGCACACCAGACGGATCTACGGGCGCAAAGTATTCGGGCGGGACATCGTTCGGGAACGTGCACATGTTGCAAACGAACTTGTTACCTCCAGAACGGAACGTCATGAACGGGTTGATGTATGTCCTACACCGTCGGCATCTTGGTGGTCCAATGTCGCCAAAGTCGATCACGGGTACGGGCTGTTCCCCAGCATCCAATCTTGCCAATGGCTGTAAAATCATACCGAGAGGGAGACCGGTCGATTGCAAAAAGTCTGATGATGATGGTATATTGTTGAGAGTCAGCCGCGCGAATTTCGGCGATGAGTTGCCCTGATCATGTGCGATGAATGGAATAGAAGCCGGCGGAGGTACATGGCGTTCCATAGTAGGATAGATGTTGTTGAAGTAGTATTGTGCAGGAAGGTCTCGCGATCTAGGAACACTGGGGATCTGTTCGGGATCGATTTTGCCTTGCGTAGGAACCGAGCCAGCTCCTCCTCCTCCTCCTATCTCTGGTGGAGCGCCTGGTGCAATGTTAGCTGCTGGTACTTGCGCAACCGGAGCTCCAGGAAAAGGGGCGGGTGCTGCCGGCTGTTGTGCGGGTTGATTCAAGCCAGTGTTGAGAAATTGCGACTGTAGGTTGGACTGCGAAGGAAAGGTGTTGAGGCTCTGGGCATTGGGGCCTCCTATATCGTGATGCGCATGTCGATGTTTCTTCTTGTGGCCTCGAGCACCAGCGTCCGCACTTATGCCCAGCCCTTCCATGTGAGTAGCCAAACTACCCACAGCAGATCCTCCAAGAGCCTGTGGTGGCGAGGGTACAGGTCCTGGTCCATATCCGACACCGGGTTGTCCTGGAAATTGCGGAGGTTGTGCTGCTCCATATGGTGGTATCCCGGGCTGTTGTATAGCTTGGCCAGGAAGGGCATTGGGGTTGTAATATGGCGCGGGCACAGCTGACTGTTGTCGATTTGGATCCTCCCCTGGAGCTCCGGCATAGCCAGAGCTATGGTATGTATTGTAATCGGCCATTGCGACTCATGGACAGCTAACGAGGAGGGCGACGATATTGCGGGGGATCCGTAACGTAAACACCTGATTGACGTTTTTCAAAATGGTGCCATCACCTGTTGCGAATAAGAAAAAAAACCGGAGATGGGATCTGTAATTTATTCCTCACAGCAGCACGCAATTTGTATACCACCAATCTGGCCAGAGCAATAGGGAATCTGGTGTTTGCGCACCAGGTGTAATGGGGGGAAGCTGGGGCTCGACAATTGAATTGACCACCAAAAGGTCTCTGGTTGGTCGATCCATCCCGGATTTACTTGGCGCCGGCCAAATGCTCCCCAGGCACGTGTTGCGGCCTGAGGCAGGTCATGCGGAGGACCTATTCAGTTTGGTTATCCAGGTCGTCTCATTTGATTCTCAGTTTCTTAAAACCTTGTTCGAATGCACAGTGAATAATAGTCGTTATCACTGCGGAAACCTATGGGAATTAGGTATCCAGCCAGACTCTGGAAACGCTGAATTTGACTCGTCTCTACTTCTCTCCAGACAAGATTTCAAGTTGTAGATGCTGATAGGCCATAGCCAAATGCAGCTATAGCGTAGAGAATCATGCCGCGTATCAGAGTAGCCTGCTCAGAATGATTTGAAGATGGCAAGCTGAATGGCATACAACCATCCTATGTGTCTCGACTGCAATACAGCCTCCAGTACGACTCCGTGATCATGATAGTCCGGCAGAATCAAGGGTAACCAGCAGTGTAGTACGGAGGGTAACTTGCTAGCCATATCGACGGAGGGGTAAAGCAGCTACGGGTCGGCCCTTCCTTCCGTTGTTGACTTGGATAGTCCACTCTTTCTACTCTTAACTCTTGTATTTTCCTACCTCTCTTCTTTTCCTTTTCTTTCACTCATCAGCAAGCCAGTCAACGACCATGTCGGTGTCTGCCTGTGTCAATGGCATGACTGCAATGTGTTATCAATCAAATCGGCCAGCGGTGGGTCTGGACTGCCTCGGATATGCACTGGCACCTGGATCGATACTTCCACCTCGTTGATGTTGAAAATCTCACCCAACACAAGCCAATCCCGATACTTCTTCCTAGCACGTCCAATCTGTTTAGTGTACGACACGCTCATTCATTTGTCGGATGTACCCTTTGCGACGAATTACCCTGCTTCTTTGTTATTGCGTTGCAGCACATTTATCCTCCCTTATCATTTCTGGTGACACAACATACAACAAGGAGGGCAAAAATCATACATAGATAGCCTATCTGGCCATAATTTCGATCGTCGTGCCAGCTGCACGCCACCTAGCTGTGCCGCCCATAATCTCAACGCTTATAACAAGTATGTTGGCACTTTCCTCATCCTCATTTGATCTAATCCGGCATTCATTTTTCTACGATAAGCAGTCATGGCGCTAAATTCGGCTGTGCAGTATCCGATAGGCGTTGTAGTCGAAGACAAAAGCAATACAACGACTGAAAGAAGACCGCCAGATGATAGTAGATCGTCGGCGGATATGGCCACCATACATGACGACGATGAACGGCTTTTAGCCCGCATCGGATATAGACAGGTAAGTTTTTACTCGGCCAAGAACGCATCTTATTTTTTATTCATTGATTTTGCCAAATTCCAGGAACTCAGACGAGAGTTTTCCAGATGGTCGACTGTGTCTTATGCTATTTCAATCCTTGGGGTGCTGGGTTCGGTCCCAGCTACCTTCTCGTATCCCCTCGCAGCCGGGGGCCCGGCGGCCGCAGTTTGGTGTTGGCTTATAGGCTCTTGCATGGCAATGTGTGTCGGTAGTTCTGTTGCTGAGCTGGTATCAGCCTATCCAACCGCCGGCGGTATGTATTTTGTCACCAAGCATGTTGTCCCAAAAGAGCGGGTCGCTATTTTTGCATGGATCCAGGGGTGGTGCAATTTGCTTGGCCAAACGGCAGGTGTGTCTAGTGTCGCATACACTGTCAGCCAGATGCTTCTTGCTTGCGTCAGTATGAACTCAACTTATGAAGACAGCGGCCGATACTCTTATACACCGTGAGTAACTCATCTCGTAGATTTTCAACATAGCAACATGACCCTGCCTGACAGTTAGATAGGACGGCTGCTCAGACAGTACTTGTATCGATAGCGTTGCTCTGCATAATGGGTATCATCTGCTCCCTCACGACAAAAACATTGCATCGAGTTATCCTATGGTTTGCGCCCATCAATAGTAAGACACGATCGGGTCATTCGGCAAATCTTGCACTAACCTTATTGTTCGCCCAGTTCTTGCAACAATTGCTATATGTGCTGCGATTCTCTACCTGACACCCGAATTGCAGTCTGCCAAATGGGTATTCACCACTGTGACGGACGGATCAGGATGGGGCTCGAGGTCTTTCTCGTTTCTTCTAGGCTTTTTGTCTGTGACATGGACAATGACTGATTATGATGGAACAACTCAGTATGTACCTTTCCTAAATATTGAACTCGCACTTACTGATAACAAACTATAGTATGTCTGAGGAAACTCACGATGCTGCCATTCAAGGACCAAGAGCTATTCGGACTGCGGTTATCGTATCCGGGATTTTTGGCTGGCTATTGAATGTGGCTATGTGCTTCTGTATCAATGACTTGGACGCAGTGTTAACTAGCCCAACTGGCATGCCCGCCGCACAGATTTTTCTCAACGCTGGTGGTCGGACCGGAGGAACTGTAATGTGGTTCTTCGTCATTCTAGTTCAGTTCTTCACCGGATGCTCTGCAATGCTGGCTGATACTCGTATGACTTATGCATTTGCTCGAGATGAAGCTCTGCCATTTTCGAAGTGAGTGAATTGTTCTCTTCGCGAAGTTGTTGATGGATTTGACTCACTTTGGGTAGGTTTCTAGCAAAAATCAATGGGATAACACACACTCCAGTAAACTCTGTCTGGTTTGTGGTCTTCTTCAGTACCGTCCTCAACCTCATCGCCATCGGATCGACCGAAACGGCGACAGCTATATTCAACGTCACCGCACCTGCTTTGGATATCTCATATATTTCTGTGATCCTTGCTCATCGGATATATAGAGATCGTGTACAATTCATAGAAGGCCCATTTACCCTTGGACGGTGGGGCCCATTCGTGAATTGGATCTCTATAGCATGGGTGATATTCATCAGCGTTATCCTATTCTTTCCTCCCACGAGACCAATTACATCGGCAAATATGTGAGTGTTGCAAATGATCTCACAGTCGAATTACAATAGTGCTGTGAACTGACGCATGACAATCTCTAGGAACTACGCTATATGCGTGGCCCTTTTCATTGCTCTTTTCTCTCTATCATGGTGGTGGTTATCTGCAAGGAAGTAAGCAACTATACTCAATTCACTACAGCATTTGCGACTTTGTTTTCTAACCGGAGGACAGCAAATACATCGGTCCTCGAACTAAGGAGCTTATGCAGTCTGTTCCGGAGGATGATTACGAAGATGTTGATCATCGGAGCTCAACTGAAGTGTGATAGACCAATTTGGTATATGTCGATGCAGATTTAAGTTTAGGTAACATAATTAATTATGAGACCCGTGATAGAAGGAAATAATTCCACTGTGGGTATAACTAGTGATAATCACAAGTTCCTGAGACATGTAGTCGTTCCATAGGTGTCCTTTCATCAAGCAACATCCTAGGATGAATTCATGTGATGTTACACTTCAAAGTACCACATAACCCTCGCGGTTCTCTTCCCCTACTCGACTCTTCTAATGCAAGGTCTTCTCGCCTATTACCTGGTGTTCTTCCTGATGGTCTAGGTTCGTTTTCACTTGCGAGGGGTTGATTGGGAGCCTGGCTATCATGTAGTCAATTTCCACTAGTCGCGACCTTGGAGACGGTCTCGCAGAATGCTTTGCCCTGACTTGTGGCGATCTCCAGCTCAAGCGCGCTAGGGAAGCGAGAGCCATCGGCGCCCTGTTATATGCACAAAGCGAATTAGCCGTTTGTTTCTTAATTGAAAAAGAACAAATGGAGGTATATATTACCGCGAAAGTTCCAGCACCCCATGGACTACCGCCATGCACCTCATCCAAATTCGACAACATTGGGAAGACAGTCTTGTACCCCAACGGCACATAGATAAACCCATGATGCGCAAGCGTACTCATCGCAGCAAGACAAGTGCTCTCCTGCCCGCCACCCAGCGTCCCCGTCGAGACAAATAACCCAGCATATTTACCCCAGTAACCGCCCGCTGCCCAGATTCCGCCTGTCCGGTCCCAGAATGCCTTCCATTGCGCGGGGAAGTTACCGTAGCGAGTTGGGATACCGAAGAGGACGGCGCTGTAGTCTTTGATGGTGTCGACTGTTGCGACTGGGTAGTTGGATTTGGGCGGTGCGTGCATTTTCGCAAGAACGTCTTCTGGAAGGGTTTCGGCTATTCTAGCAGGTTGATAAGTGTTTATCCATGAGGCCACTGTGCGCGCAGTGATGGGAGTGCTCACTGGTAGATATCAGCTTTGCCCCCAGCAGCTTCTATTCCAGCTTTCTCGGCTTCGGCCAGTTTGAGGATATGACCGTGCATGGAATACTAATTGCAAGTCAATTATATACTTAATTTCACACATATTTTCAAGCGACATACGAAGAGAATAGCGATTCTTGGAGAAGACATCTTGGCTGCCGATTGATCATGCCAAGCAAACTTAACATGCGTAGATGTCAATTGATCTCACTTGAAGGTATTCAGCAGTATTTATAAATTTCATGAAAGTAATATAACAGAGAGACTGGTGCTTATATACCGGGTTTATTCTATATAGCAAAGTCATGGCGCCACGATGACGCCGTCATTATCAAGATATCGACGGATTAGGCGATCCGAGATATTTCCCTCGCAAAGTCTTCTCGATCCGCATCCATCAATGCAACATTGAGCGCCCAAGCTCTTTCACATGGTTTCAATTACTAAGTGATATTTGGGCTGTCGGGAATGAGGAATGGTCAACATCCCATGACGCTGTTTTCTGACGCGGTTAGGGCTTGGGGCACTATTGGTACAAAGCTACAATTTCAACCTAGTCTATACTCAGTAAGTTATTTATTCCTAACACTAGAAGAATATGGGTGATATTTTAATATTGCAATACTACAATACAGTTACTACATGTTCTATGCCGAGACGAGTTACAGTGGTACATGACATGAGAGCAAACAAGCAATTAGGGTATAACGATTTTATATTCGGATATCGAGATGGCAATATATAGGATGGGTATACCAGAATTTTGTTGGACAATACCGATGAGAAAATAGACTAAAATTGTCTAGGAGAGGCATAAGTTTCATGCAGCACATAGAATGGAAACGATGTATGAAGTCGGCTAGTATCAGTAGCCATACGAACGATAGATCAAAACAGCTCATACAGTAATTTCGAGGATTTGGTTGCGAAGACGCTTGGGCAAGTACTGTACTTGACACCCGGAGCAAGCACGAAACAATGAGGCAGGCCCAAGGTACATGATTCTTGCATGCACTATAGAGCAACCGATTTTCAAAAAGAAATTCAAGGCCATACCTAGAAAGACCATTATTGCTCAAGCCGGGGTTCTTCGCATACAGTAGGTCATCTGTATGGCCCGTCAATCCAGCCATTAATCAAGGACCCTTGAAAGTGGTTGATGACTCCACGATAATTCGGGGAAGAGTGCAAGCAGCGAAGTTCAGCAGCATATGACAGGCATTTTCTCCGCGAATACTACTGAGTGAGCTAAAGTATCATGGATGCTGCCGAGTCTAAAGTGTATCTATGTTTGAATTCGATTCGCTGTGATAAGATCATTCCTGCCATTTGATTCTAGAAGTAACAGGCGATTACTTGGGTTAGTTCATAGCATTTCGATACTGCGGAAAGATCAATGAAGAACTAGGGTTCCGCGCTTCGCGTGCCTAGATACTGCATGAGTATACCTCGCCAAATAAGCCTGATCGGCAAGTATCCTGTAGTTAAGTAATCTATCGATTAATCATCAAATAGATAGTACATTTCAATCTACGGATGTACTGCAACGATGACTCAGTGCCTTGCTTCTGGCAGACCGCCGAGACTAGCAAATAGATTAATACCGGCAATACCAATGGGGAATAAATTGAGCAAGGCAATATTCAATCTCCTGTAGTGCTGACGCTTAGGCTGAATGTGCGTATTCCATGCACCATTCATCAGGTAGCTAGTTGATGAAGTAAGCTTCCGGAAAACGAGTTCGACCAGTGCTGACTTGTACGAGTTCGTTAATCTCTGTACTGTATTTCTTACTTTGCAGAATAGATCAACTTGTCAACTTGTATAGTCGTATGACATGGGCACGGACTTCTTGACTCGTGGACCACCGGTATACTAGGGCAATACACCGATACAGCCAGCCATGACTCGTAGGCCTCCCACGTCAGACACCCATTGTCGAGAGTCAGTCAAATGTCAAAAACAGGGTCTTTCACTTAGTGCCTACACATTCTCCGTACGAAAATGGTTGACAACGCAACGGCTGGAGGCCTTAAAAGATGACTTATTGAGGTTGCAGACATCGATATGACCTTCAAAAGTAAAAACGTGCCGTCGCCCGTCACTGCATTAGTGTTTAAGCTTCGTTAATAATTCACACATGGCAGCGAGTAGGAGAAGTCGACTCGCTTACCGAGTCTGGAAAAGGAGTGAAGCTATGATCCACTAGCTGGGTCATTGGGATTTACTATTTCTTAGTACGCCGTAGTCTCACCGGACGAGGCTGAGTGGGACGAATCTAACTTTTTCATACACGCATCAACGAATAAAAACATTTTCTTCGCATCTATTTTCCATTTAGAGGTAAACGCTGGCCAAGAGGTCAGTAGAATACAGCTTAGCACACCGAACCCGGGGATAGGGGTTGTAAAAGCAATGGGATATTACTGGCTGATAATTATAACTAGATGGTGACCTATACGAGCTTGCATAGCCAATAATTAACTGAACACCTTCCTGAATCGTATTGATCAATAGTCAATCGAAGAGTATCTATGCGAAGCCACAAGTTGATAAGAGCGTTTGAATGTTCTAAAAAAATCCTCACTACGAGTTGCGACACCACTGTATCATTGGAATACAATAAGGATAGGACCTCTGTCTTATCCTCAGAAGTCTATCTTGGTAGTGTTCATCTTCGGGTTCGCTTGTTGATGCTTGGTATTATTTATGGACAACTAGCCTGTGGGTTTATACAATTATTTCAATTCGGATAATTGTTGGTCTGATTGGGCCCAATCAGGGGCACGCGAGAGGTACGTTCGCACCTACTACTACGCAGTCTCTTCCGAGTTCAGCCACACTGCTTATGCTTTCTTCTCAGCTAAGCCCAAACCCGGCCCTGTGAGAAGAAAAGCAAAGAGACGGACAACTCCCTTAGTCCGAGTTCCGGCTACTTTCTTAACTCCCCGATAACATAGAGCTATTGGCTAGCAGCGGGCCTGTATATTCATAGACTAGTAACAGAACCTGTTTCTCAAAGTTGAGTACGTACTCTAATCTGGACAGACTGCGGACAGGAGGCAAAATACGGCGAAGACTCTATATACGGAGGCTGAATACGAGATCAGATTTGTTATCAAGACATAAACCAACAAGTCAAACCTTAAGTAACTGTACAAAACTTTAAAGCACAGAAGAAACAGAATCATGGTATTCCATCGTCCTTGAAACTTCGTAAACAAGGCTGAACTAAACCTAAACAAGGAGTAACTATTACCGACGGAAAGTTCACAAGCAGGTGGTTTTGGTCCTGCCGGCTGTCAGCCGCAGCAAATCATATCCTACCTTTCTATTTCCTAGAATACAAACACAGCCGTGTAACGTCGTATTTTGCGAAGCTATCTCGGTCGAACAAGATGCAATAATGCGTTGCGAGGTGATTCAGCTACGGGTATTTGACTCATAAATGCGGCCCCCATGGTCGCTCCCAAGAGTCAAAAGCCAAATTTACCACATGGCAAAATCTTAATTCTAATCCATCCGGAGCATCCCTATTGGCACGCTTAATTAGCGTGGGGCTCACGATTTTTGCCTAGTTTGGTGGCATACCCCGTGAGCTTACTTGGCGGTTCGCACACGAGCCCTGTCATTGCTCGTATTCCGGAGTCCTGTGCGTAAGCATATACGAAGGACCCATGGAGTACCTGTGAGAGCCGATGGCGGATGACGGACCAGGACGATGAAATAGAATCAGCTTGCTTGCTGATTATCGAAAGCGATCGCCGAAATGGTTCATTCTCGTATGAGAGCAAATTTGCACGCCAATAAGCGACGTAAAAAAGTGGTGCCTCCTTCGTAAAAGTACCCTGATTCGGACGCAATACACGATACCATACATAATACATACCGCGTATGTATTATGTATCGTACGGCGAAAAGCTTTCCCCATTAGGAAATAGCCCTTTTGGCATGGTGGCACTGTTACTACCGTAGTATGAAATTGCCTTACGGCACCGAGTAATGAACACAGTTACTTATTTATTCATTTACTACTCAGAGCACATCGCTACTCACCTCGTACAGGTATGAAGTCTATCCGTCCAATTAAACATGTACATCGTACAATGTTCTACGTAGTCAATGCTTACTGTATCTAATGTAGTTTTATCATAAGTCCGTGATTGGAAATTCTTCAAAATTTAGAATCGAATCTAAAGATACGCTCTTGCATAATAAGCGTAACTAAGCTAGTGGTATTCCTCGCAGTCAATCTAATTTTCAGCCCAACAAGCTTTATTCCCGGAGAATGCGAGTTAGTTGACCAACGCGATATTCAATTATCCGCCGAGGGTCCGAGCAGGGAATGATGAAACTCATGTGTACGGAGGATCCCGTCTCATACCGCTTTTTGTCTCTTGTATTATTATACTACGTAGTATAATATACTAATCTCACCTTTGACAAGTTGCCACGACGCTGCGTGTTCATATTCGTAGCAAGTATTATTATTAGAGTCATGGCCTAAAAAAGCTATGGGCGCAACTAACGTCCGATTATCTTCGTAGCGACCACGCTTTTCAGCTTCGGGTGGACACTTTCTCTGTCTGACATGGGAGAAACAAGTTTCAGCTTACAGACATAAACCTTGTAGATTGGTATGCATGCTTACCTGGGACATCCATGTCTCTCGCATTGCTTAGTTAGCCGTCCGAGCGAAATGTTGGTGGGTTGGTAGTAAGCAAGGGGGTGTGGACATATGTAGCTAAAACTCATGATGGTGGTCTGCGCCGCATGGGAAATGGAGCCAAGTTGACAACCATACAACTCTATATTCGATAAAATGGATGATCGGGAATAATAGAGATTCGCGGAGTACACTACGTAGCGAGTGACTCAAAAATTGTAGCATGTACAGAGTATGTACCCAGGTCCGTCTACAGCTAATGCATCAGAAAAAGGATGTGGCTGATTCATGCTTAAAAACCTTAACGGCGATATACATGCTTAAGCCTTGGATAGGAGACAACCGGCGGGATATTCCGCACTATCTACTTCGTATACGTAGACTAACTTTCAAAAGACGGAATTTTCAGTCGCATACAAATGTACGAAGGGATCGTCTTGATAGTCAGCCAAGCGTAATCATGTGGGCCGTCGGTGGCCTTAAACCAACACAGCATTAATGCAGATGATGATTCGCTTATCGGTCTCTTTCTAGCTCATTCGATCGTTCAATCGTTGCACTTCAGCGTCTCTGGACTCTTGTGACATGACTCAAGGCTGGGGTTTAATTAAGTAGCGTCGTCCTAGGGAATCCATTCTCGTACTTGAATAGTCCAGGAGGGTTCTGTGGTATATTTAGTTCCCGAACACCGAAGAGTATTTTCCGTTCTGGGTATATTCCCGTGCCAATCTTCGATCAAGATCTCCTTCCCGCATCACTGAAAAATGTGGTTTACAGCCTAGTTGCCTGGTTATTGATAACTATACGAAATACTATTGCCCATAACAGAGGCTGAATATTGGGTATGAGTTGTAGTAGTCGGTCCAAAATCGAGAAATCGCGACATCGACAGGTAACAGCCATCCGGGGCAATTCGATACGGCCCAGATTCTCACAATGACCGGCAGTTGTCAGCAACCATCAAGCACATAGCCGAATCCCTAATCATGAGCCAGCCCAGCAATGAAGGTGCAATAACGGGCCTCGGCTGGGTTTCTCATCTTGACTCTACGTTCGTCTCAGCCTGGAGCAGCGACGGTGAGATGTACAGGGGTTCGGGGTTGCATCTCGGCGCATTTTGATGGAGCGTCGGAGACTAAACTGAGTGCTCAGCAAGCTGGATTCAGAACTGGAAGTCTTGTAAGTGCTACGTAAGTCAGAATGGCTTGTCAGAGGAATGTACTCCGTCTCTGAATATATACGCTGTCGGAACTACCAAATAAGATGCTCCACGTTCGAAAAATAGCGTCGATCAAGCAGATCATCCTGTTATGTGGGAATGCTTATGTTACAGTCGCATTTCATATGGATCTACTCGATTTGAGTCGCCATGATCTACACGGGCGGCAATACATGGCATTTCAATAACCGGTACGGAGTTTTAAGTTATCCATCTTTCGAGCATCATCCATGTCCATTGCTCACGAAATAAATGAAGGCCCCAATTTTCCATCAATCCCGATTACAGTTTGATGTCTGATGCGTTTCAAGAATAGAAAGCTTCGTCATACTTCTGTTGATCCCCGCGGGTATGCCCATACTATGGTATATGCAAGTGCGGATACAGAACACGACCAAGTATTTAGATCCTACATGCATCACCACTGCTTGTTAAATGCTTACTGTGCTTAATAGCCCCACGAAAATAGAAGTAATACAGGCCGTTTCGGTATCCATGAAAAGGAATGTAAAAGCAGACCCACAATACGCACCGTTCAATTCCAACGTCTTCATGTACATTCGATGATGATGATACGCCGGCATATTTAGTGAGTATTAAGCTATTCGACTTCGTATAGCTATTCAATAGTACGCCTAGTACGTATCATGATTTATCGCACGATGACCACTGAGTCGACGAATAGAGTAAACTAACGACTCTGTACATACGCTTATTGTTGCCACTTTCGTGCGGTGCGGCTGTCCAATAAATTCGGGACCGATTAGGGTTTGTCTGATCGCATGTGACTTTTGACTCAAAAACTGCCATACGCAAATCCAAATAAGATTTTTTTTTTCTTCCCTCCATGTCCAACCGCGCCGTCTGATCCACACTGGCCCCTTATAACTGGCACACAAAGCGAGCATTATTACGTACCAACCTCTCAGTCATATTGTCGTGTCTCGGATGTCGCTTCTCTTTTTCTCGCTCAGGTCTCACAGCCTCGTTACATATGGAGTTTAGCGTCACGATCCACAACTTTAATCGAGCAAAAAAGGGAGTGAGAAAGAGAAGGGTAAGCAGTAAGCAGTAAGCAATACGGAGTTACGGAGCAAAATACTCCGCGGCCACAGTTGATTAAATCGTTTCAAGCAGGTCAATCCAACCGAAAACGAGTTTTTCACTGCGCATTCTTTTCTTTTCTGGTTTAGTGAACGGCGTACGTGTCCCCCGGGACTGCTGATACGTCGAGAGTGCAAGGATAGTCAAGCGTAAATCCACCCAATAGCGGCAAATCTTACGCGAGTCGCGGCAGCATCGTCGGGATTAAGAAGGTTTTTTTTTTTTTTTCTCTTTCCATGAAAACTCAATATTTGTAATCAGACAGAATTAGAATTTTGTGGCATTCCAATCATTCAGTGTCTGCGGCAGAGCGCCAAGGGCCAAGGGTTTTGGTTGTGGCCTGGGATTTGGATAACTCTAATCTGAATGCCGAGTAGTGGTTTTGGATATTTACCAATGATTACTCATGCGTCGGACTGAACCGCATTCTCGCATCCATATAAGTAAGCAGCCAGCGTACGGCGGATACAGATGGAGAGTTACAGTCAGGGTTCACGTCCTCGTCATCCAGTGGAGCGCACCAAGCCTTAGTGCAAGCTTTGGCCACGGTCCTAATGCCTTGATGTTTCCCCAATCGAACTAGTGTCGGTGCTAGCAGATACTTATCAAGTATATTAACACGCATAGCCAGCCACAACTAAACTAGCGTCGAATGCCTCGTGTTGGATTAAGCTTAAGCTTCGCAAGTTGCGCGCTAACGCCAAGCACTGGTGTCAATCTTATCACTGGCCAGGTTCCCAACACGCAAATTAATCGTAGTAACTTAGTGACCGCTCAGCTCGCGAGTTGCGCAAATCCCTACCGGCGCTCGGTCCGTATTGCCCCTCATGTGATCGCTTGACCCGGCCGCTTATTTGTGCACTTTCTACGGGGTCTGAGTCAGTGTACGTACGACGCCTGTATGCTGGAACGAGCATTCCGATCCGGCCATGGCTCGTCAAAGCCAAGCCTTGGGCTCTGTCCTGGCGATTTACGTCGACTCTGCCTGAGCAAGTGAGAACATGCTGGCCAAAGAATGCAGGCGACTCGCACCTTGCTTTAACGTAGACCGTCCGGTATGCAGCCGCTATGCTTATTCGACCATCACATTCTTTATTAATTAATTATGTCTCCTCGCTCTCCACTCCACTCCACCACAGCCTAAAGCAGAGGCAGCAGCTCTTGGCCAATCTTCGCGCCAAAAAGACTATTCTCAGAATGTTGCAAACCTGCCATTCATGCCATTACTCGCGTGTCCAATCAGATATCCGGATGGACTCAAGTCATTGTCTCAAATCGTGATTCTCAGAGTACGAGCACATATGGCTGATTGCGGCGGAGCGCCATATATCGAAAAGTCGAACAAAGCGAGTGTCGTTTTAATTTGCCTTGTCCGAAATTAAACTCCAGCTCACATTGGATCCCGAGATGTGGTTCGCCAAGACTATCGCTACTTGTTAATTTCCGTGCAGCGTGGAGCGGACTGACTCTTGCGTGCTGGCCAATAATCGCATTCTCCAGTCACTCGTTTTACACAGTCTCTATCTTGCTGCCTGCTCCTCAATGACCGGGTCGTCCAGTGACTGGAAGACAGAATCCATAATCGGTGGACTGGGGTGGAGACCAGGATTTCCCACTTAATCTCCAAGTCTAAATGCTAGTTTTGTGTCAGTACGGGCTGAAACATATTAAGGTGTCCCTTCTATACTGGAATAGGAAGCTTGTCCATGTTACAGTAATAAGAAAGCGACACAAACAAAGTCAAAATGCCTACCGTGGTCTCGTCTGCTCTTTGACCTTCGCCTCTTGCCAAACGTAATAATCATAGCCGTGTCGCTTTATCGAGATGCGTACTACTCCATACGAGTCTGCGTCGATGTAACGACTGGTGCACCATTAGTCAGGACATGTTGGTCAGTCAGTAAAGCCCCCCACTCACCACTGGCTAGTACCGTATTAGAGTAGGTCATTTTCCACATTGAGTTACTCCGGTGACTAAGTAAGCTTAAATTGCTAACGCCTGTCCTGGTTTAATACGGTAATACGGAATACGGAATACGTACGCGCAACGTAGTGGGGCCGGGCTCAGGGCTATATTTATGTGTGGGACCCGTACGGTATTGGCACACTCTAAACAGTACGGATACGAGGTAATTTGGCCGGTCGCATTGTATCGCTATCTTGGCCCCCGTTTGGTGACGTTCTCTAACTTAGTAAAATTTAAGCTGCTGCCCGGTCGCTCTTGCTTGCCCACATGGATGGATGATGCATCGCGCCGCGATCTGATATCCGAGAGCCCCTGCCTGTTCGTTCTTTTATTTTATTGTCACCTCTCCCGTCTGGGCCGATCCCTTCTTTCCCTTTCCTTCTTTCCTTGTTTTTTCTTCTTCTTTCATAGATCTCTCTCTCCCCACCCACACTTCCGACTATACACCTTGACTCGATTATTATTTAACAGTCAACAGTCACACACAGCAGTGCGATAGTCAATTTGAGAGGTCCTCGTATACGACAGTGTACAACCGGGAGACAGGCTCTCCCCAGTCTACGACCAATGGAAACATATCACGGTCTCGTCCGCACTCCGGCGGACGCCATCATTCTCTTCGAAGCCTGCAGATTAGGACTCCTTCCTCGCGTACAACGTCGCCTGTCGGAAAAGGAACGGCAAGCTATCAAATCGGGCTCGGTCTTTGTGTGGGATGAGCGGGAAGCAGGCATGCGCCGATGGACGGACGGCAAATCGTGGAGCGCCAGTCGGGTGTCAGGCAGCTTTTTGACGTACCGAGAGATGGAAGGTAAGCGTGGAGGCGGCGTTTCGACTTCTCGCAGTGAAAAGACTCCCGACAGTCGAGGAAACAGCGACGACGACAGGGATGGATCGGAAGATGGCCCGGATGGCTACCGATACAAGCCCGACGGTCTCATGAAGCAATCATTCAGCATCACCACATCCGCAGGACAACACCTACACCTCATTAGTTACTACGCTCGGTCACACCCGACAGCCCCCAACTTCAATCAGCCTTCTACTGATCCTGCGCTACGACACATCCGCCCACAAAAGGGCCTCTATCCCGAGTCAACGGTCAACGATCAACAGAACCTACCGGTTGTCACTCGAGGTCCAATGCCAGGCACCATGACATTGTCTCCCCACATGCACATGGCGGGCTTCCCTCGAAGTGGTGCTACTCACCCGCAGTCATATGCTCCTCTCTACAGTTGGCCCCCGACTCCTTCGGCGACTCCTCCCACTGCGACTGTTGCATATCATCCGGGACAAAACTACCTCCCACCCCTGGCGGGCCCTTCTCCTTACGGACAACAACTACATCCTCAGGCAGTTGCCGCTCATCCACCTCCTCACCACCAGCTTCCGACACCATCAGATCGGCCACTCCACCTCGACACAACACTCCCACCACCCGTACCGTCTGGCACCGCACCCGCACCTGGTTATCCTGGCTACACCCGCTCTCCTCGCTCTGGTGCTATGGTTATGGAGGCACAAAGGGTTCATTCTCCCACCTATGCGGTAAAAGCAAATTTGCCAGGGCAGACCGACCCTCGCATGATGTCCCCTCGGTCTCAGAAACAGCCAGGATCCAGCAGCGACAATCGGGGGTCACCAAGACAGCCTCTAACTCCCAATCAATCACATCTGCCACCACCCTCTGGACATGGGGCTCCAGCAGCGGGGGCAGTCGTGCCCAGCATCATGACCATGATGAATGGACCTGCTGCTTCACCTTACTCGAAATTAAACGGCAGCCCGAGTTCTTTGCGCGTGGAAGGTCCCAAGGATATTCCGAGCGATAAGATCGGATTTGGTGGAGAAGATATACGCGCCCTACGACAGTTGGATCGTGTATTTACAGCCTAGTCTGTGCATTTGACTAGGCTATGATTTCAAAAGCAGTCATGTATTTGTTTCTTGTTCGATTTTTTTGCAATGGTTAAACTAGCCTACGGGCTCATGGAATGGCGTTACTGTTTCTGGGACACGGCTTGGAATCTATATTGCATGAGCGGTCTGGGTTTCAAGGGTTAAAAGGGTTTTATTTTATTGATACAGGTGCATTTCATATGTATCATGACCGGACGGCTGTTTGATTTTTTTCGCTTGAGGGTTGCTGTTTCAATATCGGTCAGTTTGCACATGTGGGCACGATTCCCCTGTCTTACTATTTCGAGTTACTACGGTGATGATAGAATTGACTGCATATCATGACTGACTGCGTTCTCATAACATAATCACATGACAAGTAACTACATCCCTGTACATCCTGACCAACGTCAGCAAGGGGTATAAATAGTCGTACAAATCGTACAACGAATACCCAGGTAGACTACGTGCATATCCGAATGTGGCACAGCAGACGGTGTACGTATACTCAATATAAATGCTGCGCCAAGTACGCTCAAAATGGTACGCATAATCAATCACATATGCGCTATCCATGTTGTTTAGTTGCAATACTATTAATGTTTACAAACGTACACACTTGTGGAAATCTTCAAATCAAATACTGTACCTATTGCAGATGTTACTGAGCTGTAATAGTTAATGTACAGCGATGCATGCTTGATATATGTGACTGACTGGAAGACTGATCAAGTTGTTAGAAATGTACTGATAATCATATGAAAGATAAGAATACATTGCGTATGCAGACCTTTGTGGAGAGGCTGGCATAGTGGCTGGTCAACAACCCTGTCTGTTATTACAAATAAGTAGGTTACCTAGCTACTCTGGTTGGCCTTCTATGGCGAGTATTGATTGCTATCCTGCATGATACCCATGCAGGTAGTATATTGGATTGTGATCATGACTGGCTGGCTGCAACATATTAATAGCATGTAAAGTAGTCAACAAACTAGTCTTTAGTAGTGGATGAAATATGTAAGTAGCACAGGAAAATCAGTTAAATTGTATATTGCAGTTGGTCTGATTGGACAACCCGGCTAACTAATTGACTGTCCAGGCTATTGGGGGTTGGTGGCGGGCTAGTCGGTGATTTAGTTTAGGGAATAACCTAAAATGGATAGTTTGTGATACTAACTACTCGCAGGCTTCTCGTGTACGAGGTTTCTGGGAGTCTTAGTGGAGGAATAAGGTGTAAGGTTCCGAATACAGCCAAATACGGCGTACAGAGTTCGCATAAGCTGACTGATCTACGGTAAGCCAAGAACTCTGTATAGTTCGAAGGATCAAGAGGAAGTTCATGAACGAAGGACGCCCCCCCTCCCGCTGCTCATATTTTGGCTAGACAGTGGGGCGGGCTAGAAAGAGAAGGAGCTTGCACATAGAGGCTAGCTTTGTGCAGCATCATGCAGCAGCCTATCTTGAGCACAAAGAAAGAATAAACAGACCAGACCCTCTTTTTCTGCTACTAGAGGGGCGGGTCGGGGTCAACCCAAATTAATCGGACTTGGAAGTTAGGGTTTATGACTCAAAAACGGGCCGGGATACGCACCTTATTTTCCGGGCAAATGGGTTGAAAATTGTGAACAAAGAAAGAATATGGAGGTATTTCCAGACTAGGTTTAGAGTATGAATTTGGATCCTACTACCAAGTTTGGAATAGTTAGATGGTAGTTGCTTTATGCTTAGTTACCTCTTGAGTATCGGCTTACGTAGTATACGTACCACCAAAATGCCCCAAAGCCCCGAGGAAAAACTTGTTAGCTGTTGATCCTTTGTCCGATTCTTTCTACACATTCTGTTTCTTACAGGACATTCCGGTGGAGAGATTCTATCTAAGGCAATCAATCTGTGAAAGTGGAAACTATCTAGAGGCTAGGATCATAGCCAAGACATGGGTGTACTCGACTCAAAATACGGTAAGGAAAGAACTGTCAATGTATAGTCACTGTGCAGACAAGCAAGTCTGTTCTAGATCTTCCACATAGTAGAAAATTGCCTTGTGTGTATTGTCACTGAGGCTTTGAACTTTGTACGTAACTGTGTATCTATATTCGACGGGCTTATGGAATAAGCGATGTCAACTTGGAGTAAGCTGGGCTGGAGCAAGCTACATTCTCCAAGATAGTTAGTGCCTGGATCAGGCTCACTTGAGGTTGGTAATCACCTCAGTATTGAATATACTAACTACAAGTGGCTATAATCGGTACCGTCATATTGCCCAAAGAAGAAATCGGATGCACCTACGGCCTATGCGTAGATTCCGTACTCGTCCTAAACGGTATCACAAATCAACGTCTTGGGATAACATGGCTTTACGATCTTAACTATAGTGGAGCTCGGATCCGCTTCCATTACTTCAATTCGTAAATTGCTATCTATACGAGTAAGCTCGTAAGCCGCGCAGTAGACAGTATCCACCAAGCCCTTGTACAGAACCAGTATATGCATTGCATTAAACCATGCTATACACAATATGGTCAAGTATGGGCACACCAAGCACTCATCCACTAGTTGTAAGTTATAACATGCCTAAGGTGGATGTGTCTAGGGTACTTTGGTTAGTTGATATACGGGATATTATGATTAGGAGTTCGATGAGCAAGCGGAGAAGTTCGGGCCTTTTCGGCCGCCCAGGGCTTGCAAGGACTATCACTAAAACGGCAGTTGGTTAATTTACTGGTGAGCTTGTAGCTGTGCTCTTACATATACGCGGAGCAAAAGTCCGCACTTTCTGAAGCGAGAACGGACATCTAATTGGTATTACCAATTTAGGCATTATCTGCGAGGACCCTGACTTATGCCGATCACTGAGTTTCTTGTTCGTCTATTCGGGGACTAAAAGGTATGACCCAGGACGTACAGAGCATGCAACGTTAAAACATAGCTGACTACTAGTCTCAGCTAAGCACTAGTCAGCGGACCGGAGTTGCACGGCCTGAGACCTGAAAAAGATACTGAGGCTCTGAAGTCTCCTGCTAGGCTAGTCACTTCTGAGTACGCAGCGACGGAATCACGGGCCTGCAGGCATAGTCCGATCTGGTATACGTACTCCGTTCGGTGTTTCGGTCTCCGTCGTATTTGATCCTTCTGGTCTTACCCAAAGAGTGACTGTATTTCCACGCTTTTTCCTGTGTGGCTCATCGGAGTAGCAAAGAGGGAATTTCCGGATATCTGTTTCAGCATACGTCAAGGCCTAAACATACCCCAAACCTTTGAAATCATCCATCCTCGCCATCTATGTTAAGCCGAATCCGATCGGAGTTGATGACTAAGCATACCCCCGTAACCTCCATATCACGTGATCCGATCAACCCTACTCTTGATGATGAGGTCTAAGGCTCATGAGATACACATAGCTGATAGAGTTCGTATAGAAATCATGGCTTTAACCTTATATATTAGCAGCTTGCTTATGTGGTGGTCTCTGTCAGACCACGACATTCGAAGATACCACTGAGCTCAGACCGAGAAATTTTATATTGACCACGCTAAATATTTAGTAGTATCATGCCTAGAGGATCGACGATATATTCTAGGAGTTCATCCACGATAATAAAGCCTAAGCAGGCGCTGGGTGTAAGTAACTATTTGGTCCGAGTTCACCGACGCTATAAAGCACTTGGGTACAAAAGGGAATATAGCAAAAGGATTCGTACGCATTACAGGAAGATCACCGATAATTTCTTCTATGGTAGAGTATTTGTGATTTTCAGACGATTCCACCGTGTATGCTGCATCAAAAATACTGCCTTGTACCTTATATGATTTGCTGCATCGACGAGACTAGACAGAGGCAGAGGATTCACAGGAGCAAAACGAGTTGACAAGCGAAGCCAGCTGATCATGTATTTCGTGGGTCTTTGTACTACTCATATAGCTGCCATAGCAGCTGATAATTGGAATTCATATTGCCTGTAATAAACTCACGTAAAATTTCCCGATACGCAGTTATCAACTCATATCACAGCCTTCCTATATGCGGGTGAGTCCTAGCACGCGATGAGATACAATAATTTCAATCAGGACTGGCAAGTGATTCTGCTTGCAGCGCATATCTGATGCACATATTCAAGATCACGAGAATAATCTATTGACCTCTATACAATCTCGACACCACTTATACATACTCATCGCAATGAGCGTGAAGTAAAGCTGCACTCCATGTTTCTAGAGGTAAGCTGTTTGTCCCTGAATCCTTGGAAAAGAACTGAGCAGATCAGATTTAAACAAGCCAGACGGTTCTTTATCGAGAGGTTCGAAGCTCAGCTCGCTACGCTGTCGAATTGCCAACCAAGTTGCTCGGCCATCAGTTCATCTGCTCGCTGTTGTAAGTAGCCCCTGAGATGTCTCAAAAGAAAACACGGGCACTACAACGTACTCCCGGGGAAAATTATCTACAATCAGCCCGATAAAAGAATTCCACTTCTGGCAAATCTAACTCACGGTCCGCGGGTCACATTTTAAAGATCGTTTGAATTCTTCATGTGGAGACAACCATCTCTGGCTGGTATGGCAATAAGAGGAAGCGGGAACAGATTGCCAACAGTATATCAAAGCAAATAGAAGACAAAAAGTAACCAAAAAGGAAATTTACATTCAACAGTTGGGATTCGCTGGTGGTCACCCACCCAACTACTAACCAACCGGCGTGTGGCTTAAGTACGGCTGAGCGGACGGGAAGCCCTGTTTTCCACACCCTATGGTCGAATGTACTTGTTTAGGTAAGGCATTGATTTATATTGAAGACGTACCAGCTCTGTTTATTCGATTGAGCTTCTCCTGAGAACCAAGTTATATGTATCATTTTTCTAATGTTTGGAACAAAGAACGCGCTTTGGTCGCCTGGAAGGTGCACTAGCACAATTATATTCACAACATGATTTGTGGTTAAGTAGACAGTCAGTAACCATCAATTTTACCCAGTATTAAAGTGACCAGAGGCAGAGGCTATATTAATAACAGCCTGTGCAATCTGCCTATCGTCATCAAAAGTCAAAGACTGCACTGCACCGTCAAGATCCGCCCAAACCGGCTCAAAGTCCTCTCCTTCCTGCTGTGTTCCCGTACTAGGAGCCGCAGTAGAGTCTCCCTTGGCAGCAAACCAAAATATAAGCTTTAGTTTGTTATCAATAAGACGCTGGCTAACAGCAACAGGTTCTGTCACAGCGCTTAATCGACCGAAATGATCAACAGCTGTTGCTGAAGTTGCAAGTGTAGGAATTGGCAAAGGGAAGAGTGTTACTCGGAAACCTGTCTCTTCGTAGGTCTCTCGTAGTGCAGCATCCTCTAGTGTCTCGCCAATATTCTTTCGTCCCTTAGGTAGGAGAACCTCTTGGTTTTTCTTCCAGCGGATTAGCAACAGTCTTGCTCGAACGGGATCGAGAGTGATTGTGCCACAACTGATGCTGAGAGCATCACATAGATGCAACGACCTGCCAGAATCAAGTGACATGGCTGCGGCAGGACTGAAATTATGTAGATATCAGCTTGAGTAAAGATAGGGAGAAGTGATATGATATAGGATTAGTCTTGTATGGAAGGTGGAAGTTAGGCCGTGCGGGGTACTGCCGGACGAGCGAGACGACTGTTTATAGCTAGTCTTGGAGGAGCAGTTAAACCAGTATCATTCTTCCAGGCGATTCCTTTGGGGTCGAAGCTGGCAGTTACCTATGCTGTTCTCGTGGTTATCGACGTTGAATAATCTTCAATGTTTCTCTAATATATATATATATATATATACATTCACACCCAATAGTATCCTAGTCCAAGTACCGTATTCATGTGTTAAACTCGACATACTTGAAGGCGAGAGAAGGCTGACCGGAGCATATTGCTCAATAGAGTTTGAAGAGTCGATTCACAGTCACCCATCTTGTCATGGAAAACATTCCTTAGTCATCTATCTAGGCATGGGTATTGATACAAGACCTGGGAAGTCACCGACATTGAAGCCATTAGAAATGGTTAAGCTCCTCTTCGAGTCTAGAACCAAGGGAACCCACGGAGCAGAGCCTGAACTTTATTTTACTTCAACGCGGCTCCCAGGGATATAAGGGGTAATCATACCTGAATATGTTAAAAAGAGATCCACAATAGGTTATGAAGGTTCAAGATTTGACCTTCCGGATCATCCGGTGCTTTTGGTAATTATACCCACGCTGAGTCATGAACACTCGAGCCGTCTTCAAAATATCGACTCATGATCATGGCGTGGCCAGGAAGTCGCAGAAACGGGAGTTTCTGTCTCATCCCTGAGGCACAAACCCAGAATATCTACCGTATCGTTTGGAAAAGTTGTACAACACACAATTCGAGATCCATTAGAAATGCCTCCAGTACACTAACAACAATCCAAGGAGGGATTTAAATTGTGCAACGGATCTCTCGGAACGAGTTCATACTTAAAGTCCGTCTGTATTGTGATCGATGCATTGACCCCGGAGCAAAGGGTTATCACATTCCTCACGGATGTCAAAACGCTTGCTATTGGGCAGCAAGAGAGCATCTTTGCAATCGAAGGCTTGTAAAAGGCCACGGCATTTTTTCCCACTGTTCCTTCACATTCTATTCTAGTCCAGAAATTCTGATCTATATAGCCCCGCATAGGAATGTTGCTAACGTCAGATATACTGTACTCGACAAGCCCATTCTACTGACTTAGGAAGGCTGTAAGATCCACCCAACTATGTCATTTTGACGAAAAACAGAATTCTTTTGGAAAATACATGTGCTTACAGGTCATGTGTTCTGAAAAGAGAGCAATTTGTGGCTTGAATTCTAGTATTTATAGTGACAAGGAGGGATAATTTTTACAGTCTGCGGTGGAGAGTAAAGGGTTGAACTTTCAATTGCAATTGCATCGAAGCGTTATTTATTAAGTAATGACTTGATTGGGATAAATATTCCTTCCAATAATATCTCTCAGAAGCACCATGCGCAATGAAGCCCGTTTTCAGCATATCCCAGTTTATAGCTCTCATTTCTTATATATAGCTTCCTTTGCTGGTCGTGACCAGACTACTACTCTGTTCACTGATTGGAAGCAAAAAGGTAGAGCTTGGGACATCACGAGGCCTTTGCTGTTTAAGGTGCATATTCAGAGGCAGTGGGATATGTAACCTTCTAAAACGCGCGTTACTTTTCGGTAAGGATTTCAAGGCCACTTTTCTGCTCTGATAGCTTGCTGACATGACTCGTAGATGCTGACTGTGTCTGTACTTTTGTCATATCTTATTTCTATTGATCGATGTGAAATGAATTCCTCCGGCGTTGAAATATTCAATTCCTCGATACCTAAGTTCTTCCCAGTACTGGTCAACACATTGCCTGGGGGAGACCTTGTCACTTGAGTGGCCGTAACAGCGAGCTACGCCAGCTGGTTTCCACAGCAAGACAGGATATATTCCAATAAAACCCATAAAGCCGACTACAGCTTCTTGAGAGACGGCATTTGGAGTCATCCGAACATCGAGTGGAGTATAAATTCGTGACCGGCCATGGAAGTATCTGGTAAGATGTATTGTCCCAATGACTTGGTACTTACTGACCAAGACAGTTGACCAGGATGCACCTCCGCCTAGGAAGCGCCGAAAGACCGAGGGAGATATCCCCAAGTCTCTCTTCTGGTTTGGGCAAGAGTCTGGCGTGACGAAATTTGGAGTAGGGCTTCTGCAACCATTCCCCCAAGCAACTAATCCTCATATTGATTCCACTAGTCTGAATCTGCCAACAATAATATTTTCTCCTGCGCAGGCAGCAATGAACAAGCTCATTTCAGATGGAACCAATGCGCACCAAATAAAGGGGTCATTGCAGTTGACACATACGGACCCGCCGCATTCGGTAGCTCGATTTGCGAGCCTGCAGAAAAATCACGAATCTCCGAAAACAAACCAATATCACAAATCAGAGAAACCATCTTGCGAAGATAATATCACAAGAAAGAAGAGCCCGGCCTTTGATTCAACATGCAGCTTACTTCCACCCCCTCGAGTCCACGTTCGAAGTAGCTCTGCATTTCCTGAAATGAATGACATACACGCAGCATCCATTCCTGCCGCAACACTGTTCGACAAAAGAAGGCGCGTGAACTCACAACCTATCTTGACAAGTGACATCAGAGAATCGCCTGGCAATCATGCATCTCCCCATAGTGCAGGAAGAATATGGGACCGATCCCAGAGGCCTAGTGAAGACTACTCTTCCGAGACCTCTAGTGAGCGCGCTCCTCTTCTGAAACGATCTCGACAGCTTGATTTGGGTATGGCTGCCTCACATCCTCAAAAACATCGGTCTCTCGGTCTATCCACAGATGAGGGTGTCAACGAAACTATTCAGCATATTGGCAAGTGCAAGTGGCTTTGGTTTGTGGTAATAGCTATTTTGGTCGGGATATTCTTGATTCTTTTCTTGTACGCATTCCACATATTACGATGATACGATGTTATATCAGAGGGAATCGGTCTACATATGTATGTTTTCGTCGATGTCTGTATGGGAATCAGATGACTGTATGTATGTATTTAGACGGGACATGTAAACTATACTAGTATAGACTTTGAGAAATTATTATCTTGATTATAATAGACGCACGATGCGGCAACACAGGGGTTGTAGAGGAATGGACCATAGAAGTTTAAGCATGGGTTATAGTTACAGGAGTTGGATGGACGTGGCGTATGCTCAAATAGGTCGTACGATGTATGGTGGTCCCTGTTAGAGACATATCACAGTGCTTGAATGCTTTGCCCTGACCTTCGAGGGTATACGGAGCCATAATTGAAGAAATAGCCGTCTGCATTGATATGCACGCAAGGGAGTTGCGAAATAGAGTCACATTGTGAACTGAACTTGATGAAGAGACCTTATAGTAATCGCAGAGTATAATCTAGAGCAACGCTATTCTGTATCATCTGTAGTTGAGAACGCTGTGTTAACTGTTGCGATGCAAATGAAGAGTCAATAAATAGCGTGGCGTACCATACCAACTGCAAACAATGCAAACAAGGAAGCACGCGGCTTCGGGGAAGGATGTTGCGATCTAAGCTGACAAGACTCTACCTGGGTTCACTCTACTGCCGAAATTATCTGCAAATTGCTTTCGACCATGAATTAGCACTTGTTTCCTACTCGTTGCCCTTTAAGATTCAGACACTACAATCGGTGCTGATCGTGTGGACGACCCTGTCGAAGTCGGCGCCATCAGGTGGCCGTCTTCAAAATGTTTACTTTCACACCCCTTCTGGGGGCGCAATTCTCATCTTCGAGAGCGTCGCAATCTATCCTTGAGCTCGAGGGAGGAATTAAGATTCTGGTCGATGTCGGATGGGACGAGACATTTGATGTCTTGGAGCTTGCAGAGCTGGAAAAGTGAGCATAACTCTGTTCCAAAGGCAGAAGTCTCGCCTGAACTAACGCGATTTCCCATCCAGGCATATTCCCACGCTCTCTCTAATCCTCCTGACTCATGCCACAATTCCACACATCGGCGCTTTTGCGCACTGTTGCAAGATGTTCCCGCTATTCACACAGATTCCTGTTTACGCTACCGGCCCGGTCATCTCGCTCGGTCGAACGCTGCTCCAGGATATGTATATATCGGCACCTCTCGCTGCTACTTTCTTACCTAAAGCGTCGATATCTGAGCCGGGAGCATCCACGTCTGCAGCATCAGCGGCCGCCTCCACAGCGTCTACGGAAGGAGACCACCATAGCAGGGAAAAGCTCGCTACAACGGGCAGAATACTGCTTCAGCCGCCCACTGCCGAGGAAATTGCTCGCTATTTCTCACTCATTCATCCGCTTAAATATTCACAACCTCACTCACCTCTCTGCTCGCCCTTCTCGCCCCCGCTTGACGGATTGACATTGACCGCGTACAGCGCCGGACACACTGTGGGAGGAACAATATGGCATATTCAGCATGGCATGGAATCTATAGTATACGCCGTGGACTGGAATCAAGCAAGAGAGAACGTAGTTGCTGGTGCTGCATGGTTTGGAGGTTCTGGAACCAGTGGCACTGAGGTCATCGAACAGTTGCGCAAGCCCACTGCATTGATCTGTAGCAGCAAAGGTGGTGATAAATTTGCGCCACCTGGTGGTCTACACAAAAGAGACGCTTTACTGTTAGATATGATTCGCAGTAGCCTGGCAAAGGGTGGTTCTGTTCTGATACCTACAGATACGAGTGCGCGAGTTTTAGAACTATCATACGCACTAGAACATGCCTGGCGCGATGCAGCCGATTCTTCAGATGGCGAAGATGTATTCAAAAAGTCCGAAATATATCTCGCCGGAAAAAAGGCACACAGTACCATGCGACTTGCTAGGAGTATGTTGGAATGGATGGACGAAGGCATAGTCAGAGAGTTTGAAGCCGTAGAAGGCGGTGATGCAGCGGCTGTTAGGGGTCATAAAAGAACCGACAGCCAGAGTCGTAATGCCGCTGCTAAACAAGGTACAAAACTTGGTCCTTTTACTATGAAGCATTTGAAGATCGTCGAGCAGAAGAGAAAATTGGAGAAAATACTTTCAGATGGCAATCCCAAAGTGATTATTGCCTCGGATACATCGCTGGAATGGGGTTACTCGAAGGAAACATTCCGCACTCTTGCACAGGGCTCACAGAACTTGATTCTCCTGACCGAAACTCTCCCGATTCGTTACCAGACCGATGACCCCGAGCAGCCTAACAAGATGACACTTGGTCGAATGATATGGCGTTGGTACGAAGAGCGAAGGCATGGTGTGGCTATGGAGACAGCTTCTAGTGGGGAGCTGCTTGAGCAGATACACTCGGGCGGGCGAGAAATCTCGGTCGTCGATGTCGAGCGAGCTGCGCTTGATGCGGACGAGCAGGTGCTCTATCAGCAATACCTCGCAACACAGAGACAAATACAAAATACGTCACAAGGGCGAGGAGATGCGAATATAGACAGCACAGCCGATGCTCTGGATGATGGGGTTAGTTCAACATCATCGGAGGATTCTGAATCTGAACAACAAGGAAGAATTCTGAATTTTTCAACATCGTTGGCACATAGTAATAGAAATAAGATTGGAGTGAGGGACGAGGACCTAGGTGTTAACATACTTCTTCGACGCAAGAACGTTTTCGACTATGATGTTCGCGGAAAGAAAGGGCGTGAGCGCATGTTCCCTTATGTTGCACCTAAGAAACGTGGAGATGAATATGGAGAATTCATTCGTCCCGAGGAGTATTTGAGGGCAGAAGAACGTGAAGAAGCGGACGCCCAACAGCGGGAATCTGGGCCACAAAGTGAAATGAAGCTTGGACAGAAACGCAGATGGGATGAGACAGGGACAAATGGCCGAAGACTTTCAGGCGGTGCACAAAAACGTCGGGCTATGTCTCCAGATGAGGATATAGTTGGAGAAATTGGAGGCATTCGAGAAAACTTGTCAGCGGGCTCTGATGGACCTGAATCTGAATCTGAAAATGAGCTTGATGAACAGCCTTTTGAAGGGCCGGCTAAGACAGTTTATCAACATTCTACGGTCACTGTCTATGCACGGATCGCGTTCATTGACTATATGGGTCTGCATGACAAGCGAAGCCTGGAAATGCTGATACCCCTTATTCAACCTCGAAAGCTTATTCTAGTAGGCGGCATGGAGGAGGAAACAGCAACTCTTGCAGCTGAATGTCGTAATCTGCTCGCTGGAAAAGATATAGGAGATCGATCGGCTATTGTTGACATCTTCACACCAAAGAATGGCGAGTCGGTTGATGCCAGTGTCGATACCAATGCTTGGGTCGTGAAACTGAGCAACAGTCTGGTAAGACGACTTAAATGGCAGCACGTGAGAAGTCTTGGGGTGGTAGCTCTCACTGCTCAACTCAAGCCGCCGGAGATAGTTGTGGCCGAAGATGAGACCGCCGAGTCAACAAATAAGAAACAAAAACTCCTAGAAACTGAGCCAGATACCGTCTCAACTCCTGTGGATGGGGCTGGGGATTTATCACTATCAAAGACAGACGCGTATCCTATTCTAGACGTGCTTCCAGCTAGTATTGCAGCTGGGACACGCTCCATGGCTCGCCCGCTTCATGTAGGCGATCTTCGACTTGCCGACTTGAGAAAACTCATGATAGCTGCAGGACACAAAGCCGAATTCCGTGGTGAGGGAACGCTGCTTATTGACGGTATGGTCGCGGTTCGCAAATCGAGTACGGGCACTATCGAAGTCGAGGCTTCGATACAGTCGTCTGCATCAGACCGAAGGGGTCAGGCAGGAAGCTTTCTTGCCGTGAAACGCAAGATCTATGAAGGTCTTGCGGTTGTTGCTGGCGGCTGATAATGTATAACAACAATTGTACCATATCATATGAGAATCTATCACATGAACTGATGAACCGGAACAAAGAAATTCTTATTAATTTTTTCGCTTCAGACGATATAAGGGGTGATATGCATTATAAAGCAACCTACTGAGTTAGTTGAGGCTACAATGTCGTCGGTGTGAAGAACATTAGATGATCTCGACTTGTCCAACCTTGGAGATCGAGTCATACAGTGACGACCTGAGGCCCCCAGACCCTATAATAAGCATGACTGGTGTGAGGTGTAGGAAAGTTTGAGTTTAATTCTCTACTTAATGTTCTCAGTTAATCATACTCTTCCCATAGATCCTATACCTATCTGCTCCAAGACTCCATAGGAACATACTGTATATACCGCAAGCATGCCCTCCTATTACTACAAGTATATATACGAATATACCAAGTCGACTCCCATTGACGAGGATCCCCGTATTGCCAGACAACATGATCATGACTCAACAAGACGAAGAAAACGACACAGCAGCTCTTCCTCTCGTGGAGAGGACTTCGTATCAAGAAGCAACAATGTTCTTCGTCCATTGTGGGTGACAATCAACAAGATCGATCATCATTATGGCGTGAGTCATGTAGGCTCCAGTCTTAAGTCATGTGCAAGTTTCATCGAAGATATCATGCTAATTGATGATACTGTATCAGTCTGAAAGTGGTAGGCATCGACATCGAGACGACGGAAGAAGTCATGACCGCCACCACAGTCGGGGAGATAGATCTCGATCTTCTCGTCACTCGGGATACAGTGATAGTGAACCTGAATACCGGCAAGGTCGTCAAGATGTGTCACATCCTCCGCCATCGCCACCATTACCAGCACCCAAGCCACACTCTACGGCTGGGTTGGATATGATGCCCTCTGTGCCTAGTTATGTTGATATAGGGACCAGTACTTCAGACCACTGGTACTACCCTACACAGCCCGTGGTCTGCCTAAATCATCAAACACCCGTTTCACCGCCGCCTCCCTATACAAGCTCTGAGTCATTATATGGATGCTGGCCATCGACATTTGCGGTTCCTGCCTGTGGCTTGGCGCATTGTGGGAATCAGGCGATATACGGAAGTGGACATAACCACTATCCTTGTGTCACAGTTCCGATGACGATGTGCAGTGCTTGCTGTGAAGCTTTGGTCTTGCAGGGGTACCCATGTTTGGAAGCGTTACATATCTGACAAGCTAATCTCTCTGCATCAACTACAGGCCGCTCAATTTCAAACATGCTTTATAGAGGGTCACGGTGACTACTTAGGTTTTCACATTTTCCAGCGAATTCTCTAATGTTCTGGATGTATTTCGACACTCATGTTCGTTGGTCTTGGTATTGAAGGAGGATTGCCGGATTTCTCCCTGCAGGGCAATGTACTGTACTTCCTGAATACTATTAGACTATCTGCCTATAACAGCTACTATCTAGTTACCTGCAGACAATCGTGATGAGTTCCATGGACAATTTTTCTGTTGAAGATATGTCATCTGTAAATACATTGTGTAAAGCCCGATGAAGAACTGACGATTGCTTGAACCTTCTCAAGTTCCACAAGCCACATTTTGCTGCTCAAAGGTCTTGGGTATGCATAGTAGGCTTTGATAAATACAGATATGTCCATATAGTAAGCTTAATATTGGCACACTCTAAATTAGGATCAAATCTTACGAATTTGTTCACACAAAGAATCAGGTGCTGATGTGAAATGATAATTATCTGACCAAAGCATTTCAGATCTTCTTCCCATTCTTATTCTGACGATCCATGAGCGGAACGTCTTCGACCTCATACTCATCTTCGTCCAAGTTGTCCCCGATATCGAAAACATCTGCATGCGTTATATCCTCCAAGTCTTCCTCTGGAATAGCATGTCCACGTTGCTGCAACTGGCGACGCTGATACTGCAGCAATACAAAGCCGTATGCGGCAATCTCAACGCACCAAATAATGAACCAAATGAATAGGCCTAAAGACGACCAGTGGCGGTAGTACATACCAAGTCCGACGTTCATAGTACCGAATAAAAGAATTCCTCGGCCAAGCCAGCGGTGAACCAGCGTGAAAATTGTTTGTCGGCGGATTTTGACGAAGTCGATATGATGCTTGTAGCCTGCAGCAGCTTGAATGATCAGAGAACAGAGTATAGTAAGGCCGATGATCTTGTGCAGACCGAAATGAGTTGAGCGTAGGAACATGTAGAGGCCATTGCCAAGGGCGAGGACCGATGCGCCGGTTTGGACCATCCAGTGGTATTTGAAAGCGCGAATCAGCGGAGAGCGGATGGCTACGCTGCCTGCAAAGTACAGTCCCATGAAAGAGAATGTCATGATGGTACCGTGAACTCGAACCGGCGTGAAGAATCCTTTGGGCTTCTTTGGTTCTGGCTCGGGTGAGTCCTCAGTGATTCCGATGGTCTCGTCGCCTTGGATGTCTGGGGCTGAGGTTACTGTGGTATCTTCTGCGGCGACACTCATATCACCCCATACCACGCCGTTGAACTCATGGTACATCAGGTCTGAGTATTTGTCAGCACCAGAGAAAGCTTGTTCCTTGTTTCCAGCAAAGATGTAGGGGAATAATCCATCAATCTCCACATCTGACGACCAGCATGAATAGCAGACGAACTGTGCAAGATATCTGTCATCTGAAACAGTTGCTTGCAAAACAGACACTCGCTTGTCGGCATCTTTTACGACCTTGGGGATGACATGACCGCTCGCGGATCGAATGCTGGTGACGAGCGATTTACTTTCTTGATCCTCGTAGATGATGAACATCAAAGCACCTTTCATTTCTCTACCGATACCGACACTCGTCCAGCCACCTTTCTGGGATGGCGTTGCGGAAATGGTCAAGTAGACATCATGGCTTTCGGATGAAGTGTTGTGCTGAGTAGCCGCGGCGAAGCAGAAATCAGGGCCAGTGTGGCAGTATTGAATGCCTGCAACGAGAGTTGGTGATATTAGGAGAAGTACGACGTAAACCAGTGCTGTGGATGTATGGAAGAGGCCCATTTTGACCAACTTCTTCGCTTTGTAGACGCTTTCCCGCAATATGATTTCCGGGTGCTGGAATACTTAATTTGCCCTTTATTTAACCATTCGAACAAACACGTATAATTGTACTGGTTTCCGTGAACTTCCAAAACGCCTTGCAATCAGTGCAACAAACAATCAAAAAGTCGTAAAACAAATTCACAACAGTTCAGTAGACGATGTGAAGTCTGACTTAAGCTAAATTTCCAATTCAAAATCAAATTGTAAAGAATAAGCTGGATTCGTAAGCCTGCCTTATGCCAACCAATAACGATGACTCATAAATCACGAGCGTTATATAATCCTTCTGAAATAGTATATCGGATTTCAGAAGACACTAAGATAGACGAATGAATGCTGAGTCGCACAGCATTGAACGGAGAAGATGTCGGGGTTCTGGTTATCAGATCTGCAAGTCTGTCCTCCGAGTACCCACACAATAACCCCACAGCAAAGATTATCCCGAGACGGCGCCTTGTGACATTGGTAACCCTAGACGCAGCCAATCAAACTTACTGGCTACCCAATCACCATGTTGTGATTGGTTTTCACATTAGAAATTTTCCTTTTCCTCATTGTATAAGAAAGATCAAAAGGTAGTTCCAGCGAGAAGCATCTTCGCTACAACTACGATCAAGACGTGAAAGAGTTGGAAGTGGGTAGTATCTTGACGCTATCATGGCAGACATCGCATTGTCAGACATACCGGTGCTCAAAACAGGTACATCGACAACACATTATCAGCAAGCAGTTTCACAAAGCGCATACCAGAGCGACAGGGAAAGTAATCTACTGAATGCAGAGCGCCGAAATACAGCAGCATCTTTATCTTCTTCAACCAACAATGCCGATATCTCAGTTTGGCAATTGGCGAACATAGTGTTGGCCGTTTCTGGAATCAGTTTCCTCAGTAGCTTTAGTACTGGACTCCTTACCATTGGTCTTCCAAAGACTGCAGCGGATATTGGTCTTTTGGAGGATCTTATTCTATGGTATGATTCAGTTTCTTGCTCGTGATAAGCCACCCATGTTAAATCATACTTCGCAGGCCCTCTTCAGTGTATTCGTAAGTGCAGTCTGCCCCCTCAGGCAAAGTACCATACTGACCGGTCAGACTGGCGAGCGGTT
Source organism: Talaromyces funiculosus (assembly GCA_004299765.1). NCBI lineage: Eukaryota > Fungi > Ascomycota > Eurotiomycetes > Eurotiales > Trichocomaceae > Talaromyces > Talaromyces funiculosus. Next base: position 1,989,535 of record CP036227.1, on the reverse strand, counting down.
CTTGCCTCCTCTTAGCAGGCTCTATCGCAGACGTTGTTGGCAATCGCATCATCAACCTAATCGGCTGTTTCCTAGTCGGCTGCTTCGTGACAGCATGCGGCCTATCCCAAACAGGCATTCAACTAATTATGTTTCGTACCATGCAGGGTGTCGCCGTATCGCTGTGTCTTCCTACATCAGTAGCTATCATCTCTCAAGCAGTCCCTGCAGGCCGGAAACGGAATATCAGTTATTCGGTTCTGGGGTTTGTCCAACCGGCTGGATTCTCGGCTGGGTTAGTGCTGGGTGGTATCATGATTAATACTATCGGATGGCGCTATGGATATTACATTTCCGGTGGATTGACCTTGGGCTTGTTCGTGGTTAGTATTTGGTCTCTACCGGCGGATCGTCCCGGCTCTGCTGAAAAATCAGTTGGGCTAGACTTGGGAAAGAGGCTGATTGGGTTGGGGGCCTTGTAGCGTGTTCTTGTTTGGCGATGTTGTCGTACATTCTTGCGTAAGTCCACTTTTAGCACGAACAAGCAGATGATTTGTTAAATTCATCAAACTAGGGCATTAACTAACGATGTAAAAAACATCAAAATTCCGGGAAATATCGTCATGCTTGTCATGTGTGTGATGCTCATGCCTGTCTTTATATTCTGGGAACAGCGTCGAGAACGGCTCGGTAAACCCGCACTCATTCCCAACTCACTATGGCGCAACTCCATCTTTACAAACGTGTGTTTGATGGTCATGTTTTCATGGGCAGTCATCAACGTCATGGAACTGTACTGCAGCTTGTTGTACGTCCCCTGTCCTGGGTTGAGTTTGATGGGTCTGACGATGAATAGTTTCCAGAAAATTCAAGGTCTATCTGCACTGCAAGCCTCAATTCGCATCTTACCCAGCGTTATTATCGGGTCAATGTGCCAATTGACAACCGGACTATTAGTCCATCGCATATCAGCTTTTTATCTAGTAGTCGGAGCAACCCTTCTTAGCGCTGGAGCCCCCTTGTTGATGGCCATGATCCACGTTGAGTGGCCGTACTGGTACGACGCATTCTTCGCACAAGCACTATCCCCTATCAGTGCCGATATTCTCTTCACTGTGGCTTTACTTGTCATTTCCGACGTCTTCCCGCCTCGAATGCAGGCTCTCGCTGGTGCAGTGTTCAATACGGTCTCCCAATTTGGAAATTCGCTTGGTTTGACGGTTATGGCTGTTATATCGTCTGTTGCTACAAAACATGCTGCTGCCTCGCCGGCGGATGATCAGTCTCCTGGTCCCTTGTTGGTGGGTTATAGGGCCGGATCTTGGGCTGCATTTGCGTGGATGATGTGTGCTTTCTTTATTGGAGGATATGGATTACGGACTATTGGTAAGGTTGGATTGAAGGTGGATTAATTGTCCTTCATGACGTATAACTGGGTTTACATAGACTAGACATTTGATTTCACAAAAGTTCGTTGCTATTCATCGATACGATTGAAGTAATTATACCGAATGTTACTTTCAACTTGATTCACGTTTGTACTCTCCGGATACATGCAAAACTCAGCCCTGGGCCTCGGCGCATATTCACCGCTACATTCTTCATACAGTATGCAAGGATTAGAATTCAAGTATATGAATATGGCCCCATCAAAGTCTGGGCTTTACTCATCCTCTATTTCATCCCGAAAATAACACATACAACTTCAATGAGAAATCCTAAGCACCATGAATCAGCACGTCCTCAGCTCAGTCATGCGAAACCATCAAATCGTGAATACGCTGATTATACAGGCCTCAGCTCAATCAAACACTATTCCGGAGTCATACGAGAATCTATTCGAATGACTAGCACCCATGAGTCATTCCCTTTCACAGGGATATCCGTTTTTGGTAACTCGTCATCTCTCCAGGAATTCGAAAAGTCGAAATGTGGGGACCCCGCTTTTTGTACCACCAAACAGTTTTACGCGGTACATACAGAACGGCTGTATGTAACGATAATCTTACTTAGGTAAATAACCACGGGCCTAACTAACTATGTCCGCCCTCTTCCCCCAGCCTTCTTTCTCCGCGTAAGTTCGGGGCCTATCTGCGTATGTATTGTACGGGGTAACGGAATATAGCACAAATTCGCTCAAGGATGCATTAAGTCTAGACCTCTTAACCCCGGATTCTTGCAGAGGTACGGGTATTTACCTTAGTACTTATTTAGTATGTATAGTCAACCTAGTAATCATGGCAAGGATGCGTCGACTGGATGTACAGCTCAGCTGAGTTTTGGAACTTACTGTTACAGTATCAGAGACCTTATCGGGGATGGTTCACCGTCTACTATACGGGGTTAGTAATACAGGTCACATGTACATTACCCATGTATTTCATCCCACGTCTGTACCTACCTACCTGGGTAAGTGTATGCCATGTCTTGCCTTGTGTGTGCATTGCCTCGCCTTGCCTTGCCAAGGAGTCGACGAGCGAATCGGAGGGACATTAGATACAAGACCCTACGCGAGCTAGTAGTCAGAATGAGAGTGTGAGCCAGTGTCTCGAAAACCATACATACGTGGTTCGTGATATTACCTGTCGGTTGACTGTGACCAGCGCCGGAAAGGTCGGGTCATCGCTAGGCGGAAATGTACAAATTAGGTTGGTTCATTATGCTGAATCGGCTAGGAGCGCCCGAATAAATATATACAAGATAGGAAAGAGTCGCGAGAAGATTATAGAAGTAACAACAATATAATGACAGGGGAATAGAATAACTGATACAGAGAATAGAAATATATGTACGTTAAAATATGTAGCAAGAACCAAATGCACGGGTTCAGTGGCACTTGGGCTTCACCCATCAGTAAATCTCAAGATGATATCAGCTCTATCAACAATAGAGACGCAGAAATTTCCTTCTTTCGGTCTCTCGGTGATTGGAATCCCGTAAACTCCTGCAATAACATCCCTCCACGAATGTCCACAGATGAAAAAAGTAATTGTTTTTTTTTCCCTTTCGGGTATTTCCATATACAGTACCTCCCATTTTTCTCCCGCCTGTGGGTGCAAGAAACGAAGCCCGCTCCATCCGGTTCCAAAAAGACTTGTAAACAAACAGTTTGGATGCTTGGTCATATAACACATGTGAATATAGTGTGACAACTGAAATAGAAAAACCGCACCCACGAATGCAATGCAACGCATCAAAAGCAGATATCCCGTCATAAGATAAGAACAACCCAAATCCGTAAGCGTATCCCATACAAATCATAACAAGTAACCAATTATAAAGGCGTAGAATCAAAGTGTCGTTTTTGTAGTGTTTACTTTCGTCGTCGAGTCGAGTCGCCGATCAAGTAATCAAAAAGTCCATTTGCATCTCTTCGATGATCTTCTCCCAATCCCAGCTTTCCTCCATTTTCGTATCCATGACTTCCCACACTCGTTCAACGACTCTGAGAGCTGGCTCGATGTTTCGTAAACTGGAATACTGCTTCATTGCATCGAAGCCTTTCTTAATCCTCTCGCGTTGACGGGGCAAGAATGCAGAGCATCCAATAAGGAACAGCGGCATGAGCATGATGCTGTATGCACCTGCATCCTGGGGTAGGAGGTCTAGGTACTTCAAGGCATCGTCGACAACCTGTGAAATCTTATCGCTAGGACGGGATGGCCGGATGGTTCGGTACAAGTATACCCAGGTTGATTGTCGGTACAGTTGTGAGGCGTACCAATTTGGCGTTTCAGGTGCATATGACGGCTCCCAGATCCGCAGAGCCGAATCAATAGTGACTGCCTCGCTGAGAATCTGATAGTCAACGGCCGGTTCATACCCTTCAATATGGCGTACTCGGATGCGGTCCCTTAGGCGAGTAATCTCGGAAATATAGTTGAACAAGCCATCAAAAATACCGAGGAACGTTCCGGCCTGTGCATGAGGTACGAAGTCCGGAAGGCGAAGATCGCCAGTAAGCTGGACTGGTCGTCTGTCTAGAGAAGTCAACGAGTTCGACACGTCATGGTACTGAAAGAATTCGATAATGAACTGCCGAAATTTTTCGTTCTTTGGCTTCTGATTAAGCAAGAGATAGCGGGCAGCATCCATATGAGATCGATATTCTCCAGAAGTCTCTCCTTCGCAAATGGTGTTTAAGCACAAAGCAAGCGTAGAAGCAATTATTGGGTCCTCCACTAACAAAGACGGTTCCTGGGCATCTTCCGCCAAGGGAGCGGCATTGATACTCTCCCGTAGGTCGGTGATGGCTCGATCGAAATGATAGTGCTTTCTTTCCTTAAAACGCGGTTCGGGGTCTCGCGCAGATAAGTGAGAACCTGACAAGCACATTAAAGAATGCATCAAACCTCTGTGTTGAGTGGCCATGGGGAGTAGGATCTCCTTGAATGGATTAGAGTCATCGTTGATCAGTGTGAGCACTCGGCTGAAATCAAAGACGAAATGATCGAGAAATCGCCGGTCAACGTCCGTTTCGATTCCGTCAATAAGGATAGGGAGACCGCGTGGTAACAGCGAAATGGACGTTCGTCGAACCGCTGGGAAGAGTTAGATCAGTTTCCCATAAATACGTATTTCTGGAGCATTTGGAGCACGTACCATCTGCCATTTTCTGTTTTCCGCTTTTCCAGATTTCTTTCGGAGGATAACCTTCGCAAACAACGGCATTTTTTTGACAATTGAGACCTGTTGCCCTCATGTTAGCATCGTAAAAACTTCAAAATGTGTATCTCCGCAGGCTTCGTACAGGCCGGTTTAGTCTCGTCGCATTTCTTCTTCCTTCTCCGGCAGGTAATACAACCCGTCTTTGAACGACCCTTGGCAACCTTCATCTGACCACCGGGCATGGGCAATGGGTGCTTGCGGGGCCGACCTCGCTTTCGTGGTAGACTGGCAATAGTGGTAGAAACATCGTCGGCGGGACGATCGTCACCAGGCTTGACATCCAGTAAAACCTCACCGTCATCGTCCAACTCCTCGATCTTCGGGGCGAGCGCATCGGGCGAGTTGAGGTCGATAGGCTCGGAGATATTGTTCGAATGGAGATCGGTGCTGGCAAAAGTCCCGGATGTGGCAGACGAAGGGGACGTTTGGTCGGATTCGCGGCGCATTCTGTAGGCACTCGCGGACGAAATGAGATGGCGATCGTCCTGATGATGCCAGTCATTCATAAGCTCGTCGGAGGCATCATCGTTGAGACTGTGCGACTGGCTGTCGTCGGACGAGGACGGACTCTCAACAGCGCATCCCGACTGAGCGGCCTGGACGTGAGAGTGGAAATGGGACAGAACCAAGGACGAAGTTGTTGGCGCGCAACGGAACGGACCGGCTCCACTCGTGACAGAAGGAGGTGTGTTTACAACCGGCGATGGATTTTGCACCGAAGACTGATGACTGTGCATGGCCAACATCGAGATGTCGACATATGAAGAGTAGTACTGGAGTCGACCCAGTAGAAGGTTGGAGTGGGAGCGAGCCGGGTGGTATATACTATGCTATTATACACTGGAGTGGATAATAGCCAGACGGAGGAGAGAGGGGAAGGGCAGCCTAGGCGGGCACTAAGACAGGGTATCTTCTCGGGAATAGCGAGAGTAGAATCAATCAGAGTGGACTGGACAGTCAGTTCATATACCGTCAGGGCTGAGTAGTAGTCGTAGTCGAGAGTAGTCACAGTGGGAGGAATGGTAGGATTACACTCGTCCAATTATAGCAGGCAGGTGACAAGCGGGGAAGAGTCGAGATGGCTGAACAGACACGAGGCTCACTTGTACTGTTAGTAATCCACAGGCTATTACTCCCAGGGTGCGTGCTATTCTACTCTGAATGTAATTCAGAGAAAAGGATGGGTTCGGATGGGCGCTGCCGTGTATTTAAAATATCGTGGTGTAAATTCTGCAAAAAATGGCTGCAACGTTACTACGGCTGGAATTATTACTTGGTAATGTACGTACTGTACGTTCCCAAGAAAAAATGGAGAAGGAAAAAAAAAGCAAGCAGCAGTCCACTCGTTCTTTTAGTATGCGGGAAATACTGGACCAGGACTCTGGACGAGAGGACATGAATAACCAACACGTAATAAGTAATGGTCATGGAAATAGCATTAGGGAAAAATAAGTCAGATGAGACAGGCTACAGAAACCGATCCAGAGGCCCAAGCAGAACTAGCGCTATGTAGCGAGGCCAGTGGACGAGTAGGGGGAGAGTGTATCACGGTACGCCGTCCGTATTTGTAGTCTCGTACAAACTGTATGCTTACAGAGCTTGGATGCGCCACAAGTAAGATGCGCCGTCTAGGCTGCTGCATATGCACTAATTTGGTATGCGGGGATTATTTATTACATACATTGTACGGAGTACAATACCGCGAATTCCATAGAATCCACACGATTTACTCTATACGTACGGATGATGGATCAGAACGGAGTTTAGTCTATTATTTATTGAGACCTTAACCACCTTGCACCATAGAAGTCAGTTTCGGGGGAGAAAAAAAGGCGATAGTGAGAAATACCTATCAAGGCAAGAACGACTGGAAAGTTACTCCGTTGTCGCACTCTCCGTAGGGAGGTAAAAGAAGCAAAGAGATGCGACCGACGGACAAATGAACATGGACTTCGCGTGGACTCCCTTGCATGAAACGAAAAGATTGACAGAGAATCCGGAGGGACGAGTATGGGGTAGACTTTCGATGAGCGTCAAAGGACGGATGGGTCCACTGGTCTCAGAGAGCATCTTGACCGGGGCCAATTGTATTCGCACTGACTACCTGGGCTGTATACAGACAATACAAATCTAGTGAATAAGGTCATTCCTCGATCGCAATTGGACAGACAGCAAAATTGCTGTCAGCCAAGTCTCGTTGAATGTGCTTGCACCGCCAACTGATCAGTTTTGTTCGTAAATGGATCTGTGGAATTGGCTAGCTGTTGGAGGCCCTTTTCTGTCATTCTTCCCGTTGGCTATTTCCAGGATGTAGTATCAGTCTGAGCTGTCTGCGGCAACTCAGCCGAATTCGTGACATTGATTGATGATTGAATTTCGTTCATATCATTCTTGGTTCAGTAGCTTAAACCAAGACATTCATAGTCTCAACAGCTTGTATACAGCAACAATCTCCAAGAACTCGTTGATAAATACATAAGTGTGTACTAGGCATGTATCAGAATTAACCGCACGCAAGGACGGCTAACAATGGCAATGACAGACAGCGAATCTAACCCCAGAAACAGCCTAGTCGAATTCTCAATTATAAACTTAGGGTAAAAGGGGGCAGGTCGGATGTGCCAACTGCGATTCTTTTTTCTTTACCTCTACGCTAGTCGCATAATATTTGACATTGACTGATTCCTAGGAATGTAATTGGGTTAAACTCGTTCCTGAAAGTGATATTAAATTGATATTTTGCATCTGTTCCTGCCCCATCTGAACTCAATAATGGCTGTGCTTGTACGGAGTATACTTCCGTACATGTAGAGCCACAATGACTAACAAGTGGGGAGAAATCAAACATAATAACTAAGACAAAAGATCGCCATACCAACATTCGAGATTCTTCCAATTGAAGAGGGTTTGCCCGAGTTGATCGATCTGGTTGGGCCATTACTAATTGAAGCATGTCCAGTAGTTATAGTATGTACGTACTACGTTCAACGTACCTGTATTTAGTGTATTCGATGGTACCCGCTCGCGTACTGAGGTATTCACGATATGACTGAGATCTGGCCTAGAGCAAGAAACCCTTTTCATCTGCGTTCCAACAACCATGTAACACACAGTCCGCCACGAGGAATCAGTGATGGTGGATACGTCCGTCTTACGACGATGGATACGTGTGTTATGGTTGTGGTGGAGTGAGTGGGGGTTCGATACGGGCCGTCTAGCCGCTTCGTTCCGTACCTTACTTTGTACGTACTGTCAAGGATGAGATGAGATGAGATGAATCTGAGGGCGTGGATCATCTTAATGGAATTATGAAACATATATTGAAGTTGCATCTCAGCTTTGCACAATCGTGCCAGGATTTTGGACTTAATCGAGCTCTGTTCCGGCCGTACTTTGGCCTCACAACCCGTGCCATGGGTAACTGAGGATACTGGAAATAGCCATCTAGTACTCCGTACGTGGCTATGTCTTTGAAACCTGTATTAACGCACGAGACTTGAAACGCATCGTATACCTCAGACTTACTCTTCTCCTTCATTTAATAACCAGTACGCTGCCACCAGTGTGCATCATAATATTCTTCGTTGTTTCTTTCTCCCTTCGTCCCTGCCGAGAAAATTGAACCCTGACAGATTGGCGTGGTAGTCGGTACGGAGTGCATGTTACATACATAAGTCTACTACGTAGTACGTACTTAGTACAGAATACTTCTTGGTATTAGCTAGTATTCTATTTTATAGGGCTCCACGGGCACCTTCCGCGTTAGGAAGAGGCCCTCAGGATGAAAACTTTTCTTCAACTCTAATTCGCCCTAAACATGCATACAAGGTGACTCTTGTAGCTTGTTGGGTGCTCCACTGGGCAGGAATTTCATTTCTGACCAGCCACACCAGGTGGGTTAGGCTGACTTTAGTTACACGTCGAGCAAAGAAGTATGGGGAAGTAATCACCTACATATGGCTAGCGACGGAGTCAACTAACTATATAAGTATCGTTATTCGCTCCTATGTATTTGTTGGCATTCACTGTCTGTACCTACATATACATAGCACCATCGAATCCACCAGTTGATCTTCTTCCGTCTTTTCCGCAGGTACAGGAGGTGAAAATAATTTACACGCGGCAGAAGAGAAAAGCAGAATCATTCTTCAAATGGTAATTAAGCGAGCGACACGGAAAACTGAGTGTGATTACGTACTCGATTAGTCCTGGGGCCCAATCCCAGCCCATAGAGCGTGTGTAGTTGCCTCACTTTTTGTGCAAGATCTACGGATTCTACGACAGTGACATACCGTGAAGTTCGAAACAGAATAGGATACTTCCGCGGGAATTAAGAGCGCACATGACCTACTTCCCTGTCTGAGCCTGTCCCCTTTTCCCTGTTGCTGGACCTGCACCTTCTCGACCTTATGGTTGGTCGGGACTGTTTAAAGTTAGGTAAATCTACTAGAGACCTTGGCAGATGTTAGTCGCACTCTGATTAATAGACCATCCGTTGGTCAATTTATCCGACTCATTGAGCTTAGTCTCGAGTCTCAAGTCGATCCGTGACGATGTTAGATCGACTGAGTCAGGTATCGATGATGTGGTCCAGTTCCTCGAGCATTTTTCTCCTGCAGCTTGGGATGGGACGCCGGAGAACAGTACACCGGAATGACTAGGTCGATGTCTGAAGCTTCAGCTTTTCACCGTGTCGATGTTGCTCAGTCTTCATTTTTGGATCATTGTAGCATAAGTAAGAGTGGATTTTGTCAGGACTATTAACGCCATTTCTAGAGTTTCTCCTCGGAAATGTTAGTGAATAGCTAGTTAGCCGGCTCTCTCGGTTCCATGTTGGTTCTCTTTCTCTGGGATCAAATCATATTCGATGGCCGAGACTCTTCTAGTTTACCTACGTACTATCAATCTACAGGTTTGATACAGAATGTGGATGTTCCTGTTTTCTTTTCTTTTTTTTTTCCCCCTCGATCACGATGGCGTGAGCCCGGTGAATTGGATCAGGGCGTATGTACCCCATACGAAGCCGTCAGAAGATCTCCTACGCCATGCTATTCTTGTGCCATCTGGCTTTTTAGCATTTCCTTTAGTAATTGACTACTTGACTACGGGCGATGTCGGATGCTCGTACAGAACTGGCTAATGGTGTTTTACCTGACGCTAACATCACTACTTTACTGGCGCTATCCAAATCAAATATCCAATCGGTACATTGAAGCAGATCATGAGATCAACTACATCATATCGCAAACATTGTACTCCGCAACCAGCATCGAACTCTATCCAGGCCCAATACAATAACGTCGTAGAGTTCAGACTAAAACGTGCCCTCGTCTGTGTATACTTTATTCGATCAGACCTCATTGAAGGCTTGCAAGCGAGGGCCCATACACCAAATAAAACAAAGCGGCATGACGCACCGGAAACACCTGTTCAGGCAGTCCGAATTGACAGGCCTAGTTGCATCGAACTAGGGTCAAAGTGTATATAGTAAGTTATATTAACTAACGTTCCTTTTCAATAAGCCACCAGGTCAAGGGCCTGCCAAGGGCTTGAGCCACTGGGAGGTGGGAACGCACCCGTCAAACAGGATATACTATGCACTTTTAACTGCTTTTAGATTGTCTGATCGCGGTTCATGGTTAGCCTCTCTTTGGTAAGTTGGTATTACCCGTTTCGTCGGCCAAAATAACAAGTTCGGTCAAGCCTGAATTCTTCGCTGTCTGGTACGGGCGAGGTACGGTTCGGGTCGGAACCCGCTTACACTCTCCCAATGCAGAAAAGTTTAGGATCAGACCTGATGATGCTAGCTAACGAAGTACGTCCAGGCAGAAATCAAGAATTTCCCTCTTCTTCTGGGCTTAGTGCCTCAGTCAAGGGCCAAGACATAGACCAGTGCGGGGAGATATATTTGAAACAAGCTAGAATGATCCATAACCTACGTACGTTATGCTGTCGGAGTCCGCCGAGAGCAGGGTCGCAAAGCGCCATTTTTCTTTATTCAGCTTCTACTGAGAAGAGAGATTTTGCCTCCATTGTGGCAATCCAAGTTTGTAGATACTCGGCTAAGGAGCCTACGGAACTGAAAAGAGAATGCCTCCATAGTACTATGTAAAGAATTGTCCAGATGCGAAGAATGGAAAAAGAAAAGGCAAGGCTCTTGGATTAATTACGCTAATCATTATCCACTACGGTCGCTAATGCTTTCCATCCCGTGTCCAGGGCTGATCCCTTAGTGTATGTACTATGTACTGTGTACGTAGTTGTATGCTGTAATTACTATACCATACACTTCAGGTCAGCCAGCCGGCCTGTAGACTGTTTGAAGCTGGTTATAACGTGTTGATCTCGTTCTGCTTATATTGAGGGGATCGAGCACGTACCTTAGAGCTGCCTCGGGAGAGTATGAAAATCGCAAGTCCTTCCACGGTCAATCCACTTAGGTACTACGTGTATGCAAGATCGAAGTTTTAGATTCGCTAGCGACTTGCCCACTCTTCATACTAGTTGGTTGGTTAGGTCGTATGTGCTCCGTAATCAACTGCGTAGACGTATTATGATCCACAGACTAGAATACTCGTGCATCTAAGATGTGAATTGCTCCACTCACAAGTCCAGGGGATACGTAGTGGACTAAGATGGGTTGAGCATGTCGGCTGGGGTTGCATCCGATGTCCGTGGCAGTTTCATTGCATGTTGTAGAGCTTGAGAATTTGATGAGGAGAAAAAGAACATCGAAGATACGAAAAATTGATTATATTTAGCATGGTAGATCACGCATTAAATGAAGTTTCAGGTAGTCCGCGCTCCGACTAGATAGGTCTTTCGATCGAGTTCCACCATATCGTACACACAACAGAGATATTATTTTTTTATATAATGCGCCCACTCGTCGACAATGAATGAGCCAGATGTCTGGACCGAGACATTATACAAAAAACGAGATACTGTAGAGCACTAGATAATACCAGATCCTAAATCATTGAAAGTACCTTGGTTCATCGAAGACATGGTACCGGTGACCACGTACACCCTCGCCACGGAACAACGCTGGGAAGCGTTGACCTTCAGGAACCATCTCCTCAGGGATGCGAACCTCCTCCTCGGATTCCGGTTGACCAATGACAAATTTGCCAACCTATGACCACTGTTTAGCATGTCTCGATCCTGTAAATGTCTTGTTAATGCTTACCTGAAGTTCAGTATCGGTGATGGTGCTTCTGGAAATTCGGGCATAACCAGTACGCTTCAATTTTTTGTACAGAATATACTCGCACCATCTGTCCCAATCCGTGGAGTCGATATCCTTCATTCCACTGACATCACTGACGTACGTGTTGTAGTTGCCTTCAAGTGGTTTGGTGACCAGATAGCTGAGAAGGATCATTGGGCGAGGTGAAGAGCCCATGAGTTTGGAGAGATATTCAGTCTGTAGCCGTCGGTCCTCAGGGTCTTCTTCCTGACCGGAGTGGAACACGACGACATCTACCATCTCACCGTACATGTCGAGGGTTGCATGAATGGCGGGAGCCAATTCACCAACAGGGGATGGCAACAAATGATGGGTCGAGTTGACGATGGGGAACTTAGACAGTAATGCAGCTCCCCAGGTGTGTTTGTTGGGTCCTGGACCATAGTCCACGTACATACCGAGCTCTTCGGCAAGGACAGCGGTAAAATCACGGTTGCCCATAATAATACGCTGAGTGTCAGACTCTAACAGACCGACTATGTCAAGTTCAGCCTCTCGGATGAGGTTGATCATGCGTTGCTCGGAAGACCACATGTCATTATCAAGAGAGAAGTGAATAGTCCAGATACCAGCTGTAGCAACCTTGTCTTCCTTGTGGTAGGGAACATAGTCGTTCGTAGGGAATCGGAGGTAAGCGATGGCCACCGCGAGAAGCTGAAGGACTGCAAGGGCATAGACATAGTATGAGCGCTGTCTACGACCGTTGGGGTTGACATAGTTCTTCTTGGAAGGACCAGAGTTTGTCACGGAGCTGGAGAAGACACCTGCACCAACACACAGCATGGTGATGGTCATCAACCAATCAGTGTGCTCACGAACCAAAGGACCCCCAGGGACGAAGGCGTATGCCACAACCCAGACGTGGAAAAGAGTCAAGAAGACCCAGACACAGAATCCTGTACCAAAGGTAGATGCGGGTGAGTGATGGACAGCAGAGGCAAAGAACACTGGGATTACAGCCATCAAGTAGAAAGCAAGAGTCAGGCCACCGTAGAAGCCAAACCAATGGCTGTAGCAGGTAAGCACCGCAGCGCCGAGAGATCCAATGCCAAATGCTGTCCATGAGCCGGCTAGACGTGGGTTGTACAAGCCAAACAAGTAACCTGCACTCATGACGAAGATTGTCAAAGCACCATGAGGGACTTGGATAGGTCCTCGAATAGGAAACCCTTCCCAAACCCAACTGATCATCGTGCTGGAATCGGAAAGGAGTGAATGAGCACCAAACAAAACACCTCCAATACCAACACCGGCAAGAATGGCCGAGCCCTTCTTGCCAGATGGTGGATAATAGTCGCCTCCGCTTACAGGTGGCTGCCTTGCAGAGCGGATCGCAGCGAGAACACCAAGGAAAAGCCCGAATTTGTTCCATCCACCGTTCTCAGCGTTCATGATCGGCCACACAGGGTTGTTCGTTTGGAAGGCGAATTTGGCCACATTCGACATGACAAGACCAACGGCAAAAGCGGAGATCCGTGACTCCAGTCGTACAGTCAATGTCCGTTCGCCGTAGAATGTCGCTGACCAGACGAGGCAGCCCATAGCAACTGAGAATCCTGTAGTGAAGAGACGATAGACTGGGTCATGCACAAAAAAAGCCATCAAACCAGTCAGGGGCAAGAATTGGAACAAAGCCTTGTTACGCACTACCAAGGATCGAATCGATGGGACAGCCAAGATCAGTGGAGAGATAGTGGTAACAATAATAACTTCATAGCCCGAGATACCCATATGCCACAGTGGAAAGTCTGCCAGAGTTAGACCTGTTTGGACAATATAGAAAGAGCTACATACACCACACGAGGAGAGGCATAGCAGTGTAGTTGGACCAGAAAACGAACTATAAATCGTCAGGATAATGGTCCCATATAGCCTTAGATGCAAGAGCGTACCCCATTGTAAACGTCAGCGGCGACATCGAAGGCTTCAGGCCATGAGAAGCCGGTACCAAAAGTGTTCCCAATAGGCTTATCCTTTCTATAAAGCTGTTATTATCATGCATCCTAAAGCGCGTAAGAGATGGATAACATACTCTTTCTCAACTACTTTGTCTGCTGTTGTTTTGAGTTGTCTGTGGTTGCATGGTTAACACACTCATTTCCATCCAACACCGACAACTATGCACTGTACATTTGAAATGTCTATTTCGGAAGCCGCTGCACATACCCTCTACTAACTCCCTTTACATCCCTCACCACCAATTCAAACGCATCAAAATCCAGCGCTGTTACCGCGTCGAACCCGACGTCGAAGATGATCAGAGACCATTCAAAAAAGGCATACTTGGTATAAGCTAGATGAAAGTCAGTGCATGCTATTAACCATGTATAATGAGATCTTACCTCCAGCAACTTTGTGCACCTTGTGTTGGATAAAGTAATAAATCAAAGGAACCAAGGTTCCAAAAAAGAGGCCAGCAAGAACCTTGCGGTATTTGACCGCACGGCGGTTTGCGGGGCTGAGAGCTAGACAACCCAATGTCCATGGAAGAGTAGCAACCAAATAAGAAATCATGAAAATGTCGTGCCAGTCATGATCGTCAGTTGATGTCACATAAGTCCATCCACCACATGTCAATGTCCGGAACAGACCAGTGAAAGCGACAACTTTGGGCAACGTCGAACCGGGCCGTGCAGTCATCAGATACCAGAGAAAAACGAGGGCGAAACGGGGGCCGGATGTGATGGCAATGAACACTTGAAACACAGATCGTTCAGGATAACGGTCACCAATTGTCGCAGAGACAGAGGGGAACCATTCGTCCGGATAGCCGAAGTGCTCATTTTGCACGATCTTATGAAAGTGCAATTGAACGCCGACAACGAAGGCGCCGATGAAAGCGATGGCCGCGAAAAGGGTGTGAGCGTAGGAGATCCATTTTCCGTTAAACTGTGGAATAATTGTCAGTATCACTAGTCGTACTGGTGAATGCGATTAATCGAGGGGCAGCGTACGGCCACGACGGCATCCCCATCCCTGAATTTAGGTGCCATGGTGGCAGAACGGGAAGGGAAACAAAGCGAGAGGCGGTCCACGAGTGAACAATCAATTGAAATCGAGAAGATTATAAATATAAAAATGAACGAAACTTAAGAAAAAAAAGACAGATGAGAAAGAATTGTATTTTCTGAAGAAGAGAAGAATTCAGCGGGACCCCTGAGACATGGCAGTCATGAGCTGGAGGACGCGAGGACGATGCTTAACTAAGGAAAGTGAAGACCTCGGCAGACAGCCATTCTATATTGGGCTTAGCGCAAATGTGAGCTAACTTTCCAAGCACGGACCACGTTCTATCAACTATTTTTTTTTATCAGTTCGGATTAGTTCTAAGCAGATCGAACACATTTTTATATTCCACACCATGGCAGCCGAAAAGGCTCGTTTTTACCTGGAAAAGGCTGTGCCTGAGCTCAAGGAATACGAGCAAAAGGGCATATTTAACAAGGTATGTGCGCATTACACTGGACCGCGCACCGAAAAACCAATGCTAATCTATCATCGATTATCCAGGATGAAATTCGATCAATAGCAAAGAGACGCTCTGACTTTGAGCACAAAGTCAACGCTCCCGGAGTAACAGAATCCGACTACGTCCGTTATATCGAATACGAAATGAACTTGGAGGCCTTGCGAAAGAAACGTACAAAAAGATTTGGCATCAAAGCCACCCCACAACATGCCGGACGCCGTGTCTTATTTATTCTCGATCGTGCCACGCGCAAATTGCCTGGAAGCTTGGGACTTTGGATACAATACATCGAGTACTGCCGACGGCAAAAGATGTATCGAAGACTTTCCGATGTCTTTTCCGATGCGCTGCGACTCCATCCTGCCAATGCCGATTTATGGGTTTATGCTGCCAAGTATGCAATGGAAGACCATGCCGATATGACCCAAGCTCGAAGCTATTTCCAGCGCGGCCTCCGATTCTGCAAGAGTCAAAGGAATATCTGGGTTCAATATGGACGGTTGGAATGCATTTATATTGCCAAGCTCTTTGCTCGTCGACGGATATTGGGGTTGGATGAATCTGGAAAGTCCGCCGAGGTGGTTACTATGGCTATGGATGGTGATACAGATATGATTGCTCTGCCGGCCATCACCGAAGAGGACATCAACCCAACGGGCAAGAAGAACGACGAAATAGATGAAGGAGCATTGGAAACCCTTAACTCGACACCAGCTCTAACAGGCGCCATTCCGATAGCTATTTACGATGCGGCTATGAAAGAGTCGAATGATAATATCATTCTGTCCCATGAATTCTTTGATATGGTGTTCGAATTCGGAGATCTTCCGTGTTTGCGCAAGATTTTGGACCATATCGTGACACACCAAACCAGGAAACTGCCACTTCATTATCGCACGGCTATTTGCCATATCAAGGTGCCGATAGCAGGGCTCAAAGTCACTTCACCAGACTTCCCACAAGCACTTGGCATCTCTCTTAGCAACATGAAGAAGTATCAAATGGAGCCCAACCTGGCACAAGAAGTGATCAAATGGCTCAAGCCGTTTTCCGAGAATAATGAGTTGGATCCTGCGCTCCAGAAAGTGCTTGAGATTACTTTGGCTCGCGCACAAAAGACTATGCCACCCAAGGACCAGTAGTCCCTCTTTTTTATACTTTAGATAGCATGGCGTTGACGAGTTTGGGATAGACATGAATGATATCCAAAATTCAATTCTCAATCATCGTATTTACTATTCCGACGATTGCTTTTCTTTGCGCTATGCATCTTTTTAAACTTGATTCGTGTCTCCGTCTCGGCCTTTTTTCTTTGACTTTTGTTAGCAAAGACAAAATTAAAGATAGATAAACATACAAATCCCTCACACGATCTCGTTGCTCTACAGATGTTTCCCCAGGAATCACCCTCCGGGCTGTTTCTTCAACAGCCCTGAACAATTTCTCGTAACAGGACTCGACGTTCGCTGATTGGTTTCTGGCCTCATCGGACTGGATTACGAGTGCACCAGCCCGGTCGGCTACAAAGCGGGATGAACGTAGATCTTGATGAAGTATTGGTGGCACCAGCGGCAGCAAATCACTCAAGGGAACTTTGAGGGTAGCTTTTGAGTTGACCCTTTTCTTCATGTAAGCACAAGCTCGCTTGGTCATGCGAGGCTGGTCGAGTCGTAACGTGGAACCTACTTGTTCACATTTTGCCCTCCTGGACCACTAGATCGACTAAACGATATGGCACATATATTGCGAGGGATCGAGCTAATATTAAACTTTGAGAGCCAGTTTCTTGCCTTGCTCAGTTCGGCTTCATCCCAAACAGCATGAGTGGCATTCCCCTTTTTGGATGCAAAATGTCTCGGTGTCGTCAGACAAATTGAGCATTTCTGCGAAAGAGATGCGACCAAAAAGGGGCTAGTTGCATTTTTCGCATTCCTGTACATGTCAAGTGTTTCTCGATCAGGTGTTCTTTTATAGAAGATGTCTCCCAAGGTTGTTGAATTGTGGGCCGGTTGACGCTTACATATGAGAGCGGTTACTCTAACTAGCCAGTCACAGCCACGGAACTTCCACCTCACCATCAGCCCTCGACGACCTCGTATTCTCATCATGACCACTCTGCGCAGTCTCTACGGATCTAGAAAGAAGTGCACGACTGTGTGCTATTGCGCCAAACGAGGGCGCCCTTCATCTACGAACAATCTCGTCAATAACAACTTGCCTTGAACCGGAGCGCATTCCGATTGCCTGACAAATCGCGTTCCGCCGATAAACTTTCCGACGCCTGATGCGTCTACGTCAACCTTAGGGCTTGGGAAAGGACATCCTAGTCAAATTATAAAGGCGTGCGTTTGCAAATATATCCGGTAGTGAAAATGGCGTCTACCAAAAACGCTTATCCCGAGAAAGACGCCGGCCCCAAAAGACATGCTGCGTGCGACGAATGCCGTATGAAGCTATATATCCCGTACCAATGGTGGACCACTGCTAATAAGTCTCTTTACGTAGGTAACCGCAAATTAAAATGCTCAGGCGACCAAGCCGGCTGTCGAAGATGCGTCGCTCAGGGTCTAACTTGTCACTACTCAATACAGAAACAGATGGGTCGACCGCGAAAGAAACAGAAAGTGTACACCGATCTCAATGAGAACCAAATTGTTACCGAACGAGATCTGGGCGCAATTTCAGAGATAGAAAAGGATTTGTTCTCGGCTGATTTGCCTCACGATCTTCATGCTCTATGTCCACAAGTATATCTCAGCAGTTACGGTACTGTTTTTGCCAAAGATCAGCCTTTCTCTAATGGTTCTACGATACTGCACCCTCCACAACCAATGGAACCGATTTCTGCGACGATAGACCCCTGGCCGGACTTTTTGACTACGTCAGCTGCAGGATCGATGCTGTCGAATGTGCCGTCATCTACTGCAACGGGCGATGATGCGCCTACTTGTCCATGTCTATCATATCTTTACCTCTGTCTGAGCACTTTATCAAATCTCAATTCATTTTCCATCACCCGCGAAACGACCACATCACTCTGCACAGCAGCCAGAACCGCGCAGTCCGTCATACGTTGCGAAATATGCCCTCTGCGATTCGCCACCGGCATGCAGAATGTGATGATGCTAGGGACGCTCCTGAGCGTAATGGCAGATGCCTGGTACAAAGTCTCACTCGCCGATGCTTGCAGTCTAGGCAGCGAACTCGCATCTCCAGAATTCCAAAAACTCGTCATCAACAACGAAAGCCCGCAAGTCTACGAATTGACGTGGGACTACTGGCTAAGGCGGTTTCTGCGCCGCGCGGTCATAGGTATGCCCATGCCTCCGAATCTATGTCCGCCGTCAGCGGCATGTAATAACACTCCGGACCTATATTCGCTCGTTCGGGAATTAGAGGATCGTCAACGGTATTGGCATTCGATTCGGATAGCGCATCCCACAGATCCATTCAATAGTTCAAGACCTGATTTTGGGTCTTTACCAACACCACCAGTATCAACGAGCACATGTGTACCAGGAAAGGAGTGCAATGCAGATACAAGCTCGACCTCCTCTTCAACGACGTCGAACAAGTCATCAAGAGAAGGAGCGTCAGTATCAGCGGCGTCCTCGCCGCCTGATCTGGCTGAAATCAAGCAGAATGCGCAAGAACGTGACTTCTTATGTCTGAAGATTGTTGGTGCAGCCAAACGTCTTATTAAGAAGTTTAGGTTTCAGCCTGAGGAGTATCCGGAAGGCGTCTTGCCAATTCCGTTATCAGACTAATGATTATGCTGATTAATGCGATATGACTTGTATTGCACATGATCTATTCACAAGGAGGACATTTTAGTAAGAGATATCAAGGTGTTAAAGACATTGTCATTATGTAGGTAAATACCATATGCTCTATAATGCAAATACAATCCATGAACAAAATGGGCCTCCCTCGTCATGCAATGAGATACTACTATTCTTCCTCGTCGTCATCTTCAACACGATAACGGTTCCTCTTTCTCGTAGGCGGCGACCCGGAACCACCCTCAGCAGCCGCTTCCCTCCGCTTAGGTGATGGTGCAGCTCTTTCAATCTCCTCGTCATCATCCTCTCCCTCGGCGTCCATCTCGTCATCCATTAAAGATTCCCCGTCTTCTACCTCTTCCAACTCTTCGTCGTCATCAGCTACGAAATCGTCAACTTCATAAGAATCCTGTCGACGACGACCGTGCTCTTCTTCATCATCCGAGTAGATTTCACCATGACGGTTCGTGCGGGGACGTCTCTTAACCGGCCGTGTCGCGAACATGCCATCGTCATCTTCTAATCCAGCAGCGGTGAGTCCTCCTCGGGATGGGCGGTATGTTCCACGGCGCGCAGAACGATTCTGCTCGCGGTCCGCATATTGTTGTCGTTTGCGGTCTTCTCTTTGCTTCAATCTTTCGGCAGCCTCGGCCCTCTTTCCAGCTAGTTCGGGATCTTCCTTGATATCGATAATGGCAATTCCACTGCCGTTGGTGTTTGCTTTGCCGCCACGCCCAGCAGCGAGAAGGTTCTCTTGTAGACGTTGGATGGCGTCGTCGGTCTCTGCATTTGTTGGTAATGGTTTCAATTGGTGCGTCAGGTGCGACGTAATTTTGAATACCGAGGCGGTCTCAGCGGCAGCCGCTAGGTACGTATGCGTATCCAGAGTGGGATCATAGTTTCCTGCCTTGTTGAGTGGTGCCAGCGGTTTTGAGGCAATCCTGTACTGTTCTTTGGCGTTGGAAGCAAGCTGCAGTGTGAGAGAGCCGTCTTCCCATTGAATAATGCGGGCGTTCGATTGGAGGCTAGTCTGGTCATTGGGATCGTACCGCCAGCATAGAGAGGTCGCAGCTGTAGAGTATGGTGGTGCCACATATGTCTCGGGTCTGAACTCTTCGGTTTCCAAAGAAAGAAAGTTAGGTATTTCCATTGTGTAGACCTGAGAAACCGGCACGTTAATAAATGTTGTAGCATAAGACAACCATGTATCAACTTACATCTGCATTCGTGGATCGCGGCTCCGGCGCCCTTCCGAGACTGAGGTCCATGACTTTCACCTCTCCAAATCCCTCCTCTTCATCCTCACCCAAGTCCATATGGTCTCCTTTCCTATCATAACGCCCCTCGTCATCGCCAGAGTCAAGGTCTGAATCGTCAAGTGTGCGATGTGGGCGTCTACGACACGTTAGCTAATGCTTCTCAGAGGTTGACAGCTAAATTGAACGCACTCATCCAAGTCTGGCTCTGAGTCCGAACCAAAAAGATCTTTGTCATCATTGTCATCTGCTTGGTCGTTCTCTGGTGCTGAGATGTTGGCGTTGTCTTCGTCGCTCATGTCGTCGTTGTAAGCTCTTCCGCCGCGACCTGGGCGTCGGACCCCTTCATCCTCGGAGGAGGACATTTTGGTATTTCGTATAAAAACTGAACACGTACCCGGGTGTCGGAAGATGCTGGCAGGAGGCGAATACTGCAGACAGTCAAGTTGAATGAAAAGCTATCGCAAACAATAGCTGATGGCCAGGTAAGTGATGGATCGTCTTGGCGGCGAGTGAACTTTCGTTGACGCTATGCCGTATTTGGATAAGCGTCCCTTAGCGCGCCCGGGAGTGGATTGCGCTCCACGCTGAAACGAACAACAAGAGGAAGGAGAGACGGCCAGAGCGAACGACAGCTCAGAGTCGTCTCGCTGCTTCTTCTTCTTCATCCCCTTTTGCTTCTTTCCTTGCTCGCTATTGTGGGAGCCCTCCGCTATTGACCTGCTTCCTTTCGCTTCGTTTGTTGAACTGGGCTTTCTCTTTGCTTATCCAAGATGGCTACTTTCTTTCAGAGTGTGTACGTGGTTCCCCGCATCAACATCGGCTGTTCTGTACACCCTACCCCTTGACCCCTCTCCGGCACTTGATATTCTCACGTCGATTTTTCGATTTTGTTTCATGATCTGAGATCCTTCCGTTGTCATCGATCATTCTTGAGCTAATCTTTGATATTCTGTAGTCGTCAGGGTTTTGGCCGCGGGGGAAATAACAAAAACGCCAATAACCAACCCAAAATGAACGCTGGTCAGGGTCAACAAGTGGCACAATCGCAACAGACTGTGCCTGGTGCACAGGGTCTCCATAACTCACCTTCAATTGCTTCGAACCTGTCTGCCGACATCGTATCGAATAACGAAGACGCCCCCAAGTATTTCTTTCAGGAGAAGTACGCTCCGTTGAATGTGAAGGGAAACTTTTTGACGCTCTGCGCTTGTCCGAAGAATGTTGAACTGGGAGAATGGCTCGCTCACCAAAGTAAGCTTCGAACCTGGATACAGCTGTTACAATGCTAATTTTCATTTGCAGTCGTTGAGCAATATCGACTACTACACGGCATGCTGCAAGTTATCCAGGAGGTCAACACAGTGAACGGTTACCCAATTTGCAATGAAAGCACGTGTCCAACGATGTCCGCTGGTCGGTAAGTACTATGTTCAACTCTTCTCTGAAAGCATCCCATGCTAAGAAAAAAAACCGTAGATTGACCTATACCTGGCTTGTCGATGGCCGGGCAGCAAAAATCTCCGCGCCTAAGTTCATCAACCGGGTCGAAAAATGGATAGTGAGCAAGATTCACGACCCGGTCATGTTCCCTACGGATCCTGTTCAAGGAGCCCCTCATACTTTCGCCTCTGGGGACGTCTCAACTCCCCCTGCAACTACCCCAATTGCGGCAGGTCCCACCAATCTCAATGCATCCTTGGCTTCCCTTGCTGGTCAGGACTGGATTGGCAAATCCAGTGGATTTCCTCCCACCTTTTACAAGGACTGTCAAGGGATTATGAAGCAGATGTTCCGTTGTTACGCTCACTTGTACCATGGACACTGGCTTGATCCTTTCTGGCATATCAACCGTCACGAAATGCTGAACATGTGTTTCGTGCACTTCGTTACTGTTGCTAAATACTACAAGCTAGTGGCCGACAAGGAGATGGAGCCCATGCAGCCTCTTATTGACCTTTATATGAAGCAGGAGAAGATTCCACCCGAGGCTATTGCTGGACACTGGGCATCCCAAGAAGCCGCTGCTGCTGGCACACCGGCTCCTGCAGCCAATGCTCCTGCCTCTTAAATTTGCATGCCTCATTGATCATTGAGGTGAATTAGGATGCAACGAGCCCAACGACAAAGGCGAGGCGCGAGCGCCTAGTCAATATGTCTGGCTGAGTGAAGTCCAAAATTCATTGCTGCATTTTCATTGTGTTTTGTTCAACATAAACTCGTCGTTTTAGGGAAAGCAATATTTTTACGTCTCGCCTCGCATAATGCATACTATTTGATTTTGTCAATTGATTGTTTACATAATCATCGCTCTGACACAATGAATGACGATGAAATTGCCGTTCCATCATGTCGATCTCTTTTGGCTTACTTTCTGTTTGTTCACGGGTGTCCCGTCATAAGAATAGGAAGTTTGGAGTTGTTGCACCCATACTTGAGATACACCGATGTGCCGGATTAACATATACAATGAAAGACAGAAATTTCATAGATAATAATTATTCATCAGAAGAAATGTTGGGTATCAAAGTTTACTCATCTTAAAATAACAATATATAGTTTGCTTTTCACAAGTAAATGCCTTCATCGTCATCGTCTTCATTCAGTCGCTCTTCGTCGCCATTCTGCCGGCTCGACGGATTCGTTAGTCCATTAACACGCCTTTCGACATGCCCGTTTGGTTCAGCATTCTCCTCATGCGATGATACTCCATTGACTAGTGGTGGACTCTGGCCCTCTCTGCTTTCCCCAGGAACACCATCCTCCTCACCATCCTCCAAAACCTCCTCCATCCACCGCTGCCCTCTCCCTTCCACCTCAGCTTTGAGCAATCTTATCCTCTCGGCCATAGCCTGCATAACTTCCTCGTTCTCAAGCACATATGCCTCCAACTCCTTGTTATCCGGCGAATCCGGCCCTTCCTCGGACTCGATTATGTATGTTCGTAGTTCTTCATTGGAGCGTGTGAGGTGCGATATTGAGTTGCGGAGTTCGGAGACTTTCGCATAGAGGGAGGAGAGTGGGAGTTCTTTGATGGCTTCGGCGAAGGCGCTTGGGGAGATGGGTCGGGCTTCGGAGGACATGATTAATTCCAGGTGGGGTGTAGCTTCGAGAGAAAGGCCTTAGTGGATGAATGATTCGATTTGATATATCGCTCGTCCTGCCTGAATTTTCTGCAATGTTTCTAGCCGCCAGTAGGGAATCCAAGTCGACTGGACGCAGCTGAGCTGCTCGTTTGAAATGATGTCGAAAGGAGTAGTTAGTGGAGGCTGGAGCTTGATGATGATCCCACTTGGAGTCCTTATCGCATGCGTATCATCACGTGAAAATAACCTTGGTACGCCTAGCACTCAGATACCACATAGTAAATATGATTTGATTTTGTGTGCTATAGCTGTAGATGTATCCAATCGAACCAAATACAATCTAGTTACGCTTCTATATCTGATTCAGACAGCGACGTTCTCTAAAACCCCCCGATGTAGACCAGCCAACCAAACTCCGCGCGGAAACTTCGCGGCTTCTCCATAGCTGCCGAACTCTCAAATCGACACTACAACAATCAATCACCAGCTCTCAGCGTGTAACACAACACACGTGGAGATGAGAAATGCGCCTTCAATAGCATGGCATAGCCCGTGCCTTGTTGGCATCCGGGCATTGTTCAGGCCGTCTTGTACCGCGCATTCACCGGCCCATTTGATTGCGAATAGTCTACGTCGATGTCGGACACAGCAAGAGCTTTCATATAGTTCGCAGGGAGTCCTTCGATATCAAAAAGCATGGAAAGCAGCTCGGCAGATTTTACCCTTTGCTCCTACGTTAACGAATCGTCCCACATTCATTAGATCTGCGACAAACTCCACCGCCAAACGACCAGAAGAAGTGGAACATGGCGTCCCCCTCGACTCGCAGCCATTGTCGGCTGCCGAAATCAAGTCAATATTCCGTTCGCCATCCGTCACACCTGAAATGGGAAATCGGATCTTGTCGGTCTTGCATGGCCGTCGATTAGAAGGTACACTCGACCTGGATCTCCCCTCGGACATTAAACGTACGGTACGCCCGCGGATAATCGAGCATGGCCTACAGTGGCTTCGCGCAAACCATCCGATAGACGAAGATGCAGCTATCCTAGCTCGTATCGAGCGTGAAGAAAAGGAAGAAGAAGAACGATTACTTCGGTACGTGCAAGAGTTAGGCCCACAAAGCGGGCATTGGAATGCGCAACTGGGTGAAGGGGGAGATATCTATGGGCGGAGCACTTTCCAGGAAACAAGGAAGGCGAATGAGGCGAGGTTACTTAAAGAGCAGGAAGAGAAGAGGAAAGAATGGTTGGAGGGTGAAATGAAGGACAGAGAGAAGATTGAGAAGCAGATGAAGGGGAATACGGAGTTGCAGAAGTACAACCCTTCTGCGGTTGTGGAGGGTAACTCTTCTTATTTCCATGATTGATGAATTATGAAAATTGACTTAATGGAACAGCTCGTCCACGAGCCGACCCGCAGGAACGCCCGTTTCTCGCATGGGCTCAGAAGCATTACATTCGAGCCGAGAATACAGACTCCGATTTTAGCATGTTGACAACTGTAAGATTTGTTACGGCTCTTCCAAACACTGAACCAATCTGACAACAACAGGCGAGCCGCATCCTACCAGCCCTGGGCGTAACACTCGTCGTACTAGGACTATGCTACTACTACGCAGAAACATACCAACCACCAGTATACTATAAACGAATGTGGAAAGATCTTCCCCCAGCAGCTGCAACTATCATGGGTTTGATGGTTGCAAATGTGGGTGTATGGCTATTATGGAAAGTACCTCCTGCATGGCGATTGTTGAACCGATACTTTATTAGCGTGCCATTGTACCCTTATGCAATGAGTGTCGTGGGCAGTATATTCAGTCACCAGCAGTTTAAGCATTTACTTACCAACACCGTGATTCTGTGGTTGATTGGGCTGCGACGTGAGTTCCCCTTTTCCTTGCTGTGAAGCGATGACTGATTTATGCAGTCCACGACGAAATCGGTCGCGGCAATTTTCTGTCATTATACCTTTCATCCGGCGTCATCGGCTCACTCGTATCCTTGACATCTCATGTTCTCCTCCAAAGATTGACTGTAACCTCCCTGGGCGCCAGCGGTGCAATCGCCGGTCTAGTTGCAGCTTGGTGCATGCTGCACTCCGAGTACGTCCCCTTTCCCTTCTCCCTATTCTTTGCACATCCTAAAGTATAAAACAGCGACAAACTCGTCCCCAGCTTCCTTCCCCATGACTGGCGCGATTCCGTCTCCGCCAACGGCTCCACCGTGCTCGCTGCCATAGTCGCCTTTGAAGTATTCAACCTCGTCTCCCCGTTCAAAGTAGTCGGGAAGCTGGATAATTTTGCTCATCTAGGTGGCTACTTTGCGGGCTTCGTGTGGGCACTATTATACAAATCGAAACGTGAAAAAGAGAGACAAAAGAAGAGAAATGTGAGAGGATTTTTGGATCGGGTTGGTTCTGGCTAGCGAATTATCTTCCATCTCATTTCGGAATGTAAGATTGTATTATATGGAGATAACTGTGTACAATTATAGGGTATCCAAAACCTGAAATAGTCCTAAGATGTGTTCAATAATAAAATGGGGTCGGGAAGTCCTGAGAAACCCCCATATTGTTCATTATCTCCATGTCCATGTGTAGATTAAGGATGATTAGATGAGGTCCTTGTCCAATGATAACTAGTTAAGAGTAAATCACGTGATATACGCCACGCTAACCGCAAAGGTGCGGCTAAGCGACGCACAACCTCGAAAATTCGCTCCACCAAGCAAAAGCGGCTACTGACCTTGTGTGTGCGAAACACTTCAATTTGTGATTGTGTCTTGTCGACGACCCGCGCCCAACTCTTCTCTCCCTCAACCCACGACAACCGTAACAGAGAGACAAAATGAGGTACATTCACTCTGAGGAGACGCTGCCAATCCCTGAGAATGGTAAGCCACGATTTCTTTCTTTCGTTTGGTTTGGGATGTGTCTGTGAAGGTGAAGGTTCCGTCGGAAAGTGTCAGGATGCTGGACGAAAGGACGACATAAGAGACGACCAGGAATCCGATCCAATCATCGACTTTGGCGAATGACCACGAGAGAGCGATCTTTAACGAGAGGAAAGAAATTGGAACTGGAGACATGGAATATAGCGGACGCATTCGATTCATGCGCAGACACTTAATGCGACATGGACCTACCTTCGATTGACCAGACACATTCACAATTTTCTTGTTTTGCATTAATTGAGTGAGAACTGATTGGATTCGTTACAGTTACCGTTAACATTCGCTCCCGGATTGTCACTGTCGAGGGACCCAGGGGCAAACTCACCAAGGACCTCTCCCACATCGCTGTGAGCTTCGGTCGCCCTGACAAGAACACCATCTCCATTGAGTTGCACCATGGTGCTCGCAAGGGTGTTGCCACTCTCCGAACTGTCCGTACCCTCATCAACAACTTGATCATCGGTGTTACCCGCGGTTTCTTGTACAAGATGCGCTACGTCTATGCTCACTTTCCCATCAACGTGAACATTGAGAAGAACAGCGAGACTGGCAACTTCGAGGTTGAGATTCGGTATGTTGAAAACATAGATATGACGATATTGATTGAAGGATGAAGGTTTTTGGTCTGACTGGATGTGTTGTGTAGAAACTTCCTTGGCGAGAAGATTGTTCGCCGCATCACTGCCCAGCCTGGTGTTGAGGTTATCACCTCCCCCAACGTTAAGGATGAGCTCCAATTGTCTGGAAACTCCCTCGAGGCCGTCTCCCAGAGCGCCGCCGACATTCAGCAGATCTGCAGAGTCCGCAACAAGGATATCCGAAAGGTGATACCCGCTTCTATTCTCTCCATGAGATTATTCCCTCTGCTGGGCTTCATTACTAACATTGTAACAGTTCCTTGACGGTCTCTACGTGTCGGAGCGAACCAACATCGTTGTCGAGTAAAGTTGAAAAAAAGCATTGACGATAATGATGTAATTTCTTGTTTGTACGGTGAATCGGGGTGGTGGGAATGAGCCGAGTTTCTTTCTCTTTAAAATGGGAGATATACCTGAAGGCAAAGAAAATTACTATTACAACCTTTTTCTTCCTTCTATTCCTTTTGGTTTCGCATAAAATTTCTTTTCTCTAGAAAAGAGGAACAGCATCTGATTTAGGGAGTCTGTCGCGGAATTTCAAAAATCCAATCAAGTCCAATTTCACAAGAGGTTCATTGTACAGTTGGAACATTTTCTACTCACCCGCCCTCTCTTAGGATTTATTCACCCTACATAACCGGCGAGCAACAGATGGCAAGTAGAGGCTATATTTACGCATCTCTGAAGTTGTTTAATTACTTCCAGCACTGTAGAGCACGATATTAAGTTCTCGTCGATCTTCCTGTAGACCGTACCAGCAAGCCCTAAGCCCTCGTCCGAAGGTGGACTAGTCGCCTATTATTGCGGGGAAGTTCAACGTAACCCTATTGGCTGAATGATGTGTAATCCTTACAGATGAGCACGATCACATGTAAGTCATCAGGTTGGCTCACAAGATTGCTGTGTTACGCCTCCAAATTCTGTCTATTGCCATGCACTGTTTTTCATCTACATACATTTATGTCATGGAAGCACATAAGGCCCTTCCGTCATGTTAATGAGTGTTTAAAACAGAGCCTTGTCTCATAACGACCATTTCATGTCGGCAATTTGAGTGGTTGTTACGATCACGGTCCACTCAACTCAGTCTGTTGTCCGAGTATATTGCAGCCTTCCCACAGCATGCCGCTGCTCATACTCGGTGCCAAACTATGGAACTTCATAGCAGCAGTCGTTGGCATGGTTCTAGATGTAGTGCTGTTTTGGAATCATGTATGTGATGTCGTCATTCTGTCTTGTTGCCCTTTGGATGTGCTAACGAGTTGGGCTATAGAGATGGATGCAATGGCTGAGGTCAAGATCACCGAAAGATCAATTATCTTACGCGCTGGCCAGTGCGGATACATTCGAAGAGTGGGAGGAGACTGCCTTTCGACTCGACGAGTTGATTAGTGCTGATTTATGGTATTCTTACCCAGACAAACCAGAGTCAATAACACCGGATAACTTACTTCTTATGCAGGCGGCAGAATCCAACAAGCAAACATTATGACTACAGACTCATTCTTCAAAGATTGGAATCAATTCTGAGTGCCAGAGAATCAGAGGATATCCTGACTTTGGTCAGCATTCTTCGCTCCGGCCTAGTTCGCAACCTTGGTAACATCACTTCTATGAAACTATTCAATCACGCCTATGCCGGTACAAAGCTTCTGATTGACGACTACATTACACATGTGGCGCTCTCTATACAATATGTAACTTCTTTACAAACCATACCTGTGCACGTGAGCGGTTTCACATCTCAGGCAAAACTCGAATTGCTACATGATACTCGACAGGCATTTGGAAGAACATCTCTCGTTCTACAAGGAGGCTCTGTCTTTGGGCTCTGCCACCTAGGTGTGGTCAAAGCATTGCATCTCCGTGGTCTCTTACCCCGTATTATCACCGGGACTGCCACGGGGGCTTTAGTGGCTGCTCTTGTAGGGGTTCACACGGAAGACGAACTTTTGGACTTTTTGGATAGCGATATCCTCGAGTTCTGTGCATTTAATGGTCAATCCACTAAGGCTATACCGAAAGGGAAGCTGATAGCTGGCACGACACAAAATACACGACCACAAATAGGTTTTGCGTGGCTGCGGCGCTATTTTACGGAAGGCAATTTTCTCGATGAGTCGGTTTTGGAGGATTGTGTGCGAACATATGTTGGCGATATGACCTTTGAAGAGGCATATGCGAAGACGAAGAGGATATTGAATATCACAGTAGCGGCTTCAGGGAAGGGCGCATTTCCAAACCTGTTAAATTATTTGACAGCACCTAATGTCGTGAGTCTGGTTCCATCTCTGCACTATTGTTGTCCTAATTTCTAACCCATACAGCTTATCCGGTCCGCTGCTCTAGCTTCAAACGCGTCTTCAGGAACTCTCTATTGCAAAGACGAGACAGGCGCAGTTGTCCCCTGGCCTCATACTCAAGACGTCACATTCCGGTCCTGGCGACAAGTCAATCTCAGTGGCCGAGATTCACCGCTAGCTCGTCTCGCTGAATTGTTTAATGTGAACCATTTCATCGTTTCCCAGACACGGCCATACATTGTCCCGTTTCTGTACCCGGACACTCACCCCGGCCAACGACTCAGCAGTCACGCAAGTCTCAACCAACCTCTTATGAGATTAATCATGCTCGAAATAAGACACAGATTAAAACAACTAGACTATCTAGGATTCCTACCCATGAGTCTCCGCCGGCTGCTCATGGACGAAAACATTCCCGGCCCAAGCCTAACTCTTATTCCAGACCTGAACACGAGCGATTTCCTGAAACTATTCCAAGCCCCTTCCAAAGCCGGTCTGGATTATTGGGTGCGCAAAGGTGAGCGGGGGGTGTGGCCTGCCGTCAGCGCTTTGAGAGTGAGATGCGCAATTGAGATCGAGTTAGATCGATGCTATCAGATGGTTCGGCGGCGGCGGCGCAGCGACGCCAGTCAGCAGCCGGCTGTTGTTCCTCATTATCGACATGGAGCGAATGAGGGAGTCCCACGCCAACGGAGGTCGATTGGGCATGAGTCGGTAGGTTAGTGCTTGGTCATGATATTTTATGTACATTTAATGCTTGTGGATCATGTATGATTGTTGTGTCCACCACATACATATATGGTAGATACGCTTCATGTACTTGCATATGAATGCGACTCGATGAGAGCACTGTAGGTGACCATCCACAACCTGAACCAGTGATACATTGACTCGCCAAAACTAGCCACAGATCCGCCCTCACAGCTCACCCTGTTACACTTGTAGACTTCCGTACTCGCCGTCTAGAATACACCATGTATATGCACACCCCGGCCCCTGCATGCCGAAAGGGCCGATGTTGTGGGAAGACCGGAATGTATGCACAACTCAGTGTGGCTCAGCCCGCATATGCGACACCCCCAACAGCATCAGGCACAGCCACACATGACGATGTCCCGAGAGATTTCGATCCTCCAATCGTAAGCTGCTTATTGGCTCTCAGTGCCCACTGCCGCACAGGTTAGTAGTTTTGCCTAGGTAAAAGCGCTTGGCTCGCTTGGCATGGTGGCTGATGCTCTTTGATGCGGGCCTGTGGTTGGTTGGATCAACTCGACTGGCGACAGATGAAATGATGCTGTTTCGGGGGCTGGTGGCGCTATTCCCTTTTCATCGACCTAATGGCTCCAGTGGATCGCATGGCCGTTTTAGTGCAAAGGACAGTTAAAGATGATTGGCTGGTTGGGTTGCAGTTATTGAATAGTACGGACTCTACGGAGTAGGGGGCGCTTGGCGTCGTCAAGACTCCATTGGCATTCCCCAACAGTGAATTCAGCACACAC
Source organism: Talaromyces funiculosus (assembly GCA_004299765.1). NCBI lineage: Eukaryota > Fungi > Ascomycota > Eurotiomycetes > Eurotiales > Trichocomaceae > Talaromyces > Talaromyces funiculosus. The sequence goes on along the minus strand of CP036227.1, from coordinate 1,958,649 downwards.
CTGAATGTGGTGATGTGTATGCTGATGCTCGGAGAATACGGAAGCTATTATATTTGGCTGCTGCTTAGTGCTGTCGATAAGCAGCCAGTCATTATCGTCTGATTAATTGATTCCCTTGTGTTGACTACCTGATAAGTTGGTGAGGTCTCTTAGGACGGTTCGTCACGAAAGAAGCTGCCACCTGCTGATTCAGTCCGTCATTCCTTTTCTCAGCCTTAACTGCGACGATTCCCAACCTCCTCTTCCATTTTCTCTCTTGCTATTCAAGGTTTGTGGGTCGAGTTGATTTCCTCCCTTAACGAATCTGTTGACGCGAGACCGAGCAGACCTAGTAAACAAAACCTGCTTTAGCAGATACATATTACATCTATGGCAGGCTACGATCAACAAGCGCCAGGCCAGTTTGCGCCGCCCGCGCAAAATTATGGTATGTTTTGACATTTCGTCGCCACTGATTGCGCTTACACGTCTCACCATGAACAGAGACGAATGGCACTGCCAGCACCGGATCTGTAGACGTGATAGCCGGCCCATTGCTCAACTACCGTCGTATGGATTTCAATGGCACGTCCGCAACATACTACGGCAGCATCCTGATCGTCACAAACCCCGGCCAAGTCCAACCGCAATTATCCCTACGCCATGTCGGACCCGTGTCGCAAGCTTCTACAAATGGGCAGCTCGGGTCGCAGATGCCTAGCTCCTACGAAGTTGACAAGTTATACGAAGATCCAATCAAGGCCTTTTGGAGATTTCAATTTTCGTTGCCCTTGACCGAATACGAAGCTCGGTGGGCATACACCATCCCTGGGTTCAGCTATGTCAATGAATCGACGTCCAATGCCTCCGAGTGGACATTCACAGTACCGGCTGTAGATCAGTCTATGCGTATCATGTTCCATTCTTGCAACGGCTTTTCGGTGGGTACAGATACAGAAAGCTGGGCTGGCCCTGCGCTGTGGAACGATGTCTTGCGAGTGCACGAAAAGCGACCTTTCCATGTCATGATTGGCGGTGGTGATCAAATCTATAATGATGGCATCCGCGTCGATGGACCTCTTAATGAGTGGACTAATATCAAGAACCCCATCAAAAGACAGGCGCACGACTTTTCAGGTAAATTGAGAGCAGAGTGTGACGAATTCTACTATAATAACTACGTGCGGTGGTATAACCACGAGCCTTTCAAGACCGCCAACGGACAGATTCCCCAGATCAATATTTGGGATGACCACGATATCATTGATGGATTTGGGTCCTATACGGATCATTTCATGAAATGTGCCGTGTTCCGAGGTATCGGAGGAGTAGCCTTCAAGTACTATTGTCTCTTCCAGCACCATATCGCGCCACCCAAAGCCACCTTCACCACAGATGCGACAGAGCCTATTGACAGTCGTCAACTGGAGAATACATTCGTTCTCGATGAACCGAATCCCGACCCACGATGGATACTGGGCAAAACGCCTGGTCCTTATGTTGAAGAGAGAAGTCGCAATTTATACATGCGCCTCGGTCGGCGCATTGCGTTTGCTGGCATTGACGCGCGTACGGAACGTACACGTATGCAGGTCAATTATCCCGAGACTTATGATCTGATCTTTCAGCGTATGCACCAAGAGCTCAGCCAGGCCAATGGAGAAATTAAGCACTTGATTCTACTGCTCGGAGTCCCTATTGCCTATCCTCGTCTTGCTTGGTTGGAGAATATCATTACGTCTCCATTGATCGCTCCCGTTCGTTTGCTGAACAAGCGTTTTGGAGTTGGCGGTGGTTTATTCAACAAGTTTGATGGTCAAGTAGATCTTTTGGATGACCTTGATGATCACTATACTGCTCGACACCATAAGGTCGAGCGCCGAGAACTGATCCATCGCCTTCAGCAATTCTCCAAGGAGCATTCAGTCCGTGTCACGATTCTCGGTGGTGACGTCCATTTAGCAGCACTTGGTCGGTTCTATTCGAAACTGGACCTGAACATTCCCGTCGAGAATGACTTTCGATTTATGCCGAACATTGTCAGCAGTGCCATCACTAACAAGCCGCCTCCCAAGGCTGTGGCCAATCTGCTTGCACGAAGAAACAAGATCCACCATCTTGACCATGAAACAGATGAGACACTTATGTCGCTTTTTGACAACCCTCCTGGTGGCGTGGAGAAGGGCGCATCCTGGAACAAGGTCACTATGCCGTCGCGTAATTACGCTTGTATCACCGAGATTGAGACACCTGCCACGAACGGGTCTGTTGCGCAGCCGCACTCGTTAGCGCCCAGCACTGCAGCCAAGGATGGTCATTCGCCGCTGCATATAGGTGAAGAAGGCACTGGAACAAGTCATCCAGCTGCGGATGGATATAGTAACACCAGTCAATTGGCTGGTGGACTGGATGTAGCGATTCGTGTTGAGATTGAACAAGGAAACCGTGACGGTAACGCACAGGGTTATGGATTGAGCAGTAAGTCCGGTGCATGTTCTTGCTTTGATGGTAAGCTAACCTGATGATAGTTCCACAACTCTCTGTCGCCGTATAATTCAATCCGTGGCAGTGCATACCATGCCGTGTCTACCGAGTTTCTTTCATCCATTTGATATATGCCTGACCAATACCCTCGTGTGTTCGCCTTTTCTAGATATCACTTAATAGTATGTCAACATTTGATGAGGATTCTAGTATTTGTATTCCATGTGCTACATCGGTATTCCGAAAACCAACGGACCAATCACGTTATCCTCGGATCCAGTCGTTCCAAACCGAATAAAGAGTACATCCCGCTTATCGCGCCTTATGATCTTCGTCGCAGTAATTTGACATCAATCGAGTACCGACGATCGGGGGCGTCGATGCAAGGTTCTCAAAGCACTAAGTCCCCGATTTATCTCGATATGCAAATAAGCTACTGATTTCGTTGTATGCGCCGTAGCCATATCAATTCTATGAGTGAGCGACCGACAAAGATAGATCTGCAGAAGATGTGTCTCTGCGTTGGTACAGTACATAGTCCAGACCGCTGAATGATTGATGAATACAGCGAACCCACCCACCTGAGCCGAGAGGCTGAAAGAAACTCAACCTCGCAATTTAGTCCCCCTTTTCACAAATTCCTGGTTGACTTCGTTACGAATTTTCTTCTTCTCCGGCGCCTGTTCCCTTTCAAGGCATTGCAATGTTGAATACGCGTCTAGTTGGATAACCGACTACATATACAATCGGCTTTCATACCTATCGTAGCGTTTACTTGCTTTTTCTTTTTCTCTTTACCGCTTCATGTGGCCGATCGACGAGGAGAATAATTCCGGTAGGAGTCATGACTCGATCGACGTCACATGCACTGCCTGGTAGTTTATTTCGCCTGTTACCACAGATACTCCGGACTACCCGGATACGAGTAGATAGTGCAGAGCGTAGAGCGTGACACGAGGCTTATCAAATGCTAGAACTACATCGGTGTTGTGAGGTGATTCGTGTTATCCTATACACGTCACACCAGGACTGCGTCTCGTTTGTCGCGAAATAGAGGTGAAGGAGGTACAAGGTAGTCAGCCTGTGCCACGGAAAAGGCAAATGCTCATCATGCCTGGAGATACGAGCGGTAACTAAACAACGTGCTATTCCTGTAGAGGGGTTAGCGCTTCCGCTATCTGATCCATGGCCGAGTTAGTTTGGACGACTATCTCGCTGTCTTCTCTGTTGCATCGTTGTTGACGCTCAGGTATTTAAGGAGACTGCTTGGACAAGAGATACGGGACAAAGCATATATATATCATAGTTGAGGAACAAGAAGGTCTGTCTACGGATAACGACTTCCACGGCCTACATCAAGGGGCCCGCGTTATCGGACATACTCCACTACTGATGCCTCCTATCACCGCCACCTTTAGTTGCACCCATGACGCCCAAAAGAGTCAGAACAGTCGAAGGCTCATGCTGGGCCTGCAAAGACCGTCGCGTTATATGCGACTTGCAACGGCCGCAATGCTCCCGCTGTATCTCTGAAAATCAGGTATGCGAGTACGGGAAGTTGCGGCTCAGATGGTGCAATGGCGTTGCTGCTCGAGGTCGTTTTGCCGGTCGGAACGTGCCGGTGTCGAGTAGTAGTGCTTCTGAGAACGATGTTGATGAGAAGAAACTGATGCAGCGGGATAAGCGCCGCGAATCATCGGCGAATGGACAGGTGTCGCCGCCGATGTCGACATCGCCGTCGCTGTCATTCTCATCGTCGCCGCTTTTGTCGACGCGAGAAACAAGTCTTGAGCTCGTGGGGTCTGTTGATGAAGATGAAAAGCAAAAAGGCCAGTCGCCGGACGACAACGCATGCTGTCTATTTCTTCAAGTGCCCTCGTTGGTAACAGCCGATGAGTTGATGCTGTATTTTGAGCACATCGTCATCGACCGCTTCAATCTCTCCACCGAGCCGATTCTCGTAGATCTGGCCGCGGTAAACAAATACCCAGCTTTGCGGTACTCGGTGACTGCAGTCGCCAACGCTCACCAACAGCTGACCTACCGTCCCCGACGTCATGACGCGTTCTTATCAAGGAGGACAGCTCGTCTCAAAGCAATCTACAACTTTCGCACACAGCTGGAAAATCCAACCCAACATAAAAAATCACGCCGTGTCCTTCCATTGGATCTGTTTATTGCCAACGTTCTTCTTTGTATATTGGATGGCGTGATTGATCCCAATGACGACAGCGCTGCCTGTCATGTTCATTTCCGTGGCGGAAGAGCCATCTTGAGTCAATGGAAACTGCACCAACAGCTTCTGCAGCGACATAAACGAGGCCTCCCGGCGTTGATGCTGTCGTGTTTTGCGACTATGGATCTGACGTATTCGCTGCTTACCGGCGCAGAACAGTATTTCCATGATACCACATGGGCTCATTTTGCAGGTAGCGATGGTTGGTGGGGTGTGCTTTCTCCATGTGATCCATTTCTGGAGGTCATGCGAATCCTATCCCGTCTTGGTCACCTGGGATATATGGCGCATGGCGGCAGTGATACTGCACTCTTCAGCGATGAGTTAGATGCACTTACCACGGCCTTGAGGGGCTACGCCACTCTCCCAGATGGCCTAGAACCAATGGCCGTGGCCCAGCAAAGTAACCTTTGCGCCTTCAAACCCCCTCGGAACATACCAGCCCCGCTGGCACCTCACCTCTTGGTGCCCATGTACTCACGCGAACCTCAACTTGACTTTGACGAATCCTGGACCATCTTCTGCAATGCCTATCGCCTTGCAGGGCTCATATACGTATATCGCGTCTTCCATCGCTTCGATGTATCGCACCCCTTGGTTCAACAAGCCACTTCCTACGGCCTAAGGGCTATTTGCGAGTCACGCCTTAAGGGCAAATTGGCACATTGTCTTTTGTTCCCGGCACTTGTGATCGGGGCTCATTGTCGGACGGGACCACAGCAAAAGGCAAATCTGGCGGCAATGCGATCAACAGCTGCATTTTTGAATTTTGGTTCCTTGAGGTTTATGGAAACTTTCTTGCAAGATTTATGGGCGCGGACTGCCTCGTCTGAGGAAGAAGGCGAGTCTGAGTCGTGGTGGGAATGTTTCACTCCTATAGCGGAAAAGACCTTTCTTTTTTAGAGTTGTTTTTCTTTAGCGTTTTTCCTTCTCTTCTTGCTTTCTTTTTATTTTGGCGCATCATGGAATTCTTGTAAAGGCGTTCGTCATGGGGACCTATCTTGGTAGGTAGGAAGTTGGTTATATACGGGTCCGGGAGTATTTCTTAGTGATTGGGGCTCTAGTCTTCTTACGCTTAATGACAACACATATACTTAATGCAACTACTCGGGCATGAAACGTGTCTGGTAAAGAATTGCCTGCATACAACTAGAAATAATTGACTAAGCATGAATTGAGGATATACGTAGATGGGCCAATTAGCTCGGGCCGGTGGCTACTATCTTATGGAATACATGGTTAGATACTCTCCTGGCAGTAGGTGCGCAGGGTGGTAGAATTCCAGAATGCGAGTCATCTCTCATAAGAGACAGAAAGACTTGTTGTAAATGGATGTACCTGTGAGCTGGATTCTCTTTCCCGTACGTTTCTTCCACAATGCTTTCATGTAATGTTCAAGATTCTCAGAGCCTTATCTGGAGCTATCATGCTACTGATACATCACCACGGGTATCATGTATAGCAAAACCAATAATACAAATCGTACACCAATACAATCTCTGACCCCGAGTTGATAACAAGTATATACGTAGTACTAACGTAATCGGTAAGCGAACCGCCCTTGTAAGCGAACCGCCCACTTCAATACACATACAAAATCACATTTTTTAAGGCCAAATAATTCAATATTTTATTAGTAAACAAAGGCTAAATTTAATATATAATAATATATATCTTCTATTATATATATATTATAAAATTATCTAGTATTTATATATAGTTATCTAAATTACATATAAAGTTTAAAAATACAATATATTACAATGTATTTTTTAAAATCTTTCTGATATTATATTAGATCTTTTTAAAAAATTATAGAATATTTTAATCTAGTAATTTAATATAATATATATATTTTTTAGCTTAAATTTACTAATAAAATATTGAATTATTTGGCCTTAAAAAATGTGATTTTGTATGTGTATTGAAGTGGGCGGTTCGCTTACAAGGGCGGTTCGCTTACCGATTACGTTACTAGTTCCACTATCTCCAATATGCCGTGCCGTACCGTACCGTACCGGCGCCATACCTGATACGGGAAACATTTCCACTTTCCTATTCAAGTAGTCTTACCCATCATCGTCACCATCACAGCCAGAGAGCGAGAGAAGATAAAAGGTGGGAAAAGTGGAACGTCTTTCCTTATATAGGTGCTCTCCGCTTGTACAGTTTGAATGAGTAGCTGAGCCAGATGACCATACGCAATAACATAGATAATCGTGAGAAAATAAGAAACGGCTACTTGCATAGAGATCAGAAGGCTGGCTTTTCTCAGCTGCACTGAAATTTGAGACTTGTAGGCATGAATTGTTGTAGTAATTTCGCGGGGTCTTAATATGGTTATATGGTATTCTCGCACATTAAGTATGCCTGCAACCCATGTGGCATGTTGATACTCAATAAAACTATGTATCAAAAAAAGAAAAGAAGATACTGTATCCCTAGCCTGTCGGACGACTCTGGCCTATCTAGTTACCCAAACAAGACTAGCGGCAACCCATTTGCGCGAATCGACATTGGATCGTCCTGGTCTACGCTGGCGACATGTGCGGAGAGGATAGATTACTATTGAGCGCAGTCGATATGTTTGAGTGCGGAGTAAGAAGCTATCAGATAAACTTAGCAATTCAAACATGTCGGATGTCGCTCATCCCAAGCGTAGAATAAACAGAGTAGGGTCTCCAAAAAGGAAAAGACAGAATACTGCATACATACTAGACAGACTCAGAAGTCATTGTGCAGCTTTCTTCGTAGCAAGCAAGTAGGGGTTTGGCATACACTTGGCACCGTTCGTATCGGCGAAAGTGAACCATGGCTACAATATGACGGCTCGATTGACTACCTACCCAGGCAATAAAATAAGAAGGATATTTGGAGACCATAGCTCCTGGCGAGTCTATCTACTGGTCAATGCTCGGTTATGCAGGTGCCGCGGCGCCTGCGTGAGGAGGCTAACTTCATTAGTCCGGGATGTCGACTTATCAGACTCGATAAAGATATACATAGATAATATATAAGAGTGAAGATCTTCCGAGCTAATGGTCGTTCTGGAGGGATGCCGTGGTGTTCCTTACACTACACAAGAATATTGTGTACTTGAGCTTCCTACTTGTACGACTACAAACAACCATCTTCAAAAGAGTATTTCATCGCTCGCTCTGCTATTTTCGTTTAACGGAAGTGATTCAAATCCATACAATCTCAGATCAGCAACCAGACTGACTCCGAGCGACGCAACATTCCAGCGCAATTGCGCGCCACAATATAAATTGCTTGGGTAGACCTGGGAGCGGAAGAAGGTCAAGCTAGCTGAAAGATTGCACTCCGCCAATTTTTGATCAATCTTCGTATTGATACAACGCAAAATGTCCGCCGAAAAAGTTCAAAAAACAGCGCCAGCGTCTGAAAGTCTCATCGCCAAAGACGCAAATGGCACCGATCAAGTGGAAGGTCTCGAGAAGCTGGGATACGTACAAGAGCTCACCCGCAATCGATCCCTCTTCACCCTTCTCTTCCAAACCCTTGCTATCGCGGCTATCCCCTATGGCGAGGGAGGTCCCCTGATGAGTGCTATCTACGGTGGCGGGCCACTCTCCATCTTCGTGGGCTGGATCGTCGTCTGCATACTAGATGAGTGTGTCGCCTTGTCGCTTGCAGAGCTGGCTTCGCGGTGGCCGACCTCTGCCGGCCCGTACTACTGGTCCTTTCAGATCGTTCCTCAAAAATCCAAAGTAGTGCTTTCCTTCATCAACGGCTGGGTTTGGCTCATTGGCAATTGGACAATCACCCTCTCTGTGAACTTTGGTTTTGCGTCTCTGTTGTCTGGGACGATCTCTATGTACCATCCTGACTGGTCTGCAAGTGACTGGCAGTTGCTCCTCATCTTCTATGCAATCTGTCTGGCGTCCTTTGTCATTTGCACGTTTGGAAACCGGTTCTTGCCCATGGTTGATACCATTTGCGCTGCGTGGACTGCAATTAGCATCCTGATTATTATGATTGCACTTTCAGTCAAAGCTGATGTGGGTCGTCATGATGCTTCGTATGCTCTTGGTCACTACGATACAAGTCTATCGGGATGGGGAGGGTTTACATTCTTCATCGGACTCTTGCCAGCTGCATACTGCTTCTCGGCGGTCGGTATGATCTCTTCCATGGCAGAGGAATGCGCCAACGCCGTCGTCAAAGTCCCCCAAGCCATATCACTATGTGTCCCCGTCGGTGGCATTGCGGGCTTGTTTTTTATCATCCCAATCTGCGTCACCTTGCCACCTCTGGAAGACATCATTCTCGCCCCTGCCGCACAGGCATTGCCATATATCTTCCAGCAAGTCATGGGCTCACCCGGCGGTGGCCTGGGACTTATATTTCTGGTCTTGGCCATCACCCTTTTCTGCTCCATCAGTATCACAGTAGCCGCGTCACGCACAACATATGCATTTGCCCGCGACGAAGCACTCCCCTTATCCAAACTCTGGGCCAAAGTCAACTCTCGCCTAGGCGTGCCAGTCTGGTCTCTCGTCCTTGTGACTCTCGTTCAGATGCTCCTCGGCCTAATCAACCTAGGCAGCTCCAGCGCATTCACAGCCTTCGTCTCCGTCGGCGTCGTCGCTCTAGCAATCAGCTACGCAATCCCCATCGGCGCCAGCCTCTTCCACAAACGCCAAGAAGTCAACAAGGCCAGATTTAACTGTGGCCCTGTCTTGGGGCTGGTGGTAAACATCATTGCCCTGGTGTGGATTGCCTTTGAATTGGTACTTTTCTGTATGCCGACGGTTTTGCCTGTGACTGCTGTTTCGATGAACTATGCGGCTGTTGTGTTTGTAGGGTTCATGGCTATTTCAGGGGCATGGTATGGAATCTATGCGAGAAAGAGTAAGTGCTGCTCCTTTTGTTTGGGGTAGGCTGATGCTGACTTTCAATTCTAGTCTACAAGGGACCTCCTGCATCTGACGGGCTATGAGCGTTGCCAGTGTGATGATACTAAGCTGAATAAGCGGGATGATGTTAGGAATCAGTACTACACATTATGTTTACTATACACGTGAAGCTTATGTACTATCCTCAGTCTCACTTTCACTGTTATTCAATACATACAGAGAAAACTAATCAAATTATCATTTAAAGGACATTCTCCTTCATCGTACAGTAATACTACACCCGGAATCCAACGCCGCCGTATGCAAATAAAATCCCCTATACACAAAGAACACGGACGTCAATACATAGAAAACATATACGCCTTGACGAAACATCTCAAATCTCATGTTCAGGTTGATGTTCTTCTTCGGCCGCTGGCAAGCGCTCAATCTCCATGATGCTCTTGCCTGCAATCGAATTGATTTTAGAGATGAGTTCGTCGTCTCGATTGAGGGCTTCGACGTCGTCGCCTCCGCCAATGCTGACACCGTTCACTAAGACATTAGGAACGGTGCGACGACCTGTGACTGTGCCAAGAAGCTTTTGGAGACGAGGCCCGAGCGCATGCTTGTCTAATTCAACAATGTAGGGCGCGGGCACGATGTTGTATTGGCTCAAGATTGACTTGGCTTTCTTGCTGAATGGGCAGTAGGATTTGGAGAATACGATGACTGCGGGGAATCGATTAGTTAACCGGCCCATTTGCGTGTATAAACAGTGGGGGATAATCTTGAAACATACTTGGAGACCGTTTCAGAATCGAATCAAGCTCAGCTTTAGTCTCTCGATCCTCTTCCTCTTCCTTTGAAGTCTCATGTTCTTTGGTTGCGATATCACTCTTAGGCTCAGTCGGCTTGTCCACTATTTCAGGCTTCTTCTCAGACAATTGGACTTGGTCCTCCTTTGGCTTTGGAACGGACATCTTTGTCCTTCCAGCAACAGAAACTTCCTCTGAATCTACAATCTTGCCGTGGCTTTCACCAATTGGTTTCTCCTGCTTGTCATTGTAGCTACTCGGAGAACCAGATGTTTTCCGCACGCCGCCATTATTGTTGTTATTATTGGTATTCTCGAAATCGAGTCTTTGGATATGCGATCGATCCTTGACTTCCTTGTTCTTTTTGGTGGTTGCAGTGTGCGCGTTGTCTATGGCTGTGACAGTTTTCTTATAGAAGCGGTGGCTCTGTATTCCGCCGCCAGTGTCGGTCTGTTTCAAGTAATATGAATTAGTAAATGAATTGGCTCAAGGTTATATTGCAGTGTAATGTACCGTGAAATAAGTAAAGGCCACTAAGAAAACCACGACGACAACGACGTATAGTCTCAGCCGGCGTTGTGACCTCATCTTGCACTGAATAGGCTGTTGGACCGAAATCAATCTTAAGGTATGGTTCCAGTCGGAACTATCCACTGGTTGCGAATACACACACACACACACACACACAGAGAGAGAGAGAGAGAGAGAGAGAGAGAGAGAGAGAGAGAGAGAGAGAGAGGTAACGAATGTATTGGTTTGGTATAATCGAGGACTGCCACAGCGCGATCGATAGGGGGACGTCGAGATGATAACGGGGGAATGAAAGAGCGGCGGGCGACGAACTTAAAACGCTCAGCGATTGGATTGAGGTCCTGAAGTGAAACGAGCGTAGAGAACAAATTTCAGTGAAACTTGTAGAGAGGATTGTGAAAGAGGAGAAGATAGTAAGACAGGCGGTTTCATGGTCTGACTAGTTTCGTAAGATTGTACTACCTCGGGCGACTGCGGTCTAGGCTTATCGTCGCCCCACCTTTACAAGTTGACTCTATATACTACTACACGACTCGTTAGCTAAGTCTATTCGTTAGAATATTTGTAGACTCTGATTTGAATGATTTGAACGGTATAGAGTTTATTTACATGGTTGCATAGTCACATAAGCATTCATAATCTGAAAAAAAGAGAGAGAAATGCCCCATTGCGAAGCACCTCAAGGTACATCTACGTCCCGTATGATGAGGTGTGTAGGTATACTTCACAAGACAGAGTCATACTATTGAAGTCTCAATGTAAGACATGCACAAATTAGGCCGTTGATTGCTGCCGACTACGTCCTGAATCTGCTCCACCGAACAGGATAAGGACTATTTCATCCAGAATTGTAAAAACCAGGTGAGCATTCAAGCGCGGATTGTTGAGGATATCGTATATCTTTCGTGAAGCTGCTTGGGCATTAGCCTTGCCGACAACATTGCCCGCTAAGTCGGGTATAAGAGCAGCCAGCATGAAACTGGCTTCGTTCTTTGACTTTAATTTCTGTGATGACGTGCGCACCACAGGTTTTCTCATCACGCCGCCAGGCCACATGGTATCCTTAGCAAGAGTCATGTACCGAAGCAAGTTATCATCTTGAACAAGCGCTTTCGCACTTTCGCGGACTTTTCGTTCTATAGTCCCGCCGAGAAGTTGGTGAAGGACCACAACGACTGCGCGGCCACGGAGCCAGTTGTTCCCACGATTAAGCTCAAATGCTTCCAAGAAGAGATCACAGATGGGCTTGATGAATGGTTCGAGTTCGCGATCCTCAAAGGCGTTCAGCTCGGCTTCAGCTTCAGCAGCAGTCGTTGCATCTTCGGCAGCAAGCGCAGGTTCTGGACCGCTGAGTTGGCTAGTGGCGGCAGAGATAAGATTCTGCCCAGCAGTGGAAAGCTGGTCGAGCATTGTGATATTGCCCAAAAAGTCATCCATACCGTCAGCAACTGAATTGTAGATTCGGGATACGATATCCTTGGTTTCTCCGTCAGAGGCCGGCGCGCCGTGAGGTAGAAGAGCTTGCTGTGACAAGAAGGCGCGTAAATCGCGACTTCGACATACTTCAGGCAGCAACAGCAGTTGCTGCAAGTATGTTTCTAGTGCCACCCGCCTCTTCTGGAGGAAATCTTTTTGCAACTTCATCATCATTCGTCGACGTGGGAATTCGAGTTGCCGTACGGATGGATATCGCATGCGTAATTTCTGATGGAGCTCATGAAACTCGCTGTACCGACGCGGTACAGCCCACGATGCTGCAGGCATCTGTTCTCCAGCATTCCGGCGTACCTCAATTACGTCTAGAATTCAACATTAGCATAATCGACGTAGATTGTTGTATGGATGGTTGAGGCATACATATTGCGAACTCGTTCCCGTCCTCCTCTTTGCCAACCATAATCGACGGAATGTGAATGGTAGAGCGGCCGTAAAGACTGTTATCGCTCTCCTGGATAACATATTGCTGTCGCTGCATCTCTTTTCGGCGGATCTCGCGTTGAATACTTGCCTTGGATTTACCTAGAATCCGCAATTCGGCAGTGTTGTTGGTAAGTTCCGCTTTCCGCGTCAATGTATCCAACACCGACTCCTGTGCGTTCAGTTTCTCAATCTCGTCAGTCAGTGCTAGAATAGCTTCCGTCAAACCAAGGTCACCTGGTGCTGCTTGGTGAATTTCGTCTTCCGGGTCCTTTTCATCCCCTTCTGGGTCGGCGTACTCATCCTCGATGAATTTCTTCTCGTCGGGGAAGAGTTCGTCTTCGAATACACCTGTCCTTGTGGAGTTCTCAATTAATCCCAGGGAAGAAATGCTTGGCTTATTCTTCTCTCCCAGCTTCAGATCATTCCGAGAAGTCTCTAAAGAACTTCTTGCCGAGCTATGTTCTGCATCCGGGAATAGTGATGACGAGGACACTGCACTAAAAAGTCTCGAATCCTCTGACTTTCCATTATTTGGCTGATCCACAATGATCTCATTGAGCGCTTGTTCCATATTTTCAATGACTTCTGTGTTTTTCGCTTCGGCGTCTCCATTCTGCGAGCTCATACTGAAGCTATGTGATAGAGGATCCGTGTCGTAGTCATCATCGAATAGACGTGCTGATCTGTCTGATTCCACAGACCGCCTAGGAGAAGACTCGACATCGTCAAACAGCTTGCCGCTGCTCTGCACATCGTTGGAGACTGCCGCTCGCCGAAGGTCCTTTGGCTTTTGCATGCTGGGCTGAGACTGAGTTCGAGTCATGAGTGGTGGCAGTGGTCGACGCTCGCGCTGTTGAGGTTCCGGGGTCGAAGCACGAAGCGGGGCCTCTTGTTCTGTTGGAGCAAGCGGAGTTTCGTCAGATGCGAGATATTTGTAGAATAGATCCGAGTCCTTGAACTTCGGATAGTATTTGCTCTCCATCTCTTCCAGGACCGTGGACTGGGTTGTCAGTATGGCAGTCCTAGCACTCCGATATTGTTCTGGAGTCGCTCTTTTCCCAGCTTTCAGGAAGGTCTTCACTGCATCTCGAGACTCAGGTAGAACATTCAATTCGGGCTTTGACAGATAATTCTCATTAATGAGAATCATGTCACTGACATCAGCAGATGTCCAGGCCGCTGAAGCTGCGGTACTTTCGTCACCAAAGTCGTCCTCTAAGGGATTACGAAATCCATCTACCACTATCCAGAACTGCACGAGGCTCATTTTGTTTTGACGATCCATGAACTCCATGAAATACGATAGGCCCGAGGCATTATGCATTAAATCTACCAACGAGACATCCTTGTGGTTTGACGCACTATCATGCCTTATGTCAGGTTTGAATGACGCAGGAGGACGGCGTATACTGGCATTGGCTGCCAGCTTGGAAACTTTCTGGTCCAAAACTCGTTTCCCCGTCTCGAGACGTCTAAGGTAGACTTGATCTTGTCCTTCGACCATGCTCTCCCGCTTTAACTGACTTGCAACTTGAGCACGAAATTGCCTGGCATCGGAGAGGTTGTTACAGCGTCTGATAGCCCTGACAAATCGTTCGAACGCTCGCTCGGAGTCATTCGCGCCAAGCCGAGGGAAGGAGGGCGAGCCCTTTGGTTTGGAAGGCGACGCATGTTTGTCAAGAGCGGCGCGAAGTTTCTTCACCGTCTTCCGGTCGTTCAACGCAGTTCGCCCATATGTCTCTAGTATTTGATTCCACGTGTCTGGGTCAGAGAGAAGATTTATAACGGGAAGAAGCACGGCGCACGCGACAATCTCTCTAATCAAAACAGATACCGAGCGACTTGTCAGCAGGGTACTGGGGAGAAGCTGTGGTAGCAATCCCATAACCAGTTTGCGAACATAGTCTTGCTGAATCGCTTTCTGGTCGGCTAGCGAAACCACGACCGCCGGATGAAGCTTTCCATCCCGGTATTTGCTAGCAATTGCGAGCCCTAGTTCTTCCGCCTCTGTCACGCTCCGAGCTAAGTTCCTCCCTCTGACAGCTCTTTCGGCGCGATCGAAATCTTTGATATGGGCAGTCAAGATTGGCACGATTCGTGACACAACGAGGGACGTCACGTCTTCACTCAAAAGGCGGTCGCGAATGTTTTCAAGAGCTATGCGCAAGGCCCTGTCTATTTCATTGATAAATCTGGGATTTTTGCTGATGTGCCCATACCAGGACCTGATAAAGTCTCGAGAGGCGAGTTGTAGAAGTTCATCGATAGCTTCCGACACCACAAATGATTGAGGATATAACGATTTGGCTTCATATTCGGACGCCTTCCGATAGACACTGATCTCTCCGGGCCAAGTGTCGGCAGCTAGAAAACGTAAATTAGGTACCGTTGTTCGCCTGTCGACATAATCGAGTTTCGTCTTAACGGTCAGGAGTATAACGCTGCATATGCATCCACAAGTAACCACAACCCCGGCGACAAACGCATACCCTAGATAACGCGCAAAGGGAACCCAATTGACAACCAAGCCCCAGGAGACAAAACCACTGAAGCCAGCGAGCAGAAGATGTCGTCGGCTAAGGGCCATTGTCCAGTCAGTGAAGACCCATGGCGGGGAGCTTGGAGACAATCCAAGACTTGTTGTCGCTGCTGTTGTGGTGGTAGTTAGACTGCCAGCTGTAACTGGAGGATCTCATGCTCAATGGACGGTGCTTTGCAGACCCGCCGAACCCGTGACCTGGCGCCGATATTCACGTCATCGGGCTAGCTAGCATGTGAAAGACCAACAAACCTTACTTGATTCTCGCTGTTTCTTGACAAGGTGTAACTCTCTCATCCTCTATCAACATCTGGACAATGTCTTCTATAACCGACTATATTGACCTCTCCCAGCCCAGCTTGCAGAGTAAGTTGAAAGCCCGCTATTTTTTGCAGATCGCGACCATTCGGATTGCTTCCGAGAAGAGCGAAGGATCCTGGCTCTGACGTTCTTGACATAACTAGTCTCTGCACTGGCCATTGCTTTCAACCCGATTTTCTGGAAGTAAGTCCTGCTTCAATTGCAAATCAGGCATTGTTACTGCCTTACTAATTCTTCTCATTGTAGTATTGTCGCGCGCCAGGGTACGTAGCGAAACGCGGGCACTATGATCAACTGAACTAGACTAATTCAGCGCAAACTTGCAGAATACAAAAATCATTTCCTCACGCGCATCTTCGGCAGCCCTTACTATGGCTGTTACTTCCTCGCCGTCACAATCTTCTCTCTAGGCATCTTCCGTGACCATCTCTACCTCAAAGCCCTCGAGGACCAGCCATTCTACGAACCCGTCCACCAGCCCTACATCGCCTACGGACTGTTCGCTACAGGCAATGTCCTTGTCATTTCGAGTATGTGGGCGCTTGGTATCACAGGCACCTATCTCGGAGATTACTTTGGCATCTTGATGGACGCGCCCGTTACTGGGTTTCCGTTCAATGTTACCGGCTCTCCTATGTACTGGGGTAGCACGTTGAGTTTCTTGGGTACCGCTTTGTACTATGGAAAGGTTGCCGGCCTTCTTTTGACGCTTGAGGTATTCGTGCTTTATTGGTTCGCGTTGCAATGGGAAGAGTAAGCCTGCTGTTTCTCGTCTGATTAATGCTATACCGATGTCGGCGTAATGCTAACTCTTCACAGCCCATTCACCGCTGAGATCTACGCCAAACGCGAGCGCGAGAGGGCCAAAGCTACCAAGAGCTCCTAATTGAATGGCCTGTACTGAAGATGCCCGAGTCTTATATATGCGAGCGGAACATGCCATTATGCGATTCTCGTCAAAGACAAAAGAAATATTACAACACCGATTGGCTGGCAATGGTGTTCGGTCCACGAACACTATTCGCTCGGAAATCTTGCGTTTTCAGTACTACACCCAAGACTCTACCGTCGCCGGACCACTCCGTCCGCCAGTCGACATCAGCGGTCGGAAGTTCAACCTATCCATAGAAAATGCACTTTTGAGAATAAAGGAGGAGGAGAGAGTGGAGGAAGGAGGAAAAATAAAGGAATGACTAGCTATTTGCAATCATTTCACGACCTGATGCTTTGGTTTCAAGTACATAGATTTCAACAATCCTTTCAAAAAATGATTTTAAAGTAACAAAAAAAGGACAAAAAGACACCTGAACTCCTTCAATCAAATCCCTGATCGCCGTATATGATACAAATAATTCAACCAGAAAGAGGAAGAAGGGTATGTGGTTGATGCCTCAAGATGCATGGCTGTGCAATGAATAAAATAAAGTAGAACCGTCTACTGACGTCTACGACCTCTTTTCCCGGTGGTCCTCTCTTCAACAACAGTAGTCTCAACCTCATCATCATCGGCACCCTTCTTCAGATCCTCACCTTCCGCCAAACCCCATTTCTCTCTGTCATACCAGTCCTCACCATCACTCATTTCGCCAATGTGTCCCTCTGCCTTGCACCATTCAAAGACGTCTTCTTTGAGATGGTCGGCTCTGAGTAGGGAGTTTAGCATATATGTGAATCCGCGGACCGTCTCTTCTTGTTTTTGGATGTAGGACCAGAGGAGGCGGCGAGTTTCTTCTGCTTCGTTGGGGGGGAGGCCGAAGTCTTTGTCCGGTCGAATATCGTCGGATGTGAGAAACATGGGGTGTGCTGTTGAGAGTTGCGTGGCTGCATCGGGGGAAGGATATCGTGAGCTGCTGGTGGTGGCTCCATTTCCGTTTGAGATAGTTGCGTTCGCCTGTGCACGTGTAGTCATTCGTCGTGGGGGTTCGGGAGATGAGTTATCGTCATTGCTTTTTGATATTGATGCATCTTGCATTGCGGCATCGCCTCCCTCAGCGTTCGGTGCTCGTGGGGAAGATTGTGCTGTACTGGGTTCTTGTTCTTTCTTATCCATCTTGCCGTTCTCAGAGGCATTGTTTTCTCGGCCCGTTATATATGCATCATCACCTTCACTATGCCGCGATACGTCTCTCAATGATGAAAGAACGTCCTCTTGTTTTAGTTCCTTGTTCTCTGCATTTTTATCCGTCTCAGACACAGGCGCCTCTGTCATTTCAACATCATCGCCCATGTCTTTATTGCTTGATAGCACTTCCATTTGAATGTTGTTGCCTTTATCGAGATGTTCTGTATGGCCATTTGGTATCTGCGATCCATTGTCGTCGTGCTGCTGATGCAAAGCTTCTCCAAGGCTTGGTCTGAATATAAATTGGTCCTCTTTCGACTCCACAGCACCACAAGACATCCAAACTGAATCTCCCAAGAATAATCGATGTAAATTGTGTGCGCGAGCGAGAAGCGCGCGTTCTCTTCGAAGTTTTTCGTCGATTGCTTTGATCATTGTCGGCAAGGCTTTTGATCTGTAAGGTTGGGAGAGGGTAGGATGGTCGGGGAGCTCCGAAGCTTGCTTGAGAGGGCAGAGAATATCTGTATACGGTTAGCCATATGAAGACGTAGGGAGCGAGTACAACCTACGTTCTAATGCGATCCCTGCAAAAGGATTGTCTTCCACGGCCTCCGCCTCCGCTTCAGTATCCGGTTCTTCATCGCCATCAATCTCTTCGCCATCGGAATCATATCGTGGAGGATTTCGATGTAGAATATAGCGGGTATATCCAGCATGCTCGATTTTCTGGTATTTCAAGATTTTCGTCAGTCTGACGGTTCGCAGAGTCTGCAAAACCCCTCGTGGTTGAGGCGAGTGGGGAGAGAAAACATGAAAACATACCTGTTTATAAAAATCGCGCGGATTTGAAAATCCCAAGGCCCCTTCATGTACGTATTTCGCATTCACTCGTAACTTATTTCCTCGATTCGTAGGCTGCGTAATAGCTTCGTCGGGTCCTGTATCTGTCGGCAAAAGCAAGTCAGCAAAACGATTAAGACCAATAACCAATGGCGAATTTTCTTCAGCGCAAAACTTACTCTCATTCTCCCGTCGCAATGCTTTTTTCAATCCAATAATAGTCTCCTCGATCAGAGCTGCCTGTGCCGCCATGTTGACCAAACCGAAACCGTGGAGGACGCACGAGTAAGTTGGCCGACTCGCAAGAACAAGAGTCAAACAGATTCTGACGTGTGAAGTTTGACCGAGAGATTATTCGAGCATTCTGCAGGTGCTTGGAAACCGATAAAAACGAAGCTGCGACGTAATCTGGACTTGGAGGGCTTGTCAGCAGTTGTTTGCAAGAAGAGAGGTTCTCCCCAGCAATCATCGTCCTCGATAAGTGATTATCGCTGCACGCGTTCACCGCCTTCGGAGGCTGGCTGGTTCGCCGATCTGTGACGTTACTCCACTATCTTTTAGGGTTAGAACTTAGAATTAATCAAGCTGTTACTGGAGAAAGTTTCTCCTAATAGTCGTGTGTACAGACTGAACTAATTATCTTGCACATGACAAAATACATGAATATTAAAGTCTATACTTAGTTGTCGTTCACATGTCGAAGCTGAAGGCGTGCAAACTCATTCATAGACATCACTCATTAACCATCATAAGCATCAACCCATACCAATATCCCCTTTTTATCAGCTCGCATACCCTCCGTTGGCAATACGCGTAGCGTCTTGTTGAAGTATGTATCAACTACAACGAGATGGGGCTGAATCCACATCCCAGACTTGAACGCAAATACATTATATCGAATTGTGTGACGACTAAGAGGTACCAGCTGAAGGGCTCTCGTTTTTGACCCACTGAAGGCAAAATGCTCGCTCGCATCCATGGTGAGAGAAAATGTCAGGTTGTGCATTGACGGGTTTTCGAGTGTGTAGTCCAAATGAATTAGGCCTGGATGTTCTTTGGACGGTGATGCAGAGGCAAGAACACGAGGTTCGCCCATGGGGATCATGAATCGTGGCATGGCTAAAGATGTCACTGTAGTAGTGTTTTCATCTTGATCTGGTGATGACGACCTGCGCCATTCTATATCGAGAGATAGGTCCAGAGTCACGGACCGTCGGTCTTCTAGACTAGTCTTTTGCACATTCAGAATGAACTCAGAAGCCCGGAGTTCTTCTGGCAGTATTTGAGCCGCCTCTGGGGTTATTAGTTTTTCGGGCCCAATTTCGCATACCGCTCCGCCGTGTACCTCCAAAAGACCGACGCTGACGTTCTCAATGACAAGAGGCTCAGATGCAAAAGAGACAATCTTTGGGCTTAAAGACCATCGCTGCTGCAAACCATCAGGTTTGTCGCTTTTATCGCCGTCAGAATCGATATCCACCTGGAACAAATTTGGCCATACATCGGGGTGAATGCGGGGCACTAAATCGTAATTCGCTTCGAATGGTCTCACGAATGCGAGTGTTGTTGATATTGATTTGGATATTGGTGTTTCCGGATCGGATACTAAGTAGTAATTGACTGATATTTCAACATCGTATTCCAAAGCATCTACTGTATTAGCCAGTATGAGCGGTATTTCAGAAATAGCGGCCGGGGGCAAAGTTCCAACAGAGCGCGATTTCAAGTGGTTTGTAGTTTCGACGCTCACACCGCTGAACTCAGTGGTGTCATCAGCGTCATCAAGCCATGATATCTTGAGCTGCGAGTCAGGCTGTCCAAGGACCCTGATCTGCATGGTTACCTCCGCAGCATCATCCTCATTGTTTTGTACAGCCACGGTCAGACTAACACACTCGTTCGTATAATAATGCTGTTTAATGTTCGGTAGCTGGATTTGTATGTTGGGGGGCTTCGGAAGGATCTTGCAAGCTGTGGTGTCACGATCTTTGCCTATTCTTTTCTTGTACAACCCCCGAGGACCTTCATTCCACCAGAAAGACATGTCACGATCGAAATTTGTTATTACATATAAGAAATTGAAGTTTTCTTCTTCAATTGCTAATGTAATCGAAGCAATCCGTGACTCGCCCGGCTCACGGGGAATCGCAGTCATGTTGAACACTCTAGTCTGCGAAGGATTGAAAGTCAAATCGGCTTGTCCTATCATTGATGTCATGTGGCCGGTTGGAGAAAGCAAGTTAGAAGAGTCAGTGGAAGTAGCCGAGTCTCGTAATTTGATGTTAAAGATTTGAATTGATGGGTTGTGTGTACTCTCCGTGACATCGTTTGCGTGTAAGATAATGGGGCGTAGACCGCCTTCGAAAACAACTTTAATTTCAGATAGGTTGAGTGGTGCAGCATGTTGATGCGCATGGGAGGTGATAGCTAATTGCAGCTGTAGCGCTTGGCCCACATTGCCTTCGCCCTTTTGAAAGACCATTGAAGCGGACACTGGAATGGTTAGATTGTGCCAGAAGGAAATCCAAGGAAGATTTAAAGACATACGACAAGTTATAACATCCTCGGCGTTAAGGACTATAGTCGGTTTAGGGCTGCCCACGGATGCCCCATCAAGACAATGATGGAAGTTGTAATCCCAAGTGGCTCGTGAGGGTAAGACTAACAGATTGAAGATTAGTAGGTTAGTCACACTGCAAAATTAACCATGTACAAACCTTTACTCAGAAGTTCCCAATGAACCCAAACCAAAGTATCAATATCAAGTAGCTCAAGTGCACAGGATCTCAACGTCCAAGCAAATTCACTCATGAGATTCCACCAGTTGCCTTTCCTCCATGTCAGATGAGGCCACAGTGGTTTCAGAATATCATATGCTTCTTGCCACTGCTTTGCACTTATGTGGAATTGTGCTATTTCAAGACTTAAGCTTTCGACTTTTCTTACTTGATCCCGTGCGGCAAAATGTTGTAGAGATGCTTTGAGCGTCTGTAGTATCAAGCTGTTGTGATCAAATCCGGAACCATCGGCATTCGGAGCTTCTGCTGCTGGCTCAGGTGCTAGATACGTATCGTAAAATTGCGACTGAGCAACTGCTTGCGACGCAGGTGCTTGATCTGCCGCAACTCTGTGCTCCTCTGGAATTTGCTCTGCAAGCTCACGACGCCGAACAGTATGTCTAGCGGAGCGGTCAAGCCAATATCCTTGATGATGGAGATATTCCCAAGCAAGTAAATTGTCCTCAGTCGCGAAGCTTTTTTCAGGAGGATGAAAGATTGAGTTGTAGCGTCGTGCAGGATTCTGGATGAAGTCCGCCGAGAATGCAGGAAGCTCAGCCCGTGAAATCAGCTGGGCCATTACCGCCGACCACCGTGCAACCCAGGCTTCCCATCCGTAATTCTTTGTACCCTTGCCCCTGCGATTGACTATGTCCTCTGTATTTTTCTTGTGGCTAAGCCAAAATCGAACAGATGCAGTCGGCTGACTGGTCCAAAGTAAACAACGAATAATACGAATAGCCAGAACGTCCCCCAATAGTCGAGCTTCATTGAACCTTGGATTCCATCCAGCAATTGATTCAAAGACTTCTTGTCCAAATAATGTCTCGTATGCAGCCTCAAAGTTCCGTTGAGCAGCTTCCATCTCCTGGCGAAACTCGGCAAACACCCCGAGCTTGAATTCGTAGCGAACATTCCAGCCCTGTGTTGATAAAGTTTGTGACGTCCCTTGAGTAGGTGGAATTGTTGGCGGAGGAATGATCCCCCTGTTACGTTTTCGCCGTGCATGTTTCGATAGGTCTCGATAGTAGTCCACAAGCGAAGCTTGAATAGACGATAAAAATGATCGCACAAAGTCTTTTACCTCGACAGGTGAAAGGTCGGGGTTTAACACATGTAAAGACCGAGGGTCTAGATTTGTAGCCCTGCGAATATTCGCAAGGCGCTCTTCAACCTCCAAGTTGGAGATGCCATCTTCAGCCACAAGGATCACAACAAAGCGAGTCCGATAACCAGAAGCGTTCCAAGACTCTTTCAAATCCCTCAGTTCTATCTTCAGTTGATTATCTTTTAGCGTGTTCATACTGGGATCGGAGGTTAATGGGAAAACATTGATTGTGGCAGCGGGTATCAAGTCTTGATGCTTGACCATCCACAACGGCGACAAAATACCATCAGGAAAAGTAGGCGATCCCGGTGTCAATGGTGAGATTGGAGAATGTACGACTGGCACGACAGAGGAAGAAGAAAAGTCGGCTTCGGAAGGGAATTCTGCTTTTTGCGGGGGAAGGCGATAAGACTGGCATAAACGCATGTTAGTATCAACAGACCTAAGAAAGCTGTAGATCGGTATCTAGAGAGAACAGCCGTACCCTTTTAATGATCCTTATTTTTAAGGGAATCCCATTTGACCTTCCGACATCATTCGACGGCCTCCATGGAGCATCGGTAGCATCATGATCAATGAAGGCGGCGCGCAAATTCTCCACAAGTGGTCCCGTTAGTAGAGGAAAATCTGATTCAATTGTCGTACCCCTTTCATGAAGAGATGGGTATTCAGGGCTAGAATTTGAGACACCCTCCTCGTGCGCGATGCCCGACAGCAGAACTAACGGCAGATTATGCACGATATAGTTGTTTGGATAAGCATCCATTGCGGAACAGGATGGGGATTCCTCTGCGCAAAGTCGATTCAAGGCATGGTTCGATTGAGCAAGTGTCCGCCTGCGTTAATCCAACCTAGGCGGTTTGAAATTGTACCTGTTCGCAAAAGAGGGTTTGGGTTGTTGCCAATGTCATCACAAGCTTATTGTAGTACGCTAGTACGTATGGGGGGCCCAGCTCCATATTGAACAGATACATCAAGGTTGATTGGGTGAAGTGATCATCCAATCAGATTTCTACTTCTGCTCTTGTCATCTGATGCCCCTAGCCCTAATCACGACCCAAACCCAACTTATAGATCAGGGCATAATAATTGAGATATATATATATATATATAAAAGGGTGCAGTATTTAACGTCCGGAGATGGATTAGGGTTTGTCCTACTTACTCCCTTTGCCCTTTGTGCTGGGCATGCTTCACCGAGACGATACTTCTCGTATTGATACTACAAAGTCCATAGTTCATATTCGCTTCGACTGACTTTGGCAATATAGGTCTGAGCTCCGTTGTAAAGACTTTGCAGATATCAGGAAGTTGTGTATTATTGAGGTCTTCACATGCCGCCTTCATCGAATTAAAATCATCCACGTGAATACGCTAGGATTAGCATGTAGTTTGACATTGAGATGCAGAACCTATGCCACTCCAGGAAAATTATGTATACATGTATGAATAATGTACTTGGCTGCTGTCCTTGCAGCTTTAATAGTGACTCCACATACTACACACAACCTGTACTTGGTCAATGATTGTTCACAGAGATCTTGATCAACGAAAAGGTAAGATAGAGCTGATTAACTACCTCCTAATATGTATGTCTCTTGATTAACGTTTGCAAAATCGTGCCAAAGAAGCCAACTTATCTCCTGGCGAGAATATACTTGAAGCACCAATGTCTACTTGATATTGTTACATATGTGAGCTTTTCCTGGATTGTAATGCGATACACAGTCAGCAAGTTGCATGCTCTCAAGAATATGGAGGGAAATGACACTTATGTATGTACCTTGAGCGTTAAGCCCTAGATTATGGTCCTTGGTTGGGCGGAGGAAGCGGATGGTCAGGGGCGGATAGACTAGTAGCTCATCAATTGATTTCAGACGAAGAAACGGATGACCTTTTCTATAGGATAATAGATCAACCTCCATGCGTACAACTCGTAACAGCATACATCATAGTTCCAAATTCATCCACACCCTCCAGCCACCTATCCACCCTCGCACGCCGTTCCTCGACCCCCGGCTGATCCATATCCGCAGGTATCGGCCAGAGCTCATGTATATACAACCCTGCTTCAACCCATTCCGCCAGATGAACATTATACTCCCTCTCCCACTCCTGCCTTGTTCCAGCTTTCCACAACACGCCTGCGTACGGGGCAGGTAAGCCATACAATTCCGTACCCAGAAAAGTTGGAAGACCGTCCTGAGCGGAAAGTAAGCTATCCAAGAGATACATTACGTACAAAGTCCGTCGCTTCGCCTCAGCGACAATCCATGATTCCCATTTGGGGCGTATATGTTGTTGTTCGGCGGTGCAGATTAGGCCCTGTCGACTTGTTGAGCATGCAAGTTCCTGTAGATTCATCATCTCCTGTCGAAGGAACGGGTCAGTGGTTTGGTTGAGGGTAAAAAATAGCACCATGCAGTAGATCATGTAAGCCTGAAAAGCGGCGAGGAGAGTCATGTCGTCGTATTCTCTGCGCTGGTCATAGAGTGTAGTCATTTCTCGACGGAGCATGTCTGCTGCAAAGTCTTCGCTTCCAGGACGTGGTTTGTCGCACACTCGGACTAAACTTAGGCATGTAGATAATGGCAACTTAACTGAAGTAGCTGTTACTTGCAAAGGATGGACGAATGGTGCCAGTCCACGTCCTTTCACGGTGATGGCTGCGTATGATTTGAGCATTCTGTATATAAAAGACGTGACGGAGGCGGGATAATCCTTCTGTTTTTGTCCGGGAAGAGGGACATAGGAATTGAGCCAGCGGTTGCTGATATCCTCCGCATTAATAGGGCAGATGAGATCCAACGCTCTGAAGTCAGGCGTTGCTACATTTCTGGCTATATTGAGTCTGGATGTAGTTGGAGTATAGCCCTCGCTGATGACTGTCAAAGAGGTATTTGTCGGGCTGCTGTTGACATCACCCCCAAACCGAGCCGAGCCGATTATTGAATTTCGAGTACTGGACTGAAAGTCTCGCTCGGCCGAAGAAAATATATGTGAATTGTCTGAATCTGTATGACTGTCGCCTAAAGAAATAGAAGAAACCCTCGGACCCATACCCTTGGGATAAACGCAAAACAGGCTCCGGCGTGCACACCGCGAGCACCCGCCATCTCTCAGGTCACACTTAGCCTTGGCGCTGGAACAGTGCTGACAGGCCTTTTTGCGCGAGATGGCGTACCTCCTACCGTCCATCGCTGTTGCATTCTGGCCTTCTTCTTGTTTACTGCATGTTGCTAGTGGCGATGGATGTTGAAGGCGAGGAAAGGATAGATGGACAATGGAGTAAGGTGGTGCCAAGACTAGTTAGTCCGCATCAATGATTGGTCTGCGGCAAGGCGGCTTTCATGTCAGATTACTTTCAACCTCTTATAACAACTAATTATGGGCCGGATTACGCTGAGAGATGTTAGATGAATCATAAAGAGCAAGCTCCAGTGTGGACTAACCGCTACTAATGCGCCTCGAGCAATAGTTCGAGTATCTGGAAAGTTGTCATTTTTTCTTCTTTTGCTTTGTACATATATGTATCTGATGTCTACAATGTATTGCAGTATGATTGGTTTTTGGTTGCGCCCATTTGTTAGTTGCATTGCAACGAATCTGCTACTATCACGGTCATATCGATACTTCCAGTCCGCTTCAATGCGTTGAGGATGCGCTGATGGACATAAGCATGTTCTCGTATGTCTAGAGTACTGGAAACAAAAGCGAAGAGGATGATTGATGAATCTCGAATGTGAGATAAGTACCAGAGACTAGATACTTAATAAAATCAATCAACTAGGGAAAGATTCTGGTCTTCCGAATTCAGATATCCATACGCTTCAAACCTAACATGCAAGCAAACGCTCTATACCCACAAAAACAACTGCACAGAAACTTTTCATAACCGTTACAGTATCCATCTGGATTGTCAGTTATTTAGCTTTCTCGGCTTTGCGCTTCTTCTTTTCCTCTTTCCGGGCCCTTCGCTCTTGGCTCGTCTCGTCCCGGTGTTTGGACGATTTCTTCTCCTTATTTCGTCGACTTTCGGTTTGTGACTCTGTCTGAGAGGATTGCTCTTTTTCCTTTTTAGGCTTCTTCGCCTTCTCCTCGGTTCCGTTCCGTTCATCTGTCTTTCTCTTGCGATTTTTCTCGGCTTCCTTCGTCGAGCTTGTTACGGGAATACGCAACGTAGGCTCGTCGGCCTCAGACTCGGAACTCGAGCCTACTGTCTCTGGAGGTAGATTTGTACTTCCAACAGGATGAAAGCGCATTTTGAGGTGTCTGGGCTGTGGGCGAGCGGCGGGTTGCTTCTTTGCCGCACCTTGTGACGACGGTACTAGTGTGTCCAATCCCGGTAGTCGCACGATTTCCTGTATGTTGTAACTTTCTATTTTCCTCAATTCCGGCTTGCGCAGATATGTATTTGACTTTTCATCGTAGACTAGCAACGTTTCAGAGCTCTGCTTCTGTTGCCGAGTAGTTACCACAAGACCATATTCAACACCTTTATGTGACAGAATTGGCTCTCCTGACGCCACCTTTCCGAATGCGATTTGTTTTATTTCTGATAAGGGCAGGTATGACGGTGCCGTAATGTGGAATACTTGTTTACCCTCGAGATTTGAAAGGGCCGATGATATAGCTGCTGAAGGTCGGGTCTTCCCTGTAGGCGGTTTGAAACCGGATGGCGGTACGAATCTCTTCTTCTTCGAAAAATCGCTAGTGAGAGAACAAGTTATTTGTAAGAACGTTAAGGTGACGAGCAAAATGTGACACATACGTGGTTTGTATTTCGGGGCTCGATTCATCTGAGCTCTCGAATTCGGAACTTGAGTTTAACGACTCTTGATTAGGGGATGCTTCAGCATTCTTCTTTTTGCTCACATTGGTCGTCTCAGGTGCATCCTCCATCGACTCGTCACTGTCGGATGCGACGACTTCCTCGCTCAGTCTCTTCCCCATTGCAACAGTCAACCTAGAGTTCTACCAATTGCGGATTTTTAAACGGAGACAAAAAATAGGCGCAGGAGATCTCTTGGAAATCGAGAGTATTGGTTGGTCATCCGATCTGTCAATCGATCACCATGTAGTTGGACACTTTTCTTGCGGGCAACTTTTTTTTATCCGCAAAAAGCACGGACCAACCGGTGATCCACCGGAGATTAGAAGAAATTCCGCTATCAACTTTTTTTTATCGCGACTGATAGTACGAACAAATGCAATGAAGAGGAAAGCAGAGAAGCAGCAGAGCTCTGGTAAGTATAAATTAATTATCTATTCATTCACTCTTTGCTCACGGCGTTACTGCAGGCCCTTGCTCCGCGGTCAGTGCTGTTGCCGCACGTCGAGCTAGACAACAACAGCAGCAGCAAACCGCTTCTTCACATGATAATGCGCCGAACGAAAACCAAGCAATTGAGCCGCCAGCTAAAAAGTCACGACCGTCATATGGTAAAAAATCAAAGGATATCGCGCCGTCAGATGTCGAGAGGGCAAAGGGGGGCCACTTAAGTGCTCCGGTCAAAGCTGCCTCGGTAGACCTAGCTTTCGAATTGAGCAATATCGACGTCGCAGAAGCACCGAGAAGTGAATCGAGTGGAAGTGAAATACTGATCGGTGACGAGAATGATGAAGAGGTGGGTACAGATGTCCGCAAGAATGCAGAGTAAGCACAGATGATTGCCAATGTCTAGGCTTGGAGCTTACACTCGGCAGCCACGCAACCCCATCGCGAACACCTTCTACCGCCGAAAATTTTACACTTTCGAGAAACAAATTGAGGAAAAGCGATGTTGTCTATAGTGACGAACATATGCTGTGTGTACGGTTAAAGGAAAAGACGGTACTACTAAACACTCGCCTTGTTCTGTGATACATAGTCTAACATACAAAAACAGACTCTGGTCCTTATAGGCATTTACAACATCTGGGTGAAAAGAGGTGTCATCAGCTTAATGGGCGCGAAATTACACCCGTCCACAAAAACTTACCGAGTATACGCGCCATCTACACATTCACTCCCTGTCATTAAATGCGTATCTGGTGTTGAAGGGTCTGCCGAGATTGAGCTACAATCCTGTTCGAGCAACTTACAAAGCCTTAAAGAGCTATCGCCTTACTATTCACGAATTTGGAATAGTACTAAGACTGTAGGAGATAGCGTAACCCTCAGCGGATCATTCAAGCGCTCATTTTCTATAGTACGTTTCTATGTCTCTTGCTCAAGCCGTATTTCTACTAACTGTGACGCAGTTATATACATCTTCGGATGATCCTCTGAATCGACCTTTGCGTCCGCTACACTTGGAAAAGAAATGGAGCACCACGATCAAATTTCTTTCGCGTCATACGCACTCATTAAGGGCCTTGATATGTGGCCCAAAAGGTGCTGGAAAATCGACATTTGGGCGCTACCTGCTCAACCATCTTTTAACACCCGCACCGGATGGAACTTCCGATAATCTAGATGGAATTGCCTTCCTCGACCTTGACCCCGGACAACCTGAATTCGCGCCTATGGGGAATATATATCTTGTGCATCTCCGCGAGCCTTGCCTGGGACCTCCCTTCTCTCACCCTAACTTGAATCATTCACGTTATGGAAAGATTATTCGGTGTCATCATATAGGAGCAACCTCTCCGAAGGAAGACCCCGATAATTATGCTCTGGCCATAATGAATCTCTTGAATCAGTATCGCGTATTAACCGCAACATATCCGCGATGCCCTCTTATCATAAATTTCCCAGGTTGGATATTCGGTTTGGGTTTAGAAGTTGCCACATGGATTATACGGTCAACGGGACTTTCGGATGTTGTTTACATGAGCGAAAAAGGGCCCACCGAGGTGATTGAGCCATTGGGGCAGGCGGCTTCAGAGGCTGGTGTTACTTTGACCACCTTGCCTTCTCAGCCAGTTGATATGGTTACAAGGTCGAGCGCGCAATTGAGGTCAATGCAGATGCAGTCGTACTTTCATATGACTCAGTCTGAGGGTCTGTTGGATGCTTTCTGGAACGAATTACCTTTGCTGTACAACAAACCGATTTACGTCAGTTATTCGGGTCCCCAGCCCGGTATAGCTGGGATCATGGTACTGGGAAATCATTATAGCCCTCAAGTTTTACGAGATATCATAGACGGCTCGATTGTTGCCGTTGTCGCCATTGAAAATGCCAGTGCAATCCCAGGTAACTCGGAAAACGAAAGAAGAGGGGATGGTGCTAGTAACTCGGAAGAAGAGCCAACTGACGCATTGGATGAAGACCGGAACGAAGACGGCGAGGACACCAGTGCCGACGAAACGTCGACTTTTCAAAATGGCCAACGGATAAAGAATCTCTTAAATGAGAACATCACCCGCTGTCCAAATAGCGGCCTTCCATACCTCTTTTGGGGTGCAGGAAGTTGCACACCATTAGACGCCAATGCCTCTCACTCGCTCGGCCTCGCATACGTCCGCTCAGTTGACGTATCCGCACAAAGACTGGAGTTGATCAGTCCAATATCCAGCTCCTCCATTCGTGGCGCAATCAGCCAGGGACAAAGCCTCGTTCTCGTGAGAGGAATGATCGACAGTCCGGATTGGGCTTTTAGTGAAGAGTACTACGCAGCTCGTAATGCCGAGCAAGACTTTATGACGCAGACTTCTCATTCAAAGAGGAATAGAGACGACGGCCGTGGCAAACAAGACGACGAAACGAACAAGGAACAGTATGAGCAACTGCGAAGATTGCAAGAACGCGTACGAGCGGCAAGTAAGCTGCCGTATTTGAAGATAATTGAAGATGCGAGTGCGTTGCACCAGAATGAGGGGAGACAGGAAAATGGGACGTGGAGATTGAGGAAGAAGGTATATATTGGTAGCGATAGCGAGCTGGATTAATATTCATTGCTTGGATAGCATGATATCTACATAGCTCAAAATATTGTACACAATTACCTAGCCTGGAGGACCTGCCGAACAAAGATACCCACTCAACTTTGTACATGAAAAGTCTACCAAAGTGACGGTACCATATCCATACCATCCTTCATCATCCAAGTCATAGCATCGTCTCCTAAGCTGAACAAAGCATCTGGCGTCTATCAACAAGATTAGCAACCATTCAGAACTAACAGACGAAGAATCGGCATGGACGCACCATAAAACTCCAATTTTCCATATCACTCGGCGTATCCACCATCAACCTCTGTTGTTCTTCCCCACCACCTGCATCCCTTCTCAGAGACGCCACCATCTCTTCCAAAATCGGCAAACAGATATCGACCGAATATTCAGCAGCTTTGGCCAATTCCTCCGCACGGTCGTTGCCACTCAAACCATTCATCAGCCCCTCTATTTGCGCCCTCGTGACGCACATGAGTAAAAAGCCTTTGATATTTGTCTCGCCTGCTTCGACAGTTCTGAGTGTCCATTTCTTTGCTTCATCCAGAACAGCTAGTAGATCGGGGCGAACGGAAACGGGGCCTAGGTTTTCTTCATCTTCTCTTAACTGGGCTTGAAGTTCGACGAAGATGAGGAGGGCTGCATGGATGGCTACGAGTGGGTAGAAGCTGGAGCTGAAGGTTGAGAGTCGTGCTAGAGGGTCTGGATCTTGATGCGGGGTTGCCACCGTGGTCGACGATGGTGAAGACAAGGGATGGATCAGACGCCATATCTTGAGTGAGGAATCAACCACGACTTTCCGGGAGAATGCGTAAGTGGCTTGGTTTAGCGCTGGACCGAAGTATGGGAGGTGCAGTGAGGATAGATATTGGACCATGATCAGGTCTACTACTCGCATCTCGAAGCGGGGAATGGAGGCCGACAGACGGGGAGGCGGTGGCTTGCTACATGCTTGCAGAGTCCGATTCAAATCTTTATAGGCCGTGCGAAATTGTGTGTCGAGTCGCAGGGTTTCTTCATATGTGCCAGAGGCTGGGAGATTGTTTAGAAATCTGACAATCGCAAGACGGATGGGGAACGTCTTCCGAAGCGCTATCACAATAGAGACTCGTGTGAATTGTTCCTCGGCTTTGGGTATAGGGTCATCAGCAACGAGCTGCTCATCATCAAAGTTCCCAGGAGGTGCCGTGTCGAAGTCGTCTAGAGATATGAAGGGAGGACCTCCCGAACATAAACTAGACTGCAAAGCAATTTCCAAAATCGTGTTCCACAGCCTGCGACGAATCTCAGCGGCGAATATGGTTCTTTGGGGTAAATGAATCGGATCTCGGTGTAGGCCCATATGTACGGCTTTTCTAAGCAACCCACCAATCGAGATCCAAATCGAGTCTCCGCCAGCACCAACTTGTTCTTGAGCAATCAGCAACAAGAGATGAGTCTGCAGGAATTGGATGGTAAGTCTGGACTTAAATTTAGGTTCTGAGAGCCATGTTTGAGCTTCGTAGACCCATCGAATGGCAGAGGTGCGTAAAGAGAAATTATCATCGTATGTTAGGGTACCTATAGCGAGAACAAGTTTGATTTGGACTAAAAAACCCATGTCAGGTGTCGCGTTAGATATCCAAAATGCTTCATAGTCTCGTTGAAAAGTGGGGATGTGCAATATTCGGTATACTGATTCGCTGGATCGGAAATAGCAATCGAGTAACGCGTCGGAGACATCTTTGGGAGGAAGTTCCAATGTGGGTGGTGATGGCCATGAAGGAGCTCGTCGAGCTTTGATAGATCTTGCTAGATTTTTACACCTTTCCATGCCAGGTCCTGCTTTCAGCGCCGCTGGGGGGAGATGAGACTCAATAGTCTCGAGGAGTTCGCGGACCTGACATTTGTCAGCTACTTCATCCTTTCACCTCTCATTCAATGGTAATTGGTGATGCTCGGACATACCATAAGAATTACATTGACCTCCCAATGACTCTGTCCAAATAAACGCGATTTATGCGTAATACCACGAGCAATACTCTCGTTCTGCCCCGGTAATTTCTCACAGTGGACATGATAAGTCCCGCCAATATGTGAAGCAGTCGTTTCGATGTTCAATCGTGGACTTACCCAAGGATACCTCCCTGGCGTGAGAGCTGTATTTGACAATTGCTCTTCGAGTTCTCTGATTCGAAGCTTTAATCTCACCGACTCGTCATCACGAGCCAAATGCTGCTGGCGTGTATGAGTCGCATCTGTGGATAAGCCCACTAAACCGTCAATCTGAGAGCTGGTTTGGTCACTGGGAAATGTCAAGCCACTTCTGGGAGACTCCAGATTATTTGGGAGTGACACACTCGACCTATATGTTGCGTTCCCGGCAGTCTGCTGCGATTGACTGATACGGTACTTGGGAGATGGAACATTGTCATAGATGCATGTCGCAGTTCTGGACCGTAGGCAATTGCTGCAAGGATTTTCACGGTTGCATTTTATTTTTCTCCTTCTGCACATGACACAAGACCTAGGGATAGTTATTAGTTCTAAAAACAGGGATTTATCATGGAGTACCATCATACACTGCTGGCCGTCTGCGCCGGCGTTCCAATTCCGTCATGACCGAAAGTGTAAGAATCCTTTCTCATTCGGCAGCAAACATAAAGTGCGGAGAATAGGGGTGGATATAGAATTGATTTCAAGTGTATATAGAAATCTGATATTGGGCACTACAAAATCGAGGAAAGAAGTGGTTACATATTCTAAGTCAAACTAAATCCGAGAACTGCACCATTATGCCGTAAAGCTCGCCATTCTCCGAATCCGCTAGATATATGGCACGCCTTTCCTTTTCCGGACGCAAACTTGCCCTAAATCAATGATTTGGAATTGGTTTTAATGCCCCTGCTCTCATAGTCTTTCTCTCCAACTATTCTCAATCAATGGGCGATTCGTGATTGGTTTTGAATCTACTGAAAACTTAAGATTTCTACTCGTAGACCAAGATGGCGAAAGAAAAAGAGTCTGCGAAACCTCACTGTACACCGAGGAACCAAATCTACAATCTCCAACAACCTAAGGTGAGCCCGATTTGATGTGCTTCCTCATGTATAAGATTACTTCGCGTCTTCCCATTGCACACCCACCCATTCCTCCCTCCAACCCAAATCTCCTTCCTTGGTGGTTCCGCAATTACCGGCGCAAACACCTAGGATAATTGTTCCCCATTCCATTCCAGCATCGTTCTTACCAAGACCAATGCCCTCACGCCCATCTTCTAGGACTGCGATAGTATGTGGCACAAGCTGGAGCTCAAATACACGCTCTCTACCACACGATGGGCAGCGCGGGATACGATTATTCGTACCAGCGTTCGAGGCTACTTGGACCCCCCGTCCCTGGCTCTGATGTGAGGGGAAAGCCTTGGCGACTGCGTCTGAGCCGCTGTATAATAGGGGTGTCCCGGCAAATTCATATCGCAAGACTTGTTCTGGGTTATGTGCCAGTCTTGTCGAGAATCGGAGGAAATCTTTATCCATGGATGACTCAAAAGCGTCTTTGGGATCAACAGCAGCACCGCCTGCTTCTTCGTCAATATTTTCCACGGTAGTGTTCGTTGGTATCGTAGGAGTTGGAGGACGGGAGAGCGTTTCATAATCAGCGTCGAGATAGTATTCTGTATAGGGAGGCGGAAAAGCCGACTTATCGGGCCAAGGAATAACAGGCCCACTAGCTACAGGTTCCGATGATGGCTCAGGCGTTGATATCCGTGCTTTTGCGGCGAATGTCTCTGAAAGATTGTTTGCTGGGTTTTGAGGAGGTTTTGCTGCTAATGTAGTTACGGGCGGTAGGGGTGCGAAAGGGTTGTTTTGCGCTGCGGGGGATGAAGATGTGGAGAATGGATTCACATTGGATGATAAACCTCCTTGTGATGTAGTTCCAAACAGTACAGCTCCAATATCTTGTTTTGGCGCCGGGGGTGCATCTTTTGTTTTGCTCTCTTCTTTTCTTTGTGTCTCGGTGTGACCCTTCACTTTTCGGAGACCCCGCAGAGCTCTGATACTGCCTGGTTTGCGACTACAGGCTTTTCGCGGACATCCAAAAATATATAGCCATCGCTCATCATTGGGAAATCGCTCTGGTAGGTCGCCGTTCAGCTGGAGTAGCAATAACATGGGGTTGTTGCAGACTTTGCATTTAGCCAAGTCGCCGGGAGGAGGGGTATTTTCGTCGAACCATGTCTAAACATAACAGGAAATTTAGCCAACCGTTCCTTTCAGGATTGACGGTTTAGAGATTATAGTTAATTACCGGCCAGCCTCCAAGATGGCTTATTGTATCATCAATCTGCTCTGTACTAGCATAACCCAGTAATACTCCGGTCTCTGTGTAGTCCTCCGCATCCTCCAGAGACGAGTCGCTATCGTATGGATCCATAATCGCTGTGTTTGAATGATCTGTCGGAAGCTGCAAGCCAATTCCAACTCTCACTTTCCACAAACACACACAAAAAGCGACGGAGTGTGTGCTTTCTCATAAAGTAATCAGTAATATACAAAGAAAAGAGAAAAATCGATTCTCGATGGATCTTAATTTCTTAGCCCACGCGCCAGATGAGGCTTAGCGCCCGCATATACCTTCTGTTACTATCTTATCGTATCTCCGTCTTCTCCGGACTCAACTCTCTTACTGCTTACTTCCGCTTCAACAACGTCAGCTCTGGCAAGGGTCAGAGTCATCGAACTAGATATCAGTACCAATCGCAAACGAAGCTTGAACAGAATCAATAATATCTTTGTTGATTCGACATAGTGTTCATGTATTGATCAGCGCAGTGGCTCATCTCACCGTTATTTAGAGCTTATTGACCGGAGCTTATTGACGCATCAGGTCATGCACAGATATTTTCGGCCATGAGCCCTGGCTATATTTGATCTTTTCTACAATCCTTTACGCCAGTCTAGTTTATTTTCTAGCATAAGATACCTTTCCTTTTCTTCAGCGTCCTTAGTTCTTTTCTCCTCAGTGTATTCCCCAGCTTGCATCGACAAGAAAGTCTTCACGATGGACTTCTTCCGGAGTCTTATCTATGTGCTTCTGCTGCTCCTAGAATGTATCTGTATTCTTGGTGTGGACGCGAACAGTCAAATACCGTTGAACGAAGGAGAGAAGATCGCATCACGCAATGTCGCAATCATCGGTAACTACCCACGGGCCCAAAATCCAGACTCATGTACTAACATCTGCTAGGTGCCGGGTCTGCAGGAGCTTCTACCGCACACTACCTGCGAAAATTTTCTGCTCTAGCAGGAATCCCGATCAATATTACAGTCTTTGAGCGCGAAGCCTACATTGGCGGCAGATCAACTACTGTCAATGTTTTCGATAATATTTCCCTTCCAATCGAACTGGGGGCCTCAATATTTGTCTCTGTGAATCATATTCTGATGGATACAGCAAAAGAGTTGGGCCTCAAAATCTCAGGTGCCGGCGGCGATCGACCTGAAAATAGTCCTTACATGCTCGGTATCTGGGACGGCTTCAGTTTCGTCTACCTTCAAGGCCATTCGTTGAGCTGGTGGGATATGGTGAAGTTATTATGGCGATACGGGTTGGCCCCTATTCGCACACAGAATTTGATGAAGAATACAGTCAACAAGTTTTTGCAAATGTACAAACCACCGTACTTTCCGTTCTCATCATTGTCGTCGACTGTGCAAGCCCTTGATCTTCACAAAGCTACTGCTGTGACTGGTGCCCAATTTCTGCAAACAAACGGCGTCTCAGAATCTTTCTCAAACGATATTATTCAATCAAGTACGAGAGTGAACTACGGACAGAACCTTGGTCTTATTCACGGTCTCGAGGCTATGGTCTGTATGGCAACCGACGGGGCGGTTGCGATTGAGGACGGCAATTGGCGTATCTTTTCGGGGATGCTGGACTCCTCACGCGCAGATTTAAGGCTAAATACTACGGTGACAGCCATCAAACAAAACACTGACGAGAGTCTGACCCTTTTTTATTCGACTGACGATGGCAGCATTTCAAGCCACGCCTTTGATGAAGTTGTGATTGCAGGGCCTTTCCAGTATAGCAACATTGAGGTGTCGCCATCGCTCGAGCGTATCCCTGACAAGATACCATACGTGAAACTCTTCGTGACGTTGTTTGCTTCTCCTCACCAGGTTTCTCCAGATTTCTTCGACTTGTCAGATCAGAAAGATGTACCGGAGATGGTCCTCACAACTTTACCTCGTGGTATGGACTTGGGGTCTCGCGAAGACGGCGTTGGCCCGGCGAATTTCTGGAGTATCAGTCTGTTACGCATAGTAGAATCGCCTTTAGAAGTCTCTCGCCAAAAACACTATGTCTACAAAGTTTTCTCTCCCGAAAAGCTGACCGCCGGATTTTTGGCCTCGATACTTGGTATAGAAATACCCGACTCCGATCAAAACGGGACAATTGGCGACATTTCGCGCAACGATGTTTCATGGTTCCATGAAAAGACATGGCATTCGTATCCTTACGAATACCCGCGCCTGACATTCGAAGAAACTAAGCTAGCTAGCAACGTGTGGTACACCGGCGGTATTGAAAGCTTCATATCTACCATGGAAACCAGCTCTCTTATGGGCATGAATGTTGCCGGACTCATGATAGATGACTGGCATGACAAACTCCAGCTGGGAAAGCCAGTGAACTGGAGTGGATGGGCCGAGCAGCGTGATAACCGGTTGTGATTTGCTTTCTCAGAAGATACTTAGATTATCTACCTGGAACATGCTCTACCTGCTAAGCATTGTATTACCTAGGCACTCCTGAGTAAAATACGAAATACAAAATACACCATATAATAGAGCACTCCCGAATTAATTTATTTAAAAAATATACATTAAGAAACTTAGGTGCATGAATTGTTCCTGCGATCACAGCTCGAGTCTGGCAGACCTTGGACTTTAAATCGCAAACGCAAGAGCGGCAAGGATCGCCCCAGCAGCATAAGAAGGAATATTCATAGAGGCTGCGCCAGTGTAAATGGGAACTGAACTTCCAGTCTCAGTGCCCGAGCCTGTTGTACCCAAAGTCGTCGAAGTACCGCCAACATTGGGGACGCCACCGCCAGGAGAGGTGTTATCGCCGGAGGGCGAACTACCCGAGACACCGCCGCCGGGAGCACCACCGTTAGATGAACCACCACCTGGGGAACTACCGCTAGGGGAACCACTGCCAGGGGAAGAGCCACCAGGGGTAGAACCACCAGGAGAGGAGCCACCAGGAGTACTACCGCCAGGGGAAGAGCCACCAGGGGTAGAGCCACCAGGGGAAGAACCACCAGGGGAAGAACCACCAGGGGAAGAACCACCAGGGGAAGAACCACCAGGGGAAGAACCACCAGGGGAAGAACCACCAGGGGAAGAACCACCAGGGGAAGAACCACCAGGGGAAGAACCACCAGGGGAAGAACCACCAGGAGTACTACCACCGGGAGCACCGCCGCCAGGTGAAGTGCTAGTACCGGAGGACGAACTAGCGGGTGTGGAAGTGGTGCCAGTAACGCCGCCTGGGGCAGTTGTGGGTGACGAAGATACGCCAACAGATTGGCCAGATGAGCAAGGGGCTGATGAGGTGGGAGCTGATGTGGATGTGGGAATAACGCTTGACGAAGGTGATCCTGTGCTGGTAACAGGAGCAGTTGTAGGGCTGGTGCAAGGGCTGGTGGTAGGACTGGTGGTAGGGCTGGTGGTAGGGCTGGTGGTAGGGCTGGTGGTAGGAGCGGTGGTAGGAGCGGTGGTAGGACTGGTAGTAGGGCTGGTGGTAGGGCTGGTAGTAGGAGCGGTGGTAGGACTGGTAGTAGGAGCGGTGGTAGGGCTGGTGGTAGGGCTGGTAGTAGGAGCGGTGGTAGGACTGGTAGTAGGAGCGGTGGTAGGGCTGGTGGTAGGGCTGGTAGTAGGAGCGGTGGTAGGACTGGTGGTAGGAGCGGTGGTAGGACTGGTGGTAGGGCCGGTAGTAGGGCTAGTGGTTGTCGAAGTCGGAGGCAGAGACGAGTAGTAATCAATACCCTGCTGGATAGAGTCCGTGATATAAGCCGCTAGCGAAGAAGCGAGACTTGACAAGTCAGATGGAACTTTGGAAACAATGGCGTTAGAAAGCGCCTGAGAGGCAGTATATTGCTCATTAAGGTTCGTCAAAGTAGCCTGGACCAGACCAGCGGCCTGAACAGCCGGTGAAATTCCCTCGAGATCAGTGATGGTTGTATTTACGGCGTTGATAAGGTTGTAAATATCACTTGCGAGAGTATAAGAGTCGGTGTCAGAGAGATTGGCCGATGCTTGCACTATTGGGACACCGGCATTGATGATGGAGACCAATGTTTCTGAGTCCGCGAGAGTCTGGTT
Organism: Talaromyces funiculosus; assembly: GCA_004299765.1. Lineage (NCBI taxonomy): Eukaryota > Fungi > Ascomycota > Eurotiomycetes > Eurotiales > Trichocomaceae > Talaromyces > Talaromyces funiculosus. The sequence goes on along the minus strand of CP036227.1, from coordinate 1,919,919 downwards.
CAAATTTTGAGCCTTAATGTCGGCGTCGACTTGGTTTACTTGCGTAATGACATTATTAATGACACCCTCTATGGAGGCCAGGTCACGCTTCACGAGGGAGGGCTCGTTGCTGACAGGAGCAGGACTGGCCAGAGCTCCCGAGGCGAAGCCAAGGGCAACAATAGAGATGGCAGTAGTAAACCTCATCTCGCTGCGTGATCAAAGACTTCACAAAGCGAATGGAAAAAGTATAAGATCCAAATTAACGAAAGAAGATCAACACGCCGTGGCCAAATCTTAGAAACCTGGGGGGCGCACGTTTATATAGATAGTACATTAAATCCCCTCATTCCGGCATATTGCGAACTGTCCATCTCGTGTCTAGCTCAATCCATTCTAATCATCTAAGTAGAATCCTGCATAGTTAGTTAAGTTTCTGGGCCAGAAGCCACAGCAAGAGGTGCCCGTATCATAGCGTATAGAGTCATTGGGATAGTGGTATTGTGGCTGCTCTTGGGATAATTAGTGGGAAATGAGGTCCTCAACATCCTCGGCTCTTCTCACAACTCCAATTACTCCATCCAAATTTGCAGAGGCGCATCTAACAGAAAGTGCATGCCCCGTTGAGAGCCCATTCTACTACCTAGCAATGTGCAACGCTATGGCAAGTCAATCCACGTCGACCAGTCAATAACTATAGATACCACGTGTGATGAATCACGTTGGTGGACAATCGATTGCACTCTAATAGCCCATGGAAACAAAAGTAATTAATTATCAAATGAGGAAACGAGCGTGAGCTAGTGATTTCTTGGCCCCTTGTCGTGTCCAGCAAAACGGTCAGGGGTTACGAGGGTACCCCGACCAACCCCACGAAAAGACCGCCCCAGACTCCCTTTGTGCAGCGTAGCCTCGGCCCTATTGGGGAATAATAACAACACCATGTCTGTTGTTTGCACATTGCTTGTCTAGAACACCATCACATGCTGCCACTTCAGGCGCTAGTTGCTGCTCGTGCTGGGTTGTGGCCGAGGTATATTCCATGTCCTGGTAAATGTGGCGCACAACTACTGAGACATTTCCACAGTGTTCAAGAGCAGAACTTGACTTCTCGCATGGAGGCTTACGCAGTCCTCGTATCGCTATTACTGAATGAGAAGGTAAAAAGAGGAGAGGAGATCTCGCGGATGTGAATGGACGAGTCTCCATGTAATTAGAGCCAACATCGCTTTCACGGAAGCTTCCTCTCGGAGAAATTCAGTCAACAGCCATCGCGCCACCGGAATTGCGACTTCTTATGGACTGGCGGTACCTGTTTATTCTGTGGAGATGACTCATTTTTGGATTCTCGGTCAGGTGCCGCTAGCTAGAGTACCTCATGGGGGTCTTGAGAATGCAGAGAACTACTCTGTTCTTCTCGAAATTTCCTGTCTGGAGCTAAACATGATGCCAACGGGTCTACATTAGTAATGACGGATTTGCAAAGAATGCTGTCACTAATTCCGTGGCTATAGAGGATGCTATTGCCCTATGAAGAAATCATAACAAGGAGAAATCCGGGCAGCCTTGCCGTTATGTTATGCCATTGTCTACTGTATTGATTCTGAGTGGGTTAATTGTGGAAATGCCCAAATAAGCATGCATACCCGGACAATCCGGGGAAAATATCAAACTGTATTAATGTCGGTCTCCGCGTTCACGTAACCCTTGTTGGAAATTGATGGTTAATTACTAACTAGTTAACTAGCTCAATAGTTTTAATATATTCGACTACCACATAATGTAGTATTGTATGCTCACTGCTTTTTGGGCCTGGTGGGTCACCCCGTCCTTAAACTTAGAGGGCCCAATCTCCAATTGCCAACATTCTTGGCGTGGTTAGCCCAAAATATGTGTACAATCCCGATTTAGCTAAAGCGTCGATGCACACTAGTCTCTGAAGGGCAAGTGGAATAGAATTCATGCTATATAGGGCTTATAAAAATGTGTTGCATAGGTTGTCGGTTTAACTGACGTCTTTCTGCAGTGAATGAATATGACAAAGTTTACAATAACTCATTCATTCTAGGATATGGTGGTAAAGAACGTGTTCATATTTATATCTATGCGTAGTATGATAAATACTAGTAGACATCTTTTGAGGGGAAAAAAAACCTCAATGCAATAATCAGACTTTGCTTGATGTGACAGACGTTATCATTCTTGAGCCAACTATAGTCCATGGTTCACCAAACTATAGTCTCTGGTAAGTTGTGGGCCACATCTAGCTTCGCTCAGCCGATGTTACCTAGGCGTATGCAGCAATGGCAGTTTGGAAGGCGTTATCGATCTTTGCGGCAATGGAAGTTGCTGTGGGCAGATATTGGGATTGAGCCTTGGACTCCAGAGCGGAAATGAGGGAGTCAGAGTCAGATTTGAGAGTCTTCAGATCCGACTCGACCGTGCTCTTGATGCCAGCGGATGCGGCTTTGGATTCCTGCGTATGTTGGGTTAGCATGTACCAAGATACAAATATGTTAATCAAGAAAGCGTACCTGGGCAACAAGATCATTAAGCGTAGTCACAATAATGTCGGACAAGGATTCCGCCTCATTTATGATGCTTTTGCTGTCAGCATCGTCAAAGGTGCCTGAATTGTTCGTGTCGTCGGTGGCAGTCTTAATATCGGTCTCAAGGGTGTTGACATTGTTGAGTATGGGGATGGCTGTAACAAGCTGTCCGTTCCAGTTCTTGATAGAGGTGTCCAGATTCTGGACATCGGTATAGACAGTCTGTAGGTCACTCAAGACTGAGCGCTTGACAATAGGACCTGCGGAGGCGAGGTTAAGGCTGAGGAGAACAGCAACAGCCAAGGATTTTCCGATCATTTTCAAGGATGTGTGGTAGAGATTCTGAAGAATCTGATGTGTTTTGAGATTGATGATTTGAGTATGTTCTGGAGAATTGAGATCTGTGAGGTGTGAAGAAAAGATCAATTCCATCAGGGCATCACGGCTGCTTTTATACTTGAGTCTGCTTTATCACCCCGCAATCTGGTATATACTAGTATTTCCTGTGTTGCCAGCAACGATACAAGCACGGGGAACGACTCATGTTCTCATTGGGCGATGTTAGTCCGAATCGCATTGCATTGTACTGTTACAGCAATCGGCTTGCCCAAAATTGTCGCCCAGTAAGTCATCATCATACGCATTTCTTCCGCCATGAGGGGTATACGGTGTGTGGCTTTTGTTGCTCCCATCCAAAATCTTCCTGGAGCCGAAACCGAGGACTATCACGAATCTTCAGAAATCCGGGGGTGGAGTGCATATGCATTAGGTAATACAGTAGCTGTTATAGGCACACTAAACTCAGCTAACTTTTCAGGACACAGCGTAAGCCGCTGTTGCTACTTGTGGACTAAATAATGGGAGAAGAGGAACTGCATGAAATTCTCCTAGATTAGTCCACTTGGGAACACGAACATCCTCGGTACTTCCATGTTTTGCAGACGGCATTTGACAATTTACCATTACCCCAGTCACACGTGTGCTTGAATTCGACATTTCTGCATTATTCAGTCCAGCTGTAATGTCCGGCGATGAACTTCATCCTGTGACTCCGATGTTCGCTGTTCTTCTGAAGCTACGCCGACTCTTAGATGTCCGCAGCACGCCACAATCTCACTCAGAACCTCCATTTGCTGCTGAAGGTGAATGAGTACTAGGTAGTTGAAATCAGAAACCAAAGCAGATTCATCCACTTGTATAGTTGTTATTAAAGCATGTTAAGGTTACGCATGGGACAATCTTCAATTCAAATTTGACCGTCTCTCTGGCACATGCGGGCAACATCGGATAAACTAACCATATACGTATATTGCTAATAAAGGTGGTCTATTGCCAAATTGCTTGATTTTTCTTTTTACTCCAACTAGAACCTTGGAAGTGTCGGGGAACATGTCACTCCTTAGTGCAGATCCCCCTTAGTCCCAAAGTTAATCTATTCTTCAGGCCCTTCCTCGGTAGAACCAGCAGTCTAGATCTGAGTGATCAGCATGTGTTTGTCTTGTGAAGTTTCACCTGTGGACATGGAAATCGAATAGAGTCCAGGAAAGAGAACCCCGTTCAACTACTGGACAGCAAAAGCAGCCAACAACTACCAAGAATCAAAACGCAATGTATCGATGAATTGTCGTGCTTTCTGTCAACACTAGATATGTAAGTATAGGTAGGGATTCTACCAAATAATTTGCAGGATATCGAGCCAAAAGAAAATAATAACCTTATTAGCGATTAAGTCAATCAGAGCATATGCATAGTTACTATTTTTGTTGAACGTGCACCCCCATCTGCGGGAAGCTTGTTACGTATGAGAGAGAGAGACACCAGCCACGCGTACATTATGTGCTTTGCAAGTTCGCCGAAAAAGATGGCCACTTTTACTACAATAAATGACCTAAGTGAGCCGAATCCTCTCCGCAAGTTGGGTTTTGTGACAGTTAAATTGTATGGGGCTCCAGCGCGAGCCTTAGCCGTAACTAATATTTGTTAGCAGACATTCGAAGTTCAGTGTTAACTTGAAAATACTTGTAGGAACATAGCGTCATAAGCGGTGTTCTATCACGAAATTTGGAATAGCAAATAAGTGCTCACGCTACTTTTTATTGGCATACATTTCAGAGCTTGACGCGGCAAGCGATTTTCCTCGTACAGTCTGGTCTTCTCTCCAAAAGAGTACTAAGTAGGAGCTTTCGCACTCGTCTATCCAAGAGAAAGTCGCTACCCCATGCGATTTAATGATTACAGGGAAGTTCACCTTCAAGGTATTGGAACAGAAGCTTGTTATTATTTAGGCCGCTATAGCCGAATACATAGGTGCATATGTAGATTTAGCAATGTTTATGGGCTCTGGCAGAGGTATATCTCTCCCAACGATATCTAGAAATGATGAGCGATTTGTCTAATATCATGAGTGGCAGCCGGGAACGAGGAAACAACTCGGACCAAACATCTCCTGGCAATTGGGCACCCGTATCGACCACGGAGCAATACAAAAGCTTCCACTAACCCTTAGCTGGTTCGATTGAGAAACCCTTGTGAGGTTTTTGGGGGCAAGGTGCAATCGCGTTCATCCAATGATATATGCACCAATCGACCGCCGAGGGAAGCACTCAGGCTGGCTACCCATCTATAGTTTTCGGCGATATCTAGATAGACAATCAACCATACACCTACGCAGCAGCTAGATGAAGATTTACGAGTCAGTTGGGACGTATCTTAGATCTTTTCCGTGTGTGGTCTGATTAACGTTTGACGCTAAGTTGTACACTGGTCGATCGTTACATCCGTGCTTCTAATGTTACATACAAGACTTGAGTAGCAACATCCATGCTGCAAGATCGTCGGATCGTTCGAGATTTAAATGCCGGATGAGACGGTACGGGGAGATACCATGAGGCTCGAAGTTGGCTGGTTAGAGAATCCTTTTCCGAGGTCGGGAAGCAAATCAGTAGCATGCAGGACACTGTGATATATATATCTAGTAGAAGAGCCCTAGGCGAAAGACTGGTGCTCTCCAGGAATGCACCATAGAAGCAAAAGGCTTCCTCGAACAGTCCACTGAGTATATCTAGCATACTATGGAGTTGTCGAGAATTAGTGGAACTGGAGAACTTACGTCAGTGCTCACTCAGGCAACAATCCCTTATCGATTGCTGACATAAGCGGCAGCTTGACATGTGATTGGCAAGGCTGATGGTTAGTCTCACATGCGCTGCGTCTGATTGGCTGTTGCTCTGCGCCTGATAGGCTCGCCTGTCATGTGCATCCGACGTTACCTCTTTCCTGCTCGACAACGCATCGCCAACGACTAATATTATTGTTGTTGTTATACTGTTGGCTCCCAATATATTCCAAAATACTACGGAACTAGCGTGCATCATGGCTCTCACACTCGTGACAGCAGCTGCTGGCTAATTGTTGCTCGAGATCGTGAACGTGCCCGGGGACGGTTTTTTGTAGGCAGCCCTGTACGTCCGCTTCTTCTACAGTCGCTTAATACGTCAGTGCCTGCTTTCTTTTTTGATGTGATCGTTCCGGACCTATTCGCCCTTGGTAACTCAGCTGAACCGAAAAGACATCACAAAGCCTGCTTTATAGCGCGAACGAACGACAGCCAAGGAACATTTGGGCATACAACCTCATTCAAAAGGCACTCATGCAATCAGCCGCGAACATGGCTTCTCACGACAATGCCGAGAAGAGGAGGGTTTCTCACAGAATCCGCTCCCTCTCCAAGTCCCTCCATCGCCTGTCATCGAATAACGTACCAGACCGTCTCAAGAACAACGATGATGAACAGGAAGACTTCACGGCGCCTCCTAAAAACATTAGTGGCAGAGACATACCATATATGCACCAATCTGTGTTCTCTCTGATTGCAGCCGCCGGCTCGAGGTCCGATTTTCACTCTCGATTCGATGAATCGAGTGACAGTGACGGCGATGATTCGGAAGGGAAAAAGCGGTCTGATCCGTTACGCCGACGGATTGCCGGGAGGTTATCAAATAAACCTGGCCAAGGAGTTGCATCGTCGCAGGTCATTGCGGAGGAGGCTGTACAAGAAGTGCGACCTTCAAAGATACCCTCCACAAGCTCTGCCAGCAGTCATCGCAGGACAGGTTCCGGTAACAGGCTACTACGATCAATCCCAAGCATAGTACCCAGACGAACCGATAAACAGGCCAAGCCTGATCAGGCCGTCGAGTCAGTTCAAAGCCCGCAGGACGAAACGCAGCCAGCGCTAGAAACAAAAATGACTCCTCGGACAGCACCCGTGCTAAGTCGGATGATAGAAGCTCAAACCCGGTTCGACCCTGCGGCACTATCGACTGAAGAACATGCACAGGCTGAAAAAGAAGCCAACGACAAGCAAAGTGATGAGCATAAGTCAAAGGTCTTATTGCCTATCCGACTGAAAGAAATCTTTGGCTTTGAGAGTCCCGAACCGGTCATTGGAGAATATCCCTGCTGGCTGATGCAGAACGTTGCGCTTCAAGGATATATGTATATTACTGAAGGACATATCTGCTTCTATGCCTATCTTCCGCAAAAGTCAAATGTGGCTGTCAAGTCTGGTCAGCTGAGCAAGCGTGGTCGCAAAAACCCAAGATATAAGCGCTATTGGTTTTCCTTGAAAGGAGATGTGTTTTCATATTATGCGGATCCGTCGAAATTATACTTTCCAAGCGGTCATATTGACCTGCGATATGGGATCAGCGCATCGCTTGCAGACAAAGAGAAGGGTAAGGACACTCGAGACTTTACTGTTACGACGGATCAACGTTCATATTACTTCCGGGCGGACAGTGCATCTAGTGCCAACGAGTGGGTGAAGGCTTTGCAGAGGGTCATCTTCCGTTCACAAAACGAAGGCGGGCGGGTGAAGATATCTCTACCATTGGACGACATCATAGACATAGAAGAGAGCCCCATGATGGACTTAGCTCAGACGTTTAAAATAAGAGTGGTGGATACACATGAGACCTATGCGATTGATGAACATTTCTTCTCGTTTTTCAACTTCGGGCAAGACGCATTCGAGGTGCTCAAAGGCCTAATTAACGACTCCGCAGCGCGAAGGATAGTCCAAGACCCCGCTGCTACGCAGGTGTTGAACGAAGTAGTCAGTGAAAGCTATCACCAGCGAGCAGATTCATCGGCCTCGGAGAAACCGAACACGAAGCTTGAACCTAGTTCGGCTCAAAAGAGTGAGACTTCTGATCACAATCAGGAATCTGATTCTTTCGTTCAGTCGATGGGCCAGACAGAATCCTCACTTAGCCTGCAATCACACCCGGACACTATCGTCACTGCTAGTCAGATCTTGACGCGAGATGACGTTTTCAATTCGCCTACAATTCACAGTCTGCGCCCTAATACCTCGCTGGACGGCGTATCTTATGAACCCCCGTCCAGGAAAGTGTTGACCGCACCCGATCCAAGGACGAGCAAAGAAGTTTCGAAAGACACAGTACAGGACGCTTCAATTGAACGCAAATCCTACGTAAATGCCACGCCAACAATTCAAGAACTTGTGAAAGCCGGCACTTATCCTTTACAACGAGCAGCTGGGTTTGCAGAATACTTGAAAAGCCGATCTCGACAAATGAGCAGCCTCCTGGCAACTGAGTCTATGGGATACATTGAGAAAGTGTCCGGTATGTGGATAGGCGGAGGAAAACACTACGCAGAGGGTGAGGATCCGGCTTTGGAACAATACTTTGATGGCGAGGATGCAGAAACGAGCGGCACTTATGGTGATCGTTTTCGTGCGCACTTTGCGCTCCCACCCACTGAGAAACTTCAGGCCACATATTATGGATATCTCCACCGCGTTCTACCCCTTTATGGTAAAATTTACATAGGAAACAGCAAGTTCTGCTTCAGAAGTTTGCTACCTGGAACCCGGACAAAAATGATCCTACCTATCAAAGACATTGAGAATGTTGAGAAAGAGAAAGGGTTTCGGTTCGGTTATCAGGGCCTTGTCCTTATTATCCGCGGCCATGAGGAACTTTTCTTCGAATTCAATACTGCGGACTCTCGTGATGATTGTGCAGTTACACTACATCATAGGCTCGAGTCGGTACGGTTCCTTGCGCAGTCCAGTATATTAATGCAAAAGGACAAAGATGAGGCAGACGCTGCAAAGGCCGAGCAGCAATTACTACAAGAAGCAATGCAGGGACCTCTAGTAGATGATTCGCAAGAGGTGCAGCCGATATTCGATGATCCGCGCGCTTCAATCGTGAATTTCAAACCTACGGAATCATTGCGAATTACGTGCTTGACTATTGGTTCGCGAGGAGATGTTCAACCTTATATCGGCCTTTGCAAAGGATTACTTGCAGAGGGACACCGGCCGAAAATTGCAACGCATGCTGAATTTGGGCCATGGGTCCGCCAGCATGGTATTGACTTTGCACCTGTCGAGGGTGACCCGGCGGAACTGATGAGGATTTGCGTCGAAAATGGAATGTTCACTTATTCGTTCCTAAAAGAAGCTTCGTCAAAGTTTCGTGGGTGGATTGATGATCTTTTGACCTCGGCTTGGACTGCCTGTCAGGACAGTGATGTCCTGATTGAATCACCCAGTGCAATGGCCGGCATTCACATCGCCGAGGCGCTTCGAATCCCATACTTCCGTGCCTTCACAATGCCTTGGTCACGTACACGAGCCTACCCTCATGCGTTTGCTGTTCCCGAGCACAAAATGGGTGGTGCCTACAACTATATCACGTATGTAATGTTTGACAATGTGTTTTGGCGAGCTATATCCGGCCAGGTGAATAGATGGCGAAAGATGGAATTGGGCCTTCGAGGTACAACCCTTGACAAGATGCAGGCAAACAAGGTCCCATTCTTGTATAATTATTCACCATCGGTTGTTCCACCTCCGCTGGACTATCCTGACTGGATTCGAGTTACAGGATATTGGTTCTTAAATGAAGCTTCTACCTGGACTCCGCCGATAGAACTTACTGATTTCATCAAGAAGGCACGCGAAGATGGCAAGAAGATTGTTTACATTGGCTTCGGATCGATCGTTGTTTCGGATCCGGCTGCTTTGACTCGGACGGTAGTCGAATCCGTCCAGAAAGCAGATGTCCGCTGCATATTATCCAAGGGTTGGTCCGATCGCCTGGGTGATCCAAAGAGTACTCGCTCCGAGGTCCCTCTTCCTGTAGAGATACATCAGATTCAGTCAGCACCACACGATTGGCTCTTTACGCAGATTGATGCGGCCGTGCATCACGGAGGTGCTGGCACAACGGGTGCAAGTCTTCGTGCCGGGGTTCCTACTATCGTCAAGCCCTTTTTTGGAGACCAATTCTTCTTCGGGTCACGAATAGAGGACCTAGGAGTCGGTATTTGTATGAAGAAGCTCAACGTCGGTGTGTTTTCGCGAGCACTCTGGGAAGCGACTCATAGTGAGCGAATGATCTTGAAGGCTAAGCTTCTTGGCGAGCAAATTCGCAAGGTAAGTTCTCTCTACCAAGAACAAAAATTTGAGCAATGACTAACAGATTTTAAAGGAAAACGGAGTCGCCACCGCCATTCAAGCAATGTACCGAGACCTAGAATACGCAACAACCCTAACCCGCCAACGCGCTTCGCTCTCCAGCACACCACTCACAGCAACAGAAGAGAATCAACCTGCCGTTGAAGGCGAAGAAGTAGATGACATGGAAGGCGAGGAATCATGGACTTTCGTGGACGATTACGCCGATCCCGAGCTTCTCAAGAACGAGAATCTGTCCTACCATAAGAATTTGACCTCTTCTCCAGCTTCTTCGCCAACACTCACAAACAAATGACCCGCTTCTTTATTTCATACCGAACAGTGATAGTTTACGATATCTCTGCACTATATACCCCTAAGATTCCTGCCCTATAATGTTTACATTCGTCCTTATCCTACTTGACTCTTCTCGCGCCCTTTCTTTCCTGGTCCATACTGCATTTACACCTATATACCATATAACCATTTGAGGAACGTACAATTTTTCTAATTAGATTGCATATTGCTTTTTTTGCTGGTTCAATTGACGATGCTATGACACAATGCATTTTGACAATTTCTTATTCGCAGTCCATATTGCTCCCACCACATCAACATTCATAAGTCAAGAGAGGGCCTTAGGGTTAGGGCTTTGACAGCTCCGATACCGTCGACACCTAACCGCGCTGTTCCCGATATGGAGCTTAGGCGGGGGTTTATCGGCCAGCGGGGCAGATAAAATACCATTAATACATCCAGCATCATCGAGAAATCCGTCTACTTCACGTGCCCTTCTGAGAATAAAATGTGTAGAAAAGTATGTCAAAGCGACATTCAATTGAATACCGAGGGGGGTAACTGTACGACGATAAACACACAGAGCTCAATGAGGTGTCCACGGGCTACGAATCAATCAAGCAACTTTACCGGAAAGAAGCTGTCGGACTCCGAAAACAGCTCTCATCTGCGTTATAGTATTGTATGTACCGTATGTAATTTAGCCATTACAAGCCCATCGTACTATGCGATAACCGCATAATCCATCCCCGGTATGTAAAATCAAAAACAGTGTAAATACAAAACAAGCATAAATCACCGGCGCTCGTCCCATGGTCATTTTTTTTCTCTTGCGTGCTCTCGTCCAGTAGGAGCAATCCATTTGCAAGAGGCGATGCTAAGAATTGGAAAAATTCCTACTTAAGCTTTTGGGGACCTCATGATTCATCTTCTCCCATTCTCTAATTTTTGGATTTTATCACTCATCTATTTTCTTATTTTTGTTTTTTGAGATTATTTTAAAAACAAATTCTGACGCAAATGGCCACCTACGCTTTGTCCGACTCCCACAAGGAGGTATGTCTGCATTGAGTCGGTTGAGTTGAGTCTTTATGGACAAGAGACTAACAGCTGTATAGTTGATGGAAGTCCATCTTGCGGACTTTGATCCTGAGATTGCGGAGATTATCGTAAGTCAAATTCCTTTGACACGCATTGGAGAGTGGCGACTGACTGTCGTCTAGAAAAAAGAAATCCAGCGTCAACGGGAGTCCATCCTTCTCATCGCCTCTGAGAACGTCACCTCTCGCGCCGTCTACGATGCTCTCGGTACACCAATGTCCAACAAATACTCCGAGGGATACCCCGGTGCTCGCTACTACGGCGGTAACCAGCACATCGACGCCGTCGAATTGACCTGCCAGGCCCGTGCCTTGAAGGCATTTGGTCTCGAATCCGACAAGTGGGGTGTCAATGTCCAGACTCTCTCTGGAAGTCCTGCCAACTTGCAGGTTTACCAGGCTCTCATGAAGCCTCATGATCGATTGATGGGTCTTGACTTGCCTCATGGCGGTCACTTGAGTCACGGATACCAGACCCCCCAGCGCAAGATCTCTGCTGTCTCGACGTACTTCGAGACATTCCCTTACCGCGTCAACGCCGAGACCGGTATCATCGACTATGACACCTTGGAGGCCAACGCTCAAATGTACCGCCCCAAGATCCTTGTTGCCGGTACCTCTGCCTACTGCCGTCTGATCGACTATGCTCGCATGCGCAAGATCGCTGACTCCGTTGGCGCTTACTTGGTTGTCGATATGGCTCACATTTCCGGTCTGATTGCTGCCGGCGTTATTCCTTCTCCCTTTGAGTACGCTGATGTCGTCACCACCACCACCCACAAGTCCCTCCGTGGACCCCGTGGTGCCATGATCTTCTTCCGCAAGGGTGTCCGCAGCACCGACCCCAAGACCGGCAAGGAGATTCTCTACGATCTCGAGGGACCCATCAACTTCTCCGTCTTCCCTGGCCACCAGGGTGGTCCTCACAACCACACCATCACTGCCTTGGCCGTCGCGCTCAAGCAAGCCGCCACCCCTGAATTCCGTCAATACCAGGAACAAGTTATCAAGAACGCCAAGGCGCTCGAGGTCGCTTTCAAGGAGTACGGATACAAACTTGTCGCAGACGGAACCGACAGCCACATGGTTTTGGTCGACTTGCGCCCCAACGGCGTCGACGGTGCCCGCATCGAAGCCGTCTTGGAACAAATCAACATTGCATGCAACAAGAACGCCGTACCTGGCGACAAATCCGCTCTGAGCCCTGGCGGTATCCGTGTCGGTGCCCCAGCCATGACCACCCGTGGTCTTGGAGAAGAAGACTTCAAGCGCGTTGTCGGATACATTGACCAGGCTATCAAGATCAGCAAGAGCATCCAGGCCGGCTTACCTAAGGAGGCCAACAAGCTCAAGGACTTTAAGGCCAAGGCTGCCAGCGAATCTATTCCTGAGATTTTGAGCCTGCGTAAGGAGATTGCTGCTTGGGCCAGCACCTTCCCTCTTCCAGTTTAAATAATCCACCTCAAAGAGAAACTGGGTGAATTGTGTTACTATTGATGATATTTGATTCTGATAAAGCGTTTGTGATGTTTTGATGAAAACAAAAGCTCAACCTGATGAATGACTCGACTTTTCTATTTAACATTGTTATGTCCTGGGGTTAAAGAAAAGGATAAGCCTGATAATGATATTTCTTTTGTCTACCTCCCTGTGGCCTGGGTACTATGATTTCGTTGGTTCTATTCGATGTGTACTCGCTGGATGGCACCTCTCTTCAACAGTGTGATAAACTTCAACAAGTTTAAATGCATCCGGCGTAATGGTTTGTGTGGTTTAATGGGTTTGGTAACAGTTCAGATTGTTTATAGAAATGAACCGTTGCCCTTTGAAGTTTCGCTGTAGAAGGCTATCGCGTAGATAGAAGGGCGACACTTGTAGAGTTTCTTTCTCTCTTAGTACTTCATAGCGGATAATACGGTCATCGGTGCAAGGCAATGCTGCTCTTGAGCAAAAGATCTTAGCCCATCCCATGCTTCTACAAATTGTTCCTTTTTGTTTAACGCTTGGCGGATGGCCAAGATCAGACACCGACATCCATCTTGTCGGTTTCTACAGTCTGCTGCAGACCAGCCCTCCTTCCAAAATCAGCAATAACGCCCCTCAAGCTGGCAATCCTTCCCATCAACTCCTCAATCTCATCATCCTGCTCCTCGGTCGTCCTGTCCACGTCCGGGAGACCCTCCACAAGAGCCCGCGCTTTTTGAATACGTATCCGAATCGCGCTGGCGGCTGTAAAGAGATCTTTTGCTTCGAGGGGAGGAAGATTTGATGATGGTGTTGCGGCGTCGGCGGCTCCACCAATCTGTGAGTGAGATGTAGGTTTTAAGTATTGAGATTGGGATTGGGATTGTTTTTGTTGTGTATGTGAGTCTGCCTCTGTTTGAGTTGCGACTCCTGCAACCGAGGCATTCCCCCCGATGGTGGATTGACTGGCTCCAACCCCCGCAGCGGTAGATGTGTTCGTCGACGAAAGCAAACGTGATATTAGTGCGTGCAAAGGCGGCAGGAAATCAAAGGTCTGTGGAGACGGGAACGGGACTGCCGTTTGGGCTGTTGCTTGTCTTCTTGGTAGTATGGATGATGCTTGCGGAGTTGTCGGAGCTATGTCGGGTGTGGATGACATCTTTTGCTGCTGCGATACGGCGGAAACCGGAGATCTGGAAGCCATGGTTGTTTGGGCCTTGGCAGGGCCGCGAAGAGAGTCGGAAGTTTGAGGAATTGCAGAGGACGAGATTGAGATGGTTGTCGGTTCGAGAGAGTCTGGTGGAGTTTGTTGTTTACTCTGGATGGCGCATTCGTGACTCGTTATCCGAGACTGGCTGGATAAACAAAATGATGAGAGGGCGGTGTTGTTGGTAGTATGAGCGCGTTTTGAAGAAGAACTAATTAATAATGTTAGTGGCAGCTGGATATAAGTCGTAAATCGTTGCGGTTGTCCGAGGAAGATCTAGAAAGTTGTCCAACAGCTAAGGTTGAGTAAGGCGAAGAGCTCCAGAAGAAAGAATGTGCGCCTTACGGATCAGGCACCGCTGACGTCGACCGGTTCCAAAAAGGGCTTCGGTCTGGATGCCCCTCGATCACGCCCCTCTACGACTTCTTTTTTTTCCTTCTCTGTTTACTTTGTCAATTGAGTGATATCAATTCTGCTACTACTGTTCTTGATCATCGTGTCAGCCTGCAAATAAATAGAACATAGAATTTGGTCTCTTTGCTATACATTACCCCGCCATGGCCAAGGTAGACCAAAAAGTCGTATTGAGTATGTTTTTACCTTATTTTATTACTGCTTTCTTCTCCAAGGTACCCATTGCATTGCATTTATGAGAGCTAACGGGATCTTCTAGTCGTCATTGACGGTTGGGGTATTGCTGGCCCCGACTCTCCACCAGAGGGAGATGCGATCGCCGCAGCAGAGACTCCGGTCATGTCATCCTTTGCCGACCCCAAGTCTAAGACTGCACAAGGATACACAGAGCTCGATGCCTCCTCTCTCGCTGTCGGCCTTCCCGAAGGCCTTATGGGAAACAGTGAAGTCGGCCATCTCAACATCGGTGCTGGTCGTGTCGTCTGGCAGGACAGTGTGCGCATCGACCAGACCTTGAAGAACGGCAAATTGGGCGAGATTGAGAACATCCGCAAATCATTCCAGCGTGCCAAGGACGGTAATGGGCGACTTCACTTGTTGGGTTTGGTCTCCGATGGTGGTGTGCACTCGCAGAACAAGCATTTGTACGGTCTCCTTCAGGTCGCCAAGGATATTGGTGTACCCAAAGTCATCATTCACTTTTTTGGCGACGGTCGTGACACCGACCCCAAGAGCAGCTCGAAATATATGCAGGAATTGTTGGACAAGACCAAGGAGCTCGGTATTGGTGAGCTCGGTACTGTCGTCGGTCGTTACTATGCTATGGACCGTGATAAGCGCTGGGACCGTGTTGAGATAGCTATGAAGGGTATTGTCACTGGAGAGGGCGAGGACAGCACTGACCCTGTGAAGGCTATTGAAGAACGCTACTCCAAGGGTGAGAACGATGAGTTCTTGAAGCCCATCATTATCGGTGGCAAGGAAAACCGTGTTCAGGGTAGGTCCAAGCCAGTATGGTGGAGACGAGAGACTAATCTACGGCAGACAACGACACACTCTTCTTCTTCAACTACCGATCAGACCGTGTTCGTGAAATTACTCAGCTTCTTGGAGACTACGACCGCTCTCCCAGGCCCGACTTCCCCTACCCTAAGGACATTCACATCACTACCATGACGCAATACAAGACCGACTACACCTTCCCCATTGCGTTCCCTCCTCAACACATGGGCAACGTCCTCGCCGAATGGCTTGGTAAGAAGAATATAAAGCAAAGTCACATTGCCGAAACCGAAAAATACGCACATGTCACATTCTTTTTCAACGGAGGTATTGAGAAACAATTCCCCGGTGAAGAGCGGGATATGATTCCCTCGCCCAGAGTCGCTACTTATGATCTGGAACCCAAGATGAGTGCGTGGGCTGTTGGAGAGAAGGTTGTTGAGCGTGTTGCTGAGAACAAATTCGAATTTGTCATGAACAACTTTGCGCCTCCAGATATGGTTGGCCATACAGGTGTATACGAGGCTGCTATTCAGGGCGTAGCCGAGACCGACAGAGCTATTGGCCATATCTACGAAGCATGCAAAAAGCATGGTTACGTCCTTTTCATTACCGCTGACCATGGGTGAGTCCTATATACCATAATCTTTATGACAGAATAGCTAACGTGTTGCAGTAACGCCGAAGAAATGCTCAATGAGGAACGCAAACCCAAGACCTCCCACACCGTCAACAAAGTCCCATTCATCATGGCCAACGCCCCTGAAAGCTGGAGCTTGAAGAAAGAGGACGGTGTTCTCGGAGATGTTGCGCCTACAGTTTTGGCTGCTATGGGTATTGAACAGCCCGAGGAGATGACCGGCCATAGTCTTTTGGTCAAGTCGTAGGCAATGCCGCTGGTTATGGGCTGTGCATTGAATAAACTATTGCTTCTGTTACATGTTTAATACGATATGATGATGTGGTCGCTATACATACAAGCTGCGATGAAATAGATATTTAACTTCTTACAGTACATGTAATAACCTTCCTCCTTCGTACTGAGTGCAAGAAGTATATTTCACTCTGCGCTCTCATGGAATATGCTACCTGTCTTCCTCAACCAACACCTCAAGCAGCAGCAGTAGCAGCTTGTTGCTGCTGAATCTGCGACTGCAATTGAATAATCTTAAATCCAACAAGTCAGTGACATCATTCCAGTCAGGACTTTCCCAAGAAGAGGGAGGGAGGAAAAAAAAAGAAAAAGAAAAAACTCACCTCCGTTCTTTTCTTATCACTCTTATTATTGATCTCCTGGATCTGACCCTCTATCCGTTTTCTGTCTCGCGTCAGTCATAGTAGAGACTTTAGTGAAAGGCAAGATAATACGAACATCTCCTTCTCAATAAACTCCAAGCGGCCATCAACAGCCATGACCGCCTCGGACTTCTCCTGCTTTAGCAGTACCGGTCCGACGAGCTTATAGATGTTTGAGTCGTCGTCTAGGGATGCGAATTCCTTTCGCATGTCAGGTGGGCTGTTTTGAAGCTGCTATGGAAAGGTTGACTCACTTGCTGCACGGCCTGGTTCTCTTGCTGCTGTGATTCGAGCTTTTGTCGTGCTAGGATGATTGTTTCTAGTTCTGTATCTTCTGTTTTAGCATGTTTTTTAAAAGGATTTTAAAACGAATCGAAGATTGCAGGCTATATATACCAGATTGGAGATTTTGATATTCTTCCGACAGCGCCTGCAGCGCCTTTTGTGCTTGCTCCATTTTGATTCTATATCTGGATGTTGACTGTAGAGGATTAGCGGGGGTAAAAAAGCATTACTAGTTAGGAGAGTATCTACGTCAAGCGGCCAGACTAAGTCGGGTCCATCCCGAATGGCGGCAGGCATGCACGTTTCCAAACAAACACTCTTCTCGTTGTTTCTCACTATTGATCTTTACGTTGTGCACGACTTTCGAAACAATTTGCATTCTAGACTTCCATCTTTCAGTTTTTCTTCGATTTTTCTCTCTCTTGCTGCGTTATTGTCTGAGTACTCGCGTGCGTTTGGAGTTGGCAACCCCACTCCAAGCGGACATCCATCTCCAACTGTCCGACGTGCCTCTCCTCCCAAATATCGCTCTACATATTGAAGACACATTCCTACTACAATATGAGTAACACAGACTTCCTCGGTCGGGCCATCGACACCGTCAAAAAAGCGATCGAACACGACAATGCCGGCGAATACGAAAAGGCTTATCAGGGCTACTACGCGGCGCTGGAGCTTTTCATGCTCGCCCTCAAATGGGAAAAGAACCCAAAGTCTAAGGAAATGATCCGCGCCAAGACGGGGGAATATATGGACCGTGCAGAGAAGTTGAAGAATCATTTGGCGAATGCGGACAATAAGAAAAAACCGAGTGCGGTGGGCGCCAACGGGAAAGTGGCGAACGGAGGTGGGAAGGGGTGCGGTTGAACTCCTTCGACTCCGAGAAAGGAGGGATAATGCTGACTGGTGTCTAAATGTAGGAAAGAAGACGAAGATGGCGAAGATGCAGAGGCCAAAAAGTTGCGAGGCGCGTTACAAGGCGCCATCCTGTCCGAGAAACCCAACGTTCGATGGGAGGATGTCGCAGGTTTGGAGAATGCAAAGGAAGCTTTGAAAGAGGCTGTTATATTACCGATAAAGTTCCCCCATTTGTTTACGGGCAAGCGACAACCGTGGAAAGGTATATTGATGTATGGGCCTCCTGGAACGGGAAAGTCGTACCTTGCCAAAGCCGTTGCGACGGAAGCGAATAGTACATTTTTCAGTGTTAGTAGCAGTGACTTGGTTTCAAAATGGATGGGTGAGAGTGAAAGGTAAGTTCGAACTTACTCGCATCTGTAAGACCAGCTGACACTGTTAGACTCGTCAAACAATTGTTCAATATGGCCAGAGAGAATAAACCGGCTATCATCTTCATTGATGAAGTTGATGCGCTCTGTGGACCGCGTGGAGAAGGCGAATCCGAGGCATCTAGACGTATCAAGACAGAACTGCTCGTTCAAATGGACGGTGTCGGCAAGGATTCACGCGGCGTTCTGATCCTAGGCGCGACAAACATCCCCTGGCAGCTTGATGCTGCCATTCGACGACGATTTCAGCGAAGAATTCACATCAGTCTACCCGACATCAATGCACGAATGAAAATGTTCATGCTAGCCGTGGGCTCGACACCGTGTCAGTTGACGCAGGCTGATTACCGACACTTGGCGGAGATTAGTGCGGAGTATTCCGGTAGTGATATCAGTATAGCGGTGCAGGACGCGTTGATGCAGCCTATTCGGAAGATTCAGACAGCTACACATTACAAGAAGGTAATGCTCTCTTTCTTCCGTCTATTCTATGCTATGTAACTGACATTCTCAAGGTCCTCGTCGACGGCGAGGAGAAGCTCACCCCCTGCTCACCCGGCGATGACGGCGCAATGGAAATGAACTGGATGGAAGTAGAGTCTGAGAAACTCCTGGAGCCTCCCCTGGTATTGAAAGATTTCATCAAAGCTATTCGAAATTCCAGACCGACCGTCAGCAAAGAGGATTTGGAACGGAATGCTGAATGGACGACGCAGTTTGGTAGTGAGGGTTCATGATTTATGTATGTTACTTTTGGCTACGTTTCTTTCTCTAGTATAGTTACGATACTACATGCTCAAAGATATGGAGTTCCGTTCTGAGATGGTCGCACACGTTCTGTTGGCTCGGGCAGGCGTTGTCATTTTGATTGAACTTCTCTATTTCAGCTGCTTTTGGAAATCTTGCATATAAAGCCATCCACCCCTGCCAATTGGCTGACAATCGTGGAACGTATGGATCTGTCAAGCTAACCTTAATCAGGGCTAGCGTTAGATGCAAGCGGCGTTGCGACTGACGTGTGGCTGCTCGGAATGATGATAAGTGACCTTGATTACTCACTCCCCTCTTCAGCTGGCCTCAGTTCCTTTCGTACAAGACTTCCTGCTTTTCGTTTACTTAAGGCAGATGAAATAGTTCGGTCTATCGCATGTACTAGCTGTCCCATCAAGAAGTCTACCGGTGCATTACTCAGCGCCAGACAGCATTGACTTGCGCCACTCGCGGCTTCTTTCATGTTCCACTATCGTCTGAACTAGTTTCTCTGGATTATCCGTCACGTTCGCATCTGAAACAAGCACGGACTGACATTGAAAACAAATGCCATCACCCTTGATATTCAGCTGCTCATTTTTCAATTTATTATAAAGTCGTGATCGCACTAGATTGTACACAGTCGAAGACACACACTACATGCCTCCATACCATGTTACCATGATTCGACGCAACTCCGATCTTGAAATCCACCTGCCCGACGCAGATGCGCCGTCATCCGCAGACAACATCCACCCTGCAGATATAGAAATGCTCACCTCCGATGACGAGAAACAAATTCTCGCCCTTCCACCTCACATCGCGGCTCGATTCTATCGACGATCTGCCAGCGCACGTCGCGCTTCCGATAAGCTCTCACGGCGGGGCTCGGTCTCGTCCATTCACTCGCATCACTCGAATACTTCTGCGCACGGCGGCCCGCAAAGCGACCACCTCGCACAGCACCTTCGTCGCGCCTCTATTCTTGAGTCCCGCAAAGCACGTCTTGCCGATCGCGCCGCTCACGCCGAGAAAGTACGGCTCCGGGCTGCGGTTGCCAAAGCCGCAACACGAAATTTGCAACGAGAAGAACGAGCTCTTGCTGCACAACAGGCTCGCGAACGTCTCCTCGCCGAAATAACCGCCAAGTGTGAAGATGAGGTCCGGCGAGCCAAAAAGAAAGCGGAAGAGACTCGTGAACTGAAAGCTGCAAAGTACGCTCGTCTTCGATTGGAAATGGCGGAGAAGTTTGCCGAAGCCGAGAAGCGACGATTGCAGTATCAGCAGACGCACCGAAGGCCACGGACCGCTAGTCTACCTGCTGGAGAAGAGAGCAAAATGGTGAAGACGGTGCTTAATTCGTTGACACGGGATGCTGCGGCAAGGATTGTTCAGAAGGCTTGGAAAAATTTTGTTGCGCGACGAGTGATGGACTCCTTCCGGTCTTTGGCTTTATCTCAGCAGAAAATAAGCAGCATGTCTTTTGATGATGTCAGTGCTCTTCTTTCAGAGGAGACTGTCCTAGAGACTATGGCGCGAGTGCTCCGGCTTTGTGGGCTGCAGGACGTGGAAGGCGGCGCAATGGGCGAGCGAGGTGCTGTTCGGACATTTCTGAGCAGCTACCTAATTGTGTCTCATCCGTCTTCGGTGATGAGCAGCGATGGCGAGCAAGAACAAGATTTGATTGAGAAAGCCCGTGACTTGGTCGTGTCATTTGAACAGATTACGGAACGACTCTTGAAACATCAGTCCATCGCTTCGATGTCCAGCGAGCTCCAGGTCCTGAGAGAAACATACGGCGTCTTTTTCTCAGCTTTTCATGCTTGGAAGACTCACGACTCCAGCGTATTGATTGAGATTATGCTAGCCCAGTTCGTTGAGTTGGAGCTTATTTGGCAAACAGTCAAAGAAGATCGAGCAGGAGGCGCTGCCGACGAGTATTACCAGGGCATCCGACACAATCAAATTCTACTGTTGGCCAGATTGAAACGACTTGCTGGCCCTGATAAGGGTCTAGATATGGTTAAGCAGGCTTTGAGAAAGGCGAAGCGAGAGAAGAAGCGCTCAAAGTCATCTAAGCAATCGATTCCCCGGTCTGCAGCAGTTTCCACTAACGTCGATGGTCATGCGGACAGTGTGTCGACTCCGATCAGTGAGACATTTAACAATGTCGAAAGTGCCGTGCTGCACGAGTTGGACAAGCAAAGACTATCTCCTCATGAAAGCTTCACAAAAGCTCTGACAGCTTTACCGGAGAACCGTGTCCTAGTACATGAACTATTAATCAACCGGGAGTTTAGGATAGAACAGACCAAATTCACCGAACCCCGCCAGCAAATTATGAAACATATGACGGACATGATGAGAAGCGATGTTAATGCAGGCCTTGGAACAAAGTGGATAGTCGCAATGGCTACTGTCATACAAGACCGGCTTTTGAGGTCTTTGCGACCTGGTAACTCCCTGCATGTCTTGATCAGTGAGGTACTTGACCCAAAGCTTATTGAAAATCAATGCAAGGCCGGCACATTTTCGTACGATTCTTTTTTTGACTTCATGTGCCGCATATTACCTCAGCTTTGTGCGCCTTTTCGCGACCCAGAAGTTAAGGAATTTGCTGAAAACAAGTCGGGCGACCCCATTGATCGACTATCAAGGCTGATGGGTATTATTGACTTGCTATCATTGGACCATACGAATTTTATGATTCAGGTGGCTGCTCCTCAGCTTATTCAAGAAGCGCCAGGCTATGAGCAAAGGACGTTCCAGAAAGGACTCGAAGATGGTACTATCAAACTCGAAAGAACAATGAGATTCTGGCAAAAGAACCACAATCTTGTTGTTGACGACATGAAACGCCGAGACCCGGCAATCGCAGATAGTCGTCAAGTACAACCTCCGGCAGCCAAGGTTTATGCACAAGGGCTGGTTGATCTTGTACTCAATAATGCTCCGGTATCATCAGACCTTATTCCCGAAACACTCGAAATGGATTGTGCACGGCTTGAGGCCCTCCACATGACTGCTTTCAAGATTGCAGCGACGGCAGCTATTCTCCTTACTGCGAAGAATCTGCTGAAACGAGATTCGCGATCGCAATGGAAAGCAGAGGCTGATCGTATTCTGTCTCTTGATTTTACCGAAATCAAGCCGGAGAGAATCCAGTCGATCATTGAGTCTACTCGACCGATGCCTGCTGCTGCGCGGTCGCAGCTCTTGTCAACCATGAGGCGGGTCTTGAGCCCGGTTGCAACGGCTATGACATCCGTCGATAATACAATGAGCTCTCAAATACCATCAGTCGAATACGTCTCCGGTCCTATTTCCTCTTCCTCGTCCACTTCCTCCGCGTCCACGTCCGCAGCAACAGATAGTTCTGCAGCTTCCTCCTCTTTCACAGACCCAGTCGCCAGACTCATTCTCTCCCGTCTCCGCGCACATGTTTTGTCCCGACTCAGCGCGGCAAGTGCTAGTGAGCGCGTCCGCGCAACGACGACAGCGAGTCAATCTCTCGCCGCGGCGGGCATGCCAGAATTTGTCAATGAAGTCGGGAAATTGGTTGATGAGCTAAGCAAGGTCAGGGATGTCGATTGGATGTGTCACGGGTTCGTGTATGAGAGGATTATGAGTGAGTCTGTTAGCAGCTAGAGTCCCTCTTAAGGTTGGATAGTGCATTCGCAATGCTATTTCTGCTGTTATGATTTTCAGTTATGATTTATCCATGCCATATTCGATATGTTACACAAGACTAGAATGATATCGTCTGCGTTCTGAGTACTCAGTCCTATCTTAATTATCATATATATATAGTAGGGTTAGGGTAAAATATAAGCCATCAGCCCCGCAATTCATCTCCAATTTTTTATTCTGCACTATGACGAACCATCCCACTTCTATCTCGCTGTAAGTACAGCAAGACACAAGACGCACAACGACATTCACACTCTCTATTGGAAAATTGAAATTGAGAACGTACAAACATAGTCGATCATCATATCCCACCGTTCAGTACTCGGCAGTCGCTTTGAGATACATCAAGCCGCATGACGACGACTACTAGCACCACCTAAAATTTATTCTTTCTCTATACAGAAAGAAAACACAATGTGGAAAACCTCTCTAATATCCGACCTGACCCCTCCTTGCCTCGAACGATCATGGCAATCTTCCCCGCACCCCTCTCTACCCCTCGTGGCAACCAGCTGCGCTGACAAGACCGTTCGGATCTACTCTCTGGTCAATTATAAGCTGCTATCTGTCGTTTCGGGTGGACATAAACGGTCCGTCCGGAGCTCGGCCTGGAAGCCAGTCACCAGCACGGGCACGAAAGGGGAAAGTGTGTTGGCAACGGGCAGTTTTGATGCAACGGTGGGAATCTGGAGGAGGTGGGATGATTATAATAATAATGAGAAACATGAACATGTGCACGACCACGACCATGGCCATGACCATGATCATGACGAAGAAGAGGAGGAAGAGGAGTGGCGCTTCGCATTCCTCCTAGACGGCCACGACAGCGAGGTGAAATCCCTTTCCTGGTCTGCTTCTGGGTCACTGTTAGCAACCTGTTCGCGCGATAAATCGATCTGGATATGGGAGGATCTGGAAGATGGGGATAATAACTTCGAGACTGTTGCGGTTCTACAGGAACATTCCGCTGACGTGAAATGTGTGGCGTGGCATCCAACGGAAGAATGTCTTGCGTCGGGAAGTTACGATGATACAATTCGTGTGTGGAGGGAGGATATTGATGATTGGGGGCAAGTAGCGTGTTTGAAGGGCCATAAGGGGACGGTGTGGTACGTGGATTGGGAGAGTGTTGATTACGTCCCTTTTACTTCTGCATCACCACCAGCAGACGAGCACGCAAAAATAAAAGAGCAGTATAGAGATTTTTTCAGTCTTTCAGGACCCAGGATAGCGTCCTGCTCAGCAGACAAGACAGTCCGCATATGGCGTCGAGAGGCCAAAGCCCAGACCGAACGCAGCGCCTTCTCGGCATCGAATACAGGTATACCGAGTATCATCCGCCCTACGGGGCTGGACGAGACGTGGCATGAGGATGCGGTCTTGCCGACGGCGCATGATTTGGCGGTTTATGCGGTTGCGTGGAGCAAACGCAGTGGTCTTGTGGCGTCGACGGGCGCGGATGGGAGGATCGTTGTTTATGCTGAGTTTTTCGCTCCCACTGCCTCCAGTGATGGAGGAAAGGAAGGAAGTGATGAGATGGATACGGCCGAAGACACAAAGTTCAAGACGGAGTGGAGAATTGTAGCCACCATCGAAGCGGCGCATGGGATTTATGAAGTTAATCACATCACATGGGCAAAACGGGGGGATAGACGGGGCAGTCAGGCGGACGAGGAAGTATTGATAAGTACGGGAGATGACGGCAGCGTCAAGGTATGGTCCGTAGAGAGGAAGTAAACCGACCTATACGAAGATATGAAAGGATATACCTATATTGTTTAAATTCTTATTCCGGCATGTAAAGTACCTAGGTATATGAATGAACCGAACGGGATCATAACGAGACGAATGATCGTGCCATACACAACTTCGTCTGTCGAGAAGTAATCATGAGTTTTGATAAGACGAAAAGAAAAGAAGAAACCATATCCATCGCAATACATGAACGCCGCTTAACGAGAATGAATAGATCAGATAAATATGAAGAGGAAAAAGCCTGTTGCTAATCGTCCTTCTCCGCTTGTCGTCCCCGGCCTTCTTCGGCAACCTCGTCGGTGTTCTCGTCATTCTGCGAATCATGATTCAAACTCGACTTACGTTGCACAAACGATCCTTCCTTGACAGGACTGCCCCGATTCTGGAACCCAATCGAGCCGGGATGGCCGCTGATACTACCGGGGATAGGTTGGGACATGACGGTTGTAGATCCTGGGCCGCCTATATGGCCATTGTTTCCGTTGGAAGGGTTGTTGGCGCCGGGTGATGTGGCGGTTAGATGAGGGATGTTTTCGGGTACGGGGTGACGGGAGCCAATGCTTGTGACGCCGACATCTGAGGCTTTGCCGGCTTTACTGAGAGCATAGTCGCCGGAGTCGAAGTATTTGCGTTCCTAGAGAGAAATTAGTTGGCGAGATTTGGGGTTTGGTGAAGGGGTTGGGCGGACCTTGAGCTTGTTCTGGAGGAGGTCTTTCTTGGTTGGCACTTTGCCGTAGAGACGGAGGAGTCGTTGCTCATCGGGGCTGAGGGACTTCTCATCAACGTGTTAGTCTGATGGCATTGGGGGACTGATGGGAGTTGAGCTTACGCTGATATCGACTTTGTTGGCTTGGTGTGGGTTCATTTTGTTGATGGCTGTGCTCATGCACAGCAGATGAATTGCAACGTTGTTCTTCGTTGAGATTTGATAGTCACCCGATCGTAATCGACTGTTCTTGGTTGTTAATCTGGTCGAATGAATGGTTTGGTGTGCGTTGTGCCGGGCTTGTTCGAGATTCCGAATGTTTTGTAGATATAAGCCACAGGATGGCCTAATTGCGGGGAAATTGGTTGTCGATACCTAATGATTCAGTTCGAGGGAGCGTTGTTCAGACAAGCGATGAAGGAAGGAAGTGACGTGAGATCAGGAAAGAGAGAATATTCGTAGTTAATGCTAGAGTGTAGAAAAATGACAGGGATGAAAGTTAGTGAGAGAAGAGGAGAAGCAAGAGTGGTTGGGTGCTGAAACAAGCAGTCTACTCGGAGGTGGGGTGGGGTATCTTCTTAGCTCTCAACACTCCTTGCCATTCACTACTAACTAACTACGCCTCTGGCAGTTAGAGCGTTGTTGTAGGCTGCTGCTGGTAGTACCGTCTCTGGTAGTCTCTGGTAGTCTGTCATATGATCTTTTACCAACCAAATGTACGACAATCTCTGCGGCGAATGGTCCCCTCACAGCTAACCGTCAAGATTTACGTCAGAATCCATGCGGAATTAACATTCGTTCAATCAACTCGTCGTCCTAACCTTTGGGCACGTTTCCAAGGGTGGTTGACCTTTAGTGCCAGACAGACTTTCAATTAGCCTCTTCTGCCTATCAGAACTTAATACGATTTTCTTATACATGTTTCGGTTTTCTGTGGTGTTGATCATGCTCATAATGGCTCCCCCGCTATGCAATTTTCATATCACAGAATCCTCTTTTTGTAGAAGCTAACTGCGTACAATCTGGATCCTTTTGCTCGCAGTAGATTAATGTACAATTTGTTCTGAGATAAATTCGTCTCGAGATTTGAAAGTGGCCCCCGGATATCTCCCGCAGGAAAATTGTTCGTGACGTCCTCGACTCCGCCACAAAAGTTTTTTCAACATCCAGCAACCACAAAACTAATCGCCAAGACAGGGATTAAGCACATTAATTCGAACAATCAGCCCAAATTATATATTGATTACGAAGCGGAAAGCTATCCGCAAGAATGGCACAGACCCCATCTCAAAGAAAATTGACCTTTGTGGTCGAACATCTCGACCCCGAACTAGGACCCTGGTCCGCCTTGGAATATGCATGTATCGCACGTGAATCTAAGGAGTCCGGTGCTCAATTCTTGTTGACTTCCGTCCCGGAGGAACTACAGATGCCAGAAAATCTGGCCCGTATGGACGAACTCAAGGTTGAGCGACGCAGTGTGGAGGAAATCTTTGCAGATCGCAAGTCGAGAGTGTGTCTGCTTGATCCTGCTGCAAAGACGGAATTGAGCCCGGCTGATGGAGATGATTTTGATGTGTTTTTATTTGGCGGTATACTCGGTTCGTCTCCTGTGTGGATCGTCTTATCAAGGTACATGTCTGACTGTTGAATTATCTAGGTGATGACCCTCCAAGAGGTATGATCATTATTATATGTGCAATTTCAAGACCTGACTTATGAGATAGACCGCACCTCTGAGCTGCGGAAAAAAGGCTACACCGGACGACGACTTGGCCCTGTGCAAATGACTACAGATACTGCCGTACGAGTCACACGTATGATTTCGTTGGATCGAAGTACGTCCCCAACCCATGCTTGCTATGACCTGGCTGATTAGTTCGACAGTCCCACTGGACAAGATTCCCTATGTTGATCACCCGGAATTGCGCATCAACGAACATGAAAGTACAGAAATGCCATTTCGATATGTACGGGATAGCCATGGGAAGCCCATTATGCCCGACGTATGTCCTTCGAGTCCAAGCTTCGATTTATGACACTAACATCTTCAGGGCATGGTTGAGCTGATTAAGAAGGATGCCGATAAGTCTTTGGATGATTTATTGTGAGAGCAAGCACTTGAAAAGAAAGCTAGGAAGGAGGAAATGGATGAAACTGATACAGTAGATATAAACAAACAATGCAAACTTGCCAAGCGAGATCCGCGGGCTGGCGGCAGGACCCTTGCCAGTCAGTAAAGTAAGCTTTCCGAAAAGGGCAAAGGCCACGCTTCTCCGTCTCAATGCATTTCTCTTCTTCACGAAATAACCTACAACAACAAACAGGGGCAGGAAAGTTGGCATTTAGTTCTTGTACGCTCTTGTTGGTTTCATATTTCGCATCGTAATCGAAGTGTGGAATTAAGTACAGCTCGACGCCGCCGCCGGATTGATGACAACTGCGACATCACATATCTCCGAGGGAGCCTCGATATCCGGAGGTCTTTCCTCCATTCACTGACAGCGCGGTGCCTGTTACTCGCAAATAAACAATGCTCGGCAAAGTGTTACTGCTGCTGCTGAGCAGCCCGATATATACGTTGGCGCAGTCGGCGGCCGACTACTATGTCAAGTCGATACCGGGACAGCCGGATGGACCCCTACTGAAGATGCATGCTGGGTATGTTGCCAATTCCATATTCTATGAGGTCTAATCCTAATTTTTTTTTTCTTCCAGTCATGTCGAAGTGGATCCCGAAACAAATGGCCATCTATTCTTCTGGCACTTTCAGAACCGTCATATTGCTAATCGGCAACGTACGATCCTATGGCTCAACGGGGGACCGGGATGCAGTTCAATGGACGGGGCGCTGATGGAGATTGGGCCATATCGTGTGAAAGACGACCATACGCTGATATATAATAATGGGTCATGGGACGAGTTTGCGAACCTCCTGTTTGTCGACCAACCAGTGGGCACAGGATTCAGCTATGTCAATACCAATAGCTTCCTGCATGATCTGGATCACGTCGCGGCTCATATGGTTACGTTCCTGGAAAAATGGTTTGCTATGTTTCCAGAGTACGAAAGCGATGATGTGAGTTTCCTTTGCTATTCCAGACGTTGACGGGCTCTAACTAAATTGTGATAGTTGTACCTTGCGGGAGAATCGTACGCGGGCCAATATATTCCACACATCGCCCGGGCCATCGTCGAGCGAAACAAAAACATTCAACCTAAACAACAGCATTGGGCCATTAAAGGACTCTTGATTGGTAACGGATGGATATCTCCCCGTGATCAGTACCCTGCAAACATGCAGTATGCATATGCTGAAGGTCTTGTCAAAGAAGGAAGCGCCATGGCAACCCAACTCGACGATATGGAAAAGGATTGTAACGACCAGTTGAACGCTCCCGGTGCAGGAGACTTGGTCGATATTAGACAGTGCGAAAGTATACTGAGTAAGCTGCTGGATTTGACAAGGACCTCGGACGATCAATGCGTCAACGTGTACGACATCAGACTGAAAGACGCCTCATGTGGGAATACCTGGCCTCCGGACCTGGACCAGATGACCCGATATCTACGACGGGCGGAAGTAGGCGCAGCACTCAATCTGGATCACGGAAAAGCTAATGGTTGGACGGAATGTAATAACCAAGTGACTGCGAACTTTCGTGTGGGCCACAGTGGCATTCCTTCGATTCAAATTCTTCCAGGATTAATTGAATCAGGTGTCAAGGTTTTGCTCTTCAGTGGAGACAGAGACTTGATATGTAATCATCTCGGAACAGAAGCATTGATTCACAATATGAAATGGAGTGGAGGTACTGGTTTCGAGACCAAACCAGGAGTATGGGCGCCTCGTCGTGACTGGACTTTTGAGGGTGATGCAGCGGGATACTACCAACAAGCGCGCAACCTGACTTATGTCCTATTCTATAATGCCAGTCATATGGTACCATACGATTTTCCACGACGCACACGGGACATGGTCGATAGATTCATCAATGTTGACATCGCTAATATTGGAGGCGAGCCCACGGACTCACGTCTTGACGGCGAAAGACTGCCTCAGACATCAGTGGGTAACACAACATCCTCTACATCTGAAACCGATCAAGTCGACGGCGACAAACTGAAGGAAGCCGAGTGGAAAGCCTACACCAAATCCGGCGAAGCAGCTTTGATAATAGTCATTATCGGTGTATCCGTCTGGGGATTTTTTATCTGGCGTGCTCGTCAACGTGCCACAAGGAAGGGTACATCGCCGACCAAGAAAGGATATCGATCTGTATATCGGGGCGGAGTTGACAATAACTCGTCTTCTGACGGCGCAGGCCTCCTCAGCCGATTCCGCAACCAGTCCGGTAACAACACAAGCCGCGATCTCGAAGCAAGGGACTTTGACGAAGCGGAGTTGGACTCATTGACGCCTAGTCTACAGCATGAACATGAGCGGGATCACTATGTCATTGGCGAAGATGAAGATGAGGATAACGATATTGGTAACGGGGCGAAATCCAGCCTGCGTTGATCGGAGTAGAGAAATATAGTGTAATATGAATGCTTAAATGTGACTTTATCTTCTTGAATATACACTACTTTTTTTACTTATTTGATTACTTCAGCATGACAAGCGAGTGTAGCGTGTAATATCACTTTCGAGGGTATTTAGGTACTTATTGATCATCATGGAAATATGTATTCCGTACGCGTATAACAACATTGAAGCATAAGGCCCTCTCACAAGGTTGATAGTACTATTTCCTTTAAATATAAGACTAGTCCATGTCTCCGCTCTCATACAGATCAAAATTTTCAGACATTGAGTTCAGATGTTATAAAGTCTTCTGTTCGTTATACCCAGGGTCTGATATATTGGCCCACTTTCAGCCATTGTTGATTCTATCGATATTTAAAAAAATTCCAGGGTAGTAATGGGGAGAAAAACAAAAAGTAGATACATGGCGAAGGTAAGAGTAATCGTCAACAAAACAAAGGGTAAAGTAAGCAAAAGGGCCTCACATTACTGATACAAGTCAACCTTTTGACAATCAGGTAAGAATAAAATGATAAGAGATTGTGGTACATCAGTATTTCTATTCCACGAGAAGAAGGGAGGTAAAGAGAAATAAGAAGAATAGGAAAGGGTATCTTGGACAGGAAGAAATTTAAAGAGAAAGAAGTTGTCGATCACCAGATCTGAAATCTAATTTGCGAAAATAGGTAAATTGAGGTAAATGGGGACTTGGCGAAGGGAAGGGGTTCTTGTTCTGGGTTCAGTCTTTAGCTAGCTGGGTGTAGCAGTCGATACTATGTGTAGCATGTGCCAATTGCAGGATCATCTAGCATTATTGGAGTAGAAAATTCATCGAGGACATCACGAAATTGAAAGCAAAAGAGTACAACAAAAAAGATGAAAACGCGGCTTTCTTGGGTGGGTATCATCATGGAAAAGGAAGATAGAAGAAAGGGCGGAAAGTGAGACGAGTGAGAACGAAGCGAAGAGTTGGTCGGTTGATTGGCTTTGACAAACATAGCAGTTGCATGAATAGGCAGAAGGGGGAATCGGCGAGCGTCCAATTATGGGTCAAGCTGTTCAAATTGGTTGATCTTTGGTCGGTGGGCTACACAGAGGCACATGCACGTCTAGTTCGGCGCTTGTGCACAAACTCAGGCTGCGAAACCGATTTGGATGAGACGACACGGGCTTGGAGTGTTGCATATGCAGTATTTCCCAGTCTCAAAGCGTGCTCCTGAGAGCATTGAGAATGAAAGACGAAACGCCAGTCCGTCAATCAATCCGTCTTCCAGTGTCCCGTCAGACCTGTATCTATACCGTCTTCCTGACCAATCCACAGCTCAAAGGCATAGAGAGCCATTGTGCAAGCCAAATTGATCCATCTCCAAAAATTCGAGCCAACATCTCCTTGACTCAACCACCACTGTCCAGCAGCAACTCCTCCCGCGGCGCCTGGAGAATTTGCCGCAAAATGCTGCATTAACAGACTTGTGTAGACCGCCACGAGTATACTGGGCGAAAACCAGCTGAGTAAGCCCAAAAGTTTGTTGGCGCCGTCATCATCATCCAGCGATGCTTCCTGCGATAAGGCTCTAGCACCGGATTCGCGCACTGCTGGGATGATTCGTGTTGAGGCGTAGAACACGAACAAGCGGTAGGCAAGAGTAATCAGAATGGAAGGCGTGACTGCGCTGAAAGCGGCGGCAATGACATTGAAAGCGGCATGTAGAATAGACGGTAGCAGTGACAGCAGGTTTATCAACGTGCTATACGATGCCATGATGATGGGTGGCAAAGGAGGGAAATCCGCTGCTTGCGCCGGCGGTGCTTGCTCGACAGGCGCGGATGGTTGGTAGTCAGTGAAGATTTGGTAGACACAGAGAACAATGTAAGCAAAGAGTAGTGAGCTCTCGACTGCATTGCCACGACCACTACCAATTCCCCATGCGCATAAAATGACAGCGCTAGTAATAGCGACACCAATCAAAGCCGCATCAACGTTGGAGATTTCGGGGAACTGGAGAACGCGCCACAAAAAGTAGACCGAGCTTGAGATGATGGAAGCAGATACGACGAGAAGACTGATCTGTGTGGTGTTAGCAAAGCGGGCCAAAGTCTACATGAGCCATAGGGTGAAACATACCATCCATGTATCACCACCACCACTTCTATTGACCAGCCATCGGGTAATTTGCCCGGCAGCTTGGATAACTAGCAGACTGCAAAAGCCTTCGACCAGCTGAAAGAATGGGGACGACCATCGCAAAAGCTTATCCCAGCTTCCAATAGCAAAAGACTCCACCAAACCGCCCGGACCGAAAATCCACGTCGAAATACCGTTCCATACGCTATCAACGTCTTTCGCATGGCTGCTAGAAGTGGTATACTTGTCCATCCAGCGATTAGTGTTGCTGGGACTTTTTGAGTCCACGGAGAACAAATTCAGCGACCAGATCAACAACGCCGGAACTATTAGCCATTGCGTCGACCCCACGAGAATGACAAGTAACCTTCGGAAACGCGACGAGTCGGGGGTTGCGAGTTTGAGCAGAGAGAATAGAAAGTAGAAGCTGGCGAGCGAGAGCGAGTATGCCAGACCGCAGGTTTTGCCGCCGACATCAAAGGCGAGAGGGATCGAGAGGACGATCGCGGTCAGGTAAGTCGCGGAGGAGAAGACGCGGAGAATCCACATGATGCTTCTTCTGTTTAGTCTGTCGTGACCTAAGTCGTGAGAGGGGTCAGTCGTTGTCGTCTGTCGCGGGGAAATTGTTGTTAGTAGGCAAGAAAAGGGTGACGCACAGTTAGAGCAGGCCAGAGATCGTCAGCAGAAGCAATAACCCCTGCCTAGCAGGGAGGACTATTAAATTTATTCTGACCAGAATCAAGAGCGTAGTCATCAGCTGTTGGAAACTGAGCAGAGTAGGGAAGTCAAAAAAGACACAAAGTTTGTGGTGCAGGCAGGGACGTGCTTGACACTAAGGAACGGTCTAGGTGGATGTTGATAAGTTTAACCAAAAAAGCACGCGATCTGGTATCTTCACGTGCCAAACCTTCACTTTCTCCCTGAACGCAACAAATAATAGCTTTGACAAAATATTCTTGTCTACAGAAAGACTTAGTACAATGCCATTCTTTCCATTTTCCCTCAAAGAAAAGATATCAAGCGGTGTATGATCTAATCTATCATCGCTAAATTACTACTAATCTTGCTGCATCTGGCCACCGTTAGTCGATCCACTTCTGCACGAACCGTCTCCCACGAAGCGGTCAGTGAACAAATTCTGCAGATACGTTTAAACACTACTGTAACCATAGTAGTGGAATCTATAATACGATCTATAAGCAGTCAATCAAAAATTCTGCAGTTCCGGAATCCTTATTCATAGCACTGCTTGCTGATATATAGTAGACCCCTGCGTACCTGTTCATAGCGTAATTTTTTCGTTCTTCTGATGGAAAGAACTCGGAAAATCCATACAAGTGAGAATCTACGAATCGTGGGTCAATATATAGGGACCCCATTCAGTAGCCGAGCCGGTGACTTGGAAGTTGGAACCCGACGAGCGAGATTCTCCCTGCCACGGACCTGTTATCATATTGTTTTCGGCGATGTAGACTTCCGTCCCAAATTGCCTCGATAATGAAACTGGGTCGAGCACAGTGAGGGACTTGACAAAATTCAAGAGCGTAATAATAGCGCCGCTTGATCTGCCCGAATGAACCGTCCGGCGTGTCGGTAGGTATCTTCTGCATGATGAGTGCAGATTGCGATAGTAACCCACCCATGACATGATAACAATCAATGCCTGACATGCAAAGAACTGATATCCTCGATACTCCCCGAACCATCCCCTCCACCCATCCCATCCGCAAGCGCAGAGCCACCAGCCGCAGAACCATCACCAAAAGACGTCTCTCCCAGCGCCCTCTGAATCAACTTGACCTTCAATGCAGCACCCTTGAGCCTCTCCTCAATCTCTGACACGGCATCTTCCGTGTTTTGTAGCACAAGCGTAGCCGGATCCACTAATGCGAGAAGTGTCTGGATATTTCGCGCGAGTCGGGAACCTTGGTGGAGAGGGGGCATCGAAGTAACGATGTCGGTGGTGATCGCATCTTCCCCCGCATCCTCACTCGTGCCTGAGCTGATTAATCGTTGGTTCCAAACCAACGCCCTGCCATACAACCGTCCTAGTTGAAGTAGCTTTTCAAACGACTTTTCGACTGCAAACACACTTCCTTCCGTGTATCCGGCGCGAGCGCCGTCAATGACGCCCAGGTCGTAGCCTTCTTTATAAAACTGTTCTTCTAAAGAGAGAATGTTGTCTAGGATATCTGTGTCCATTTTGACACCGTTTCCGTCTGAGAAATGTAAAATGTGTGTGTTGTATATTGAAGGAAGTTCGAGGAAAAGATGTGGAGATCATATTTTCGATGCTTTTCTGCCGGGCGGATCGAACCGCTCGTCACATGCATGATATTGACGACACATGGTTACTATTAAGTACAGCTACTACTACTACGTAAAAATTTAAAGCAAGACTGTAAATGAAGTAAGTAGTCGTGATGTACCTATCGTCTCTATTCCACCAGAATATACCACTTTTACCTGGGTTTGCGTGCATTCGGTCGAGGCTTGACCTCTTCCTGAGTAACCGGGTGCAACATAACCTTGTTGACTGTCTGCTGTGTATTTCCCGTATATCCCTTGCTCCAATCATAACTAACAGCGTATGCGAAAATGCTACCATCCCGGTTAAATGTTGTGCAAGGGATCGTTCCACCAACATTCGGATACCCTTTCAACCGATGTTTTGCGTCCTTATCCCAGAAATGGAATGTGCCATCGCTGCCAGCAGTACTGAAAGTGCCATGAACTGGGTGGAAAGATATAGCGTTGACAGAGTAGATGTTACTAACATCGCGACTGCCGGGGGGTGTTTCACGGTGGCATTTGAAGCTGAAGTTTGAGCTGGAGTCTTTCTCTTCAACGTACTGAATGGCACAACGACCTTCAATACTACCGACGGCAAAACCGGTAGCATCTGCGAAACAGCTAACGACACGCGTCTGCCACTTGAGCGGAGACTGCATGGTTTTGTAGAAGGTGGTGGGGTTGTCCAGGTTGATGATGTTGATGTAACGATCTGCTGTGCCGATCACGAGGAGCTTGTTCTTGACGTCCATGGTATAAACGCGTTCTTGACATTCCACCTGCGCGATGGGGGTCTGTTGTCGCAGATCCCAGTACTTCACTTTCTTGTCCCACGAACCCGTTATCAGAAGAGGTTGTGATGAGTTTGTAGGATTGGGTATCATTTCACAGCATCGGATGGGTGCATCGTGAGCAGCAACTTGGACAGGGGTAGTGGCATTAGCTCCTAGATCCAGTAACCGCGCAGCTTTATCTGCTCCGGCTCCGACGACTTTTGTTCCATCCTGCAATCATTAGTTTCTGTTATCTTTGAGTAAACAAAGAGCTGAGTCCTTACTGGAGACCAACAACAATTCAAGACAGGAGCTTCATGTTCAAACAAGGCTTTCCCTTCACTCTGCCCTTGATCATTGATTTCGTAGATGCGGACTTTTTTATCCCACGACGCGACAGCAAGATGATTACTAACGGGCGAAAATGCAAGATCTGAGATACTGTCCTCAGGCGGCGAGTTCAAAACGACATCTTTCGAGATGTCGCCAGTTGTGTTAGTTGCAGCTGTTGTGGCGGCAGTCGTGCCGACGTTTCCAAAGAGGCCCGACATTCAACTCGTGCTGCGTGTCTTTCTGTATGCAAATGATTTTCTTGCGGATTTCTAGATATATCGGTGAAGGGAAAGTAGCTGTTCGAAGACGCAGGACGTTGTGGCTTTTTTTTTTTTAAATGTTGAACAGGCTCGCGCTGGTTGAAGTTCTTAGAGAGTTCAGCAAAACACTAGCTTGATCGGTGGGGCTGGTTAATGCAAACAGTGCAAACAAGGAACTTTCCTTTTTAGGCTGCTCTTTACTACTTATCTCCGTGTAACCTATGCCAAAGACGTTGCATTTATAAGAAGGCTATTATCGCATAAAGATATGCAATTTGTTGGCCACAAACTTCTGTATTAGGATGCTCTCGTCATATGTCATGTTCCAATCAGATGAGCGAATGATCCTTTACCAAAGGGACTTCTCGAAGCGCATGTGCCGGTGTCTCGGAAGTTAAACGTCAAAGATAAAATGTATGAGTTATAGAAATACTACAGAATGGGCGATTGTTTATTCTACCGGCGTAAATAGCCTAGATCAGCTTTTACTGCCTAATCTGACCCTACGTATGCCCTATCTGATGGTTCAGTTTGATGCCTCAGGCACAAAGCGATGAGCTATGCCGGGCACTCGAAGGTTTACGGACAACACAATTAATTGATACTATGTGAGGAAAACCGGATGAAACATGAGACTAGGTTAGACCTCTCGTCAGGTGACTTCGGTCATGCCAGAGCACGAGATGTCTGGGGTATTGTCACTTCATCCGGATAATCACCTGATGGTCGGATGATCCGCAAAGACCAACAGGTCAATAACCTGATGTCCAGCATCTCCTAGTCTACCGACACTACTGCTCTACTTCATATGTATATACACAATAATGTCTAGCGTGCTGATTACATGATCGCATACGATCCCAGTTTGACATGAGATCTATTACTGAGACACCTCTTCTGAAACGAGCTTCGCATCGTACGACCTGTATTCTTCCGACCAATAGGATTATACAATGACACGAGTATAGCCAAAACGATGGCCTCACGTGAGGTGTTACGATGAAGATAGAGGTGTGAGTTTTGTACAGATTGAGTGAAACTACCTAAACAATCTGGCTATACTTGGCGCTCTCCTGCAGTACCCATCATACTTCGACTACTCTATGGATATTATCTGGTTCGATGCTCGATAGATGGTGAAAATCAGTGCTGTTCCAGGTGGAAAGTCATGGAGTCATCCAGCATAGACAGTACCCCACACAGCGCACTAGGAGCACGGAATCACGGATAAGAATTAAGAAAGCGCTCGAAGTGGAGCAAAACAGACAAATAATGGGGTCGCTGAGAATGCGGGGTGCAGCACTAGTCTTGTTTAGCCTTCTCTCCTCCCTTATCACTTCTAGTCGGAGCAGACATACGTAGCAGCCAGCAGAGATAACGTGATGCGACATATGACGCAGCCATTCTCTCACCCAACATCATTCGCCCTTTCCTTTGTTTGGCAAAGTTTGGACGCCGATCCGCTCCTTCCGGTGTAGTCACTCAGAAGCATGTAGTCACGAGTGTTGATGGAATCGATGAGAGTTGGATGTATGTAGATGAGATACATACAAGCGTGTAGATGCCAGAGTATTATTCAGTCTGTAGGAGCATCATACAGAAGAGGAGTCGAGACATGAAGAAGCACTCCCAAAAAAGGACACTGGGTGGGTGACCAGCCAATTGAGCCAGCTCAGCCCCAGACCCGGCTGCATTCCTGTAGGCCTCACAATGATTCGCCTGTCAGTCAAACTTACATTGGCTGGATTGCGTGGGATTGGCTGGGAGGGCCAATGGCTGTCTCGCAATTCAGAGCAAGAGCCCAGTCGAACATGGATCGTCTCCTGCCGTCCTCGTAGCCAGCCCGTTGGGGATGGAAGGCGCGATGGACAGTGAAATGGTCCGAGGTGGAAAGTGCGCGCCTTCCCCTCTCTTGGGTGCCCCCGTGACCATGGCCACCTTCCTCTTATACTCTCCTCTTCCTCTTCCCCCCCTCTCTCCTGTATTGCTTCATCATCCATTGCTCCATCATCACCAATCACTGCTCAATCATCAGCTCATCACTAGTCACTAGCTATCAGGTATATTGCCCTCCTCTACATGTACACCTTACTTATAGGGGAGTATCCCAACTGAAAGGTACCAGTCTAGTTAGTCACAATCACTATGACGGAAGAACTCACCCGTATTGACTCCGCCGTCGCTGGTCTCTCGATATCCCCCAAGGACGAGAAGACGCAAACCAAGACCAAGACCGTAGAGAAAGAGAAGAAACACAAGCGCGTCGGCTCGACGGCGGAGGGCGTGAGGAATATCAAAGATCTAGGTCAGTCCCCTTTCAAACAAGGATCTACTATCTCCCCTAACCACTTTCTGAATGTAGAGAAGGACCAAATTCCGATTGAGATCGCCATTGAGACGCAAAAGACTGGCTGGTACGTCCCTTGTCCTACGTTGATAGGGTAATGTGGTACTGACATGGACAGGAAACTAAACACATCACCCTCCACAATAGAGGACAGGGAAATCCTCAGCAAATTCCTCGTCACTCCTCCGGTCAAGAAAATCGACCTCCACTTCCCGCTGGGATTAGAAGTCACTGCCCGAAATCTGAAAGGCGTCACTATTAAAGATGCCCTAGATGCAATTCATAAACAGTTCAAGAAGAAGGTACCTTCACTCTCTTCCCTTGGCTCTGTAGAAGGCACTTTCGTAAGATCATGAACAATGGATGTTGATGATGGTATAGGCCGATGACGAACTAGGCGAAAAGCCCTACCTTGCCGGCTTCGAATGGGATCCGGAAGAGTCCTGGACGAAACTGATTGTCCATCAGAAGAAAGCGGGAGCACCCGCAACCCCAAGCAAGAAGTCCAAGAAGAAGGACAAGGATGCTGAGCAGTAACCATCCTATCTACCCATCCAACCCCAATCCTACGTAAATGCGCACAGAAACGTAGTTTTGGAATTGAACCCTACCAATCTATTTACCTATCTACGAAACCATTAACTCATCCAGACTACTAGTAGAATCTGTTCAGCAGCGTTCATCGATCTAGAGCTGTTTGTTAAGAAATAGGGCGAAGGGGGTTTCCTTCATGTATCTTTATCGTATCTGTTCATCTCATGTTCTGCTCTACTCATGACTAACCAATGTGTTATACGTTTGCCGTTCGGTTGTCCCATTAACGCTTGTTTGCCCAATGTCACTCTTTTCGTTTCGGGACGGACTTAGGTAGGCTGATTACCTTAGCTATCGCTACTATGGAATCAAATCTATCAATGAATCATCCACGCTCCTCGTACGTAAGTAGAAATGTAAAATTAGGTCTTAATTCATATCTCGTAGATATGCTAATATGCCAACAATGAAATGAAAATAGAAAATTGTATATACATGCTATGCTGCCCGATGATGCTGTGAATAGATAATAAGATGGAAAGAAACGAGGGAGAAATAAAATGATAGACGATGCAAACCAAAAGAGAAGGAAAGGGGTATAAAATGAGATAATAGGTAGAAGAAACAAGGTTGGGTGTATTAGACTGCAACAACTCCAGATCGAGAAGGAGGGTAATGGTGCGAGACAGTCGTTCGCCGCCCCCTGCCCCGGCCCTGGACAACGGTTGTCCAGTCTTCCCATTCTTTGGCCATTTCGGTCAAAACATTGCTCATCACCACGGCCGAGGCCATTAAGCCGTGACCCTCACCCTCGAGAACGCGGACTTCGCATCGTCGCATCGTCTTGCCGAGCCATCGCACATTGTCCACGGGGACGCGTGTATCCTTTGTGCCGTGGTGGATGACGACTTCACGGTTGATGTCGACATATCGAAAGCCGATTGTTTGGCGGCGCTCGAGACAAATCAAAAGATCGACAGCTGGGTTGGCGTTGGTAGTTGCGAGTTCCCAGATTCGATAGGTCAGGCGAGTGTCATATTCACTTTGCCGTTCTTTTTGTTGGGAGGCCAGGATTGCGGCTTCTTCTGCCGCGCTGGGGCGGTTAAGTGTTGATGTTTGGGAAAAGCCGGAGTTGCGCTTATCCTGCGGAATCAAATGTCCTGCCAAGGCGTTTGTAGAAGTGGCCTTTATGGATGAGTTGCGCTCGACTTTGGTTTGACTTGTGGTTGTACTGTTCGAGGCGTTGTTGCTGGGTGAAGTGATTTCTGCCATTGCTGGAGCCACCGTATCTCGCCCGAAGCTCTTTCTTTTATTCCTGCGGGGTGATTTCGGTAGACTGGTCGTTATGCTGCTGCTTGTGGCATTCATGAAGCTTGAGTTTGCCACCTTTAAAATCGGCGTTGGAAGAGCTCGTAATATCCTCTGAGAGTATGGCACTGCGTTATTAGGTAAAGGTTCCTTGTGGGTGCCCAGATTCGTCATTTGTGATGGGGGAATCCAGGGCGCCAAAAGATGGATACGACCCCGAATATGCTGTGGTATTCTGAGCGCAGTAGCTAATGCATATATGGCACCTGCCGAGTGCGCCAGAAGAGAGAACTTGGTAATTTTGAGATGATTGCACACAATTGCAACGTCGTCTGTGGTTGAAATGTTAGCTTGTCCCATTTACCCAGTGCAGGGATACTTACCAGGCCAGGACAGAGGGGTCCCTTCGCCCTCCCCTGAGGGATCACTCTCACCAACGCCCGGTCGATCGAGTGTCACCAGGCGCAGTTTCAATGTACGGGCTAATTCATCGTAAAACGCCATCAGAAACCTAGTAAGCCCCATACCAAGACAACAGAAGATAACATGTCCCTGAGGATCGCCAACTTCCGAAAACGCTATCATTCTTCCTGATCGAGGATGGGGCACCTTTTGAGTCAGTCTTGGCGAAGCGACATAGGACTCGACAGCAAGATCTATA
This sequence comes from Talaromyces funiculosus, assembly GCA_004299765.1. Lineage (NCBI taxonomy): Eukaryota > Fungi > Ascomycota > Eurotiomycetes > Eurotiales > Trichocomaceae > Talaromyces > Talaromyces funiculosus. The sequence goes on along the minus strand of CP036227.1, from coordinate 1,879,480 downwards.
GAATCAGCGCTAGAAGGCCGCTCTTCTACTATCGATTGACGAGTGGCCATCGTGAATGCTCCAGAAGAATGGCGTTTATGAGATTTAGACATGGTTGGGCTTAGTGGAATATCAGCCCTGTCAAGTGACTGTCGCTTCTTATCCTTTGCTTCTCTTGTCCTTCGGGTCTGCACTGCCGGAGACGGTGCACTTTCCTCGAACGGCTCTGTTTCCGCATGCATGAGATATCGAGATATCAGCGCGTCGTCTTGAGACAATCGGGCTGATACTGGTTCAGCCGCCGTAGGTTGTGTTGCTTTCGCGCGCGAGTTGAATGTTTCGATTGATGTTCGACCAGCGGGAACCTCTTGAGCTTTTGCCAATTCATTCTTGATTCGCTTTTGTTGCTCCTTGACTTGCTGTATTCGTTTCGTTGTTTGTTCAGTTGCAGCCCTTGCGTCAGATGTTTTAGACTCAACATGACTATGTTCCTTCACGGTTGATCGTATTTCTGGTGGTCGACCATGCCGGCTCTTTCGTTTCGGTTTATTGTTCAAGCTATGCCGTAGCGATGACTCGCGCGTAGGAATTATACGCCCGCTCCCAATACCTCCAGGACTTGGCATTGGTGTATTAGGTGCCATGTTCGAGATTGATTTTGTGTCTGTAGCAGGCATTCCACTCGGAAAACTAAGATGCTCGGAAGGGTCCAAAGTTCCTCCTTCTTCAGCAACATCCGCCATTGAGTTCTTCGATCGAAGGCTGGCGCCGCTGCGAGTGAGGTTTGTTTTCAGGTTGTCACTATGTGCAAAAGATTTGATACTGCGCTCGGCTTCTTTCTCCTGCCATGAGTCTTTAGACCCCCTTCTCAAAAAGCTTAATGGTCTTCGGAGACTCTTCCGGCCATCTGAGCTTGTAGACGCGATACTTCCGGTACGCGATATGCGAGTGCCTGGTTCCGTTGTAATTATCCCAAATCCCGACAGTGATTGCTCCTCCATAGCAGCCGGTGAAGACGAAAACGAGCTCGTTGACCGTGGTCTTAATGGAGAGTGATCGCGGCCAAAGCTCGTTCTGAACTTGGGAGATCGGGGTGACCGGGGAGAGCTAGGCGTGGGCGCGGGAGCCATGCGAACGACAGGCGCTAAGGCAGCATCATCGGGATGCAGAAAGGGACTTTCAAAAGCATCACTTGGAGGTTTATATGCACCATAGTCCACACCAAAGCCTGGTCCAGACCCTTGCGATTGTGGGAACTCCGTCTGGTGGACACCAGGGGAGGAAGGCGCAGTGTGTGCACCAATATGAGGTAAACTATCGAAATGGCTTTGAGCGGGGGTCGAAATGCTGGAAAGAGAGGATATCAACGATGAGATAACTTCAGGCGATGCGGGCGGCATAGGAGGTGCATGGCTGGACGGTCGTTGGCGTGGTACACTAGTCGAACGGCCAGGAAGTGACCTGCGACGTCTCGACGTGTTTGCATCCTGTGTACCGGTACTGCGCGGCAATTCAGGCGGCATGGTATCCTCGTTTGTAGTCATTGTTTGTATTCCCATGGATCAGTCAACCGGATGTCGCCCCGCAGAACTCGGTTCGACCGCACAGACGAGTGGAACGACTCTCGAGATGAGGAAATATAATCAGTCGAGTCGGGCGATTGGATCGTGCGACAGGTTCTGATTGTGTGGTTGTTGTACTTGCGTGATGAGCTCTCCAATCCAGCAGCCGATCCCAGCCAGCCACAGGCCTATCTACTTACCCCTTTCCCGCGACGTTCTTTCCAGGGGTATCAGCGGCGTCGGCACAGCTAGATCAGCTAGTGCCAGTCGGGATTGCAAATCATCACTTGACGGCGAGAAGATTAAGAAGTGCCCAGAGACGTGGCTGCGGAGAAGGCAAGCTCGGCACATGCATGAAAGAAATTATTGACAGACGTCAAAAAATGGAAATGATGTATCCCAGCGAGGAGATCACCTTTTCTGGGAGAAGAGGGCGTCCGGCCGGCAGACTAGCCGGGTTGGGGTCTAGCGTGCTGCATTATCTGGCCACTAAACCAATGAAATAGCAATTCTTTTCTTACTATGTAGGAGTAGCGATAGTATGCACAAGACTAAGATGGCCCTATTACTTCAACCCCGCCAGGGGTACCACTCAACGTGCATTGATTGGATTGACAGTCGGAGGGCATTTGTTATGCACACAGATTGGTTGAGTAACTAGTGCAGCCACCTTACCGAACTATGCCAACATAGCTTATTTTCCGAAGACCCTCAGCTATAACGGCCCTCCATGTATGAGCCTCTCACATGATGTGTTTCGATATATACGAGTATTCAATCTAACGCACTTCGTTGCTAACATGGAGGAAAGAGGCTATTGACGAGGTAACCATTCTATCTCGGAGTACAGAACGACAGACGACATTAACCCTAAGACCATTCCTTTTTTGGAATAACTCCTCGACACCTAATAACCATTACAAGTGAGCCATGTCGCTGTCAGCTCTAGATGAATCTTTACGAGACCGATATGCTCAAAGGAAAGGCTACTACAGGCACCAGCGCCATGCCAGCAGGAATCAGTGAGGAGGAGCATCCACCGCACTTCTCTCTGAGGGTCGAGTATCTACGGGCTTAAAAATGGGCATCTCCGCACACAGACGACAGCGTACGAAGATATTTGAAATCGGATTGAGCACCTAGCACCAAAGCAAGTAGAATCATTGGTGGTGGTAAGGTCGGTCTTATGAAGAGATGGTATCCATAACTTTGTCAACCTCAGAAATCGTACAGTTCGGGCTCAGCAGGTATCGACCCCCCTCCTCCACTTGTCCCATGCTTCCTCATCTTCCACTGGTTCCTCAATCACAAATTCAACTTCTTCGTACTTTGGGTTAGCGTAGATCTTGTCGAACCACTGCAACATACTCCGCCACGAAGAGACAATGACATCTTCATGATTGACAGGCTCGTTACCAGAGTATGTATTGCAGCCATGCTCCAAGGTTCCGGGCACGGGCCATTCTAGCGGCTTGTCGGATAGGACGTAGGCGCGAGAACGGGTTGAGATAAAGTGTGCGAAGGAGCCTGTTTCGGGAACGGCATAGTCCTTGTCGTCGTCTTCTGCTCCACGGACAGTGAGGTTGTATTTCTGGTGCTGAGGGCGGGAGAAGCATATGCCCGAGATAGACATCTCCCATGATGGCCCTGGCCATTGATGACAGAGAACATTAGCTTGAAAAATAGAAAGTGTGGATGACAAAATCTCTTACATTTGTCCGCCAAGTACTCAACGACACCTAAACCTCCCTCCTCGACACCGATAACATCAATCTTTGCCTCGGGATTAACCATGTTACTCTCGGGAGTCAGTAAATCCTCAAATATGCATTTCACATGCTCTCTCCAGTTGCCATTCCGCGGTATGAGATTCCTCCACGTCTGTCTTGGTGGCGGATGCGCCGCTGTCTCGACCGGAAGCGCGAACCAAGTCCGCTGAGACATCGCTTGTGCCGAACCACAGTGATACAGAAGCTGGCCCATGTTCGCAATTATCAAGGCAGTGTCTGCTTTTGTTGTGAGAATTTCCTTGGCGAGTTCGACCATAGATCCACGGTTGATGCCTTGCTCGGCCATGCTGCGCCATGTCCAGATCCCCAGTTCTTGGTCGGGGCTGCCCAGGATCAGAGTGATTCGCATTGCGGTGCGAAGGTTAGGCGATACGAGAATAGGGACGTGTTTGTTGTCTGCTTGGCTGCCAAGGGGCAAGCGTAGGGTTGATAATCCGACTTCTTCCAGACGAGAAATCACGATACGACGGATGCAGCCTAAAGCATGCTATTAGTCATGTATCAGGTAAGCTAGTATTGACACGTACTATGATAAGCATTTCGGCGAACATCGTTCCATCTCTCATTGGCGTTGACTTTGAATTTGAAGCCTTCGTCTGGGTTGTCGATTTGACGGATTTTGTCTTCGTCGTTGATGAAGAAGCTGGGACATGTTAGTATGTTGTGATGAGAAATAGATGAGGAGTCTCACCCTAGCTTCTCCAGGTCTTCAGGATAGAGTGGATCGGGAGGAATATCCTTTTTCTTGTAGACGAGCATCGTACTGATGTTGGCTAATGAGATGGAGTGAGACGAAAGTTAGTGATCTTGTATTTGAGGTTGTCCTGGCTGGAAGAAAGGTCGACTCAGAAAAGATTGATCTATGAGTGTCAAAAAATATCAGAGAAAAGAAGTGGTAGCATGAAACGCCTGGGCAGGCAAACAAACGAATCCAGGATGGGCATTACCGAATCGGGTAATTAGAAATAACAATCAGATGAAAGCAAGACCTCTAGCTCTACGAAACAGGCTTTATAACAGGACCTCTCTTCCTTTTACCTCCTTTCTATTTCTGAATTGTATGAGAATGCGAGTAGCTTTTTCGATAGCGATGTCGCACTATTGGGATTTGGATACGCACATCCACATCTCCAAGCTTCGCTAAAACTAATATTCTTTTTGATGCAGGCAAAGTAATTAGAGAAGATATACTTTTGGGTCCACAATCAGCGCATGCCACCTATTACTAACTAATTGAGATAACAGCTGGTTATTAAGGCTACCTACACGGGTGTCGCTGAGTGAGATTACCTTGCCTATTCTAATGTTCTTCTCTTTGTCGAGATCAGTCGCTCCTGGCACATATTTCATTCGTCAAATTCGGTCCTAAAATAAGGCCTTATGCATACTACCTAATATACGGCCGCATGCATATGTAGGCAGATCCGGGTAGCTAGTGTAGAATATATATATTAAAATCAGCCATTGGCGTGGAAGAGCGAGCTACATATATAGTTAACCTAATTAGGAAGCCTCAACGTGGAACGAGTGCTTACGTCCAGATTGCTTTCGCCTCAGCTGACTACGGCCTGCGCCTGCTCTCTCGACTTCTTTTCTTGACTAAACTTTATCTCTCATCCACTATGGCTCAAATCGTGCCATCATCACAGTACGTCTCCGCAAGCCTGGACACTATCAAGTCTATTATCACTAATCCACCCTTTGAGGACACTATCCATCGATTTATCTATAACAAACCTAACTTGATCTTGCGGCTTTAATGGAAGAGCACCAAACAGCGAAAGTATTAACTTGTCCTTTTTTTTTCCTCGTAACAATCTTACTAAAGTCTTGGAATCTTCAAGCCGGATAGTCAAAGGGTCTGGCGGGTCGATGACGAAATTACTGAAGCCGCATGGCTAATGGCGATGTAGAACGAGTGTCGTACACATATTTGAAAAGAAGTCGTAGTTAGACTCAGGGATATGACGTGTGGATGTGTTATGCTGGTCTTGGGCTTCGAAGGAGCGTCTAAATCACTAGCTTTCTTGTCTCTAATCGATCCTGAAGTTGTTAAGTTCGGTATAGATGCGAGGGTGAAGAGGAAGATTTTTCGATTTCGGCTTATTGCGTACGAGTTTGTCCAGGTAATCTAAGACGTGGTAGAAGAGCGCGTTGAGTGGGTGCTGCAGTGTTTCGCACAAGTTCACCGTCATTACCGATATATCCTTGCCTTTGAGAAAACACGCAGACAGATCATCGAGGAGAACGATGGTGGAGCATGATCTGAAATGAAATTGGCGATTCGATAAAAGGAGACTAGCGTTGTGAGGTTAGATGAGAAGGGGAGTGAAGCTGTCCCGCATGAAAAGGTAATACTACTGCATGTACTGCCAGGGTCATGCACCTTCCAACGTGGCATCAATGTCAAGCACAATTAAATCTGTTCTGATAATGCGTGTTCCTCAAATGTATCAAAATATATTCATATTCGGGTAATGAACTCAATGTTCACCGGAATGTTTGTCTCGAAAATGACATGTCTACTGGTATACGACTTGTCTTTTTGACAAACAATTTGTACATGATAGCAATTACCGCTAACAAAATAAAATAAAACTAGTGGCTATCAAAGTATCTACGACTAGCATAGTTGAGTTAGGGCAAGACGTTCACAGGAGCACTCTGTACATATTGATATTTTGCTTGTCCTCCTTGTCTGAATCCACTCCGATCCAAAGACCATGTATCATATTGACATTGTTAGTTATCTAGTTAGCCCTGACTCGAATTAGGGCTTGGTCAGTCGATCGCAGCTCCTAAGGCAGCCGTCCATGCCTGACTGCAGCATTGTCCCCACCAGGGAACTACTACGAAGTACTTCGTCCACCCCGGTGGGCTTGTTAGTAGGGTTTTAGGCGGTAAGGCCCCACACCCTCACCGCCTTTGGGCCAAAAACCTCGTATCCTACAGTAAGATTTTTATACTATATGTTCAACAACAATCAATATGGCCACCACTCCAGAGCCCTCTGACCCCTCCGAGCCCCCCGAAAAATCCGCACAGCTTAGCCGGGATGAGCGCCTACGCGTACTAACCCTACGAGACGCCGGATTCACATACAATCAGATTGCTCAGCAGCTTCATATTACACACCGCCAAGTTCAATATACGTGCCAAAGCCACCGAGCTACCCCCAAAAAGCCTCATGGCCAACCTCCGAAGCTTACTGAACAAGATGTTGATCGGATTATTGAGTGGATAAGCTCCTCAAAGCGTACACGCCGTATGCCTTATAAAAAGGTTGTACAAGAGCTTGAGCTTCCGGTTGGACCTACTGCATTGGCTCGAGCGCTCAAAAAGCGAGGATATACACGTTGCCAAGCTCTACGTAAGCCTCCTTTATCGGATGAAAATAAACGTCAACGTCTAATATGGGCTCTTGAGCATGTTAATTGGTCAATTGAGCAATGGAATCAGATCCTTTGGACGGATGAGACATGGGTTACATCTGGTTTTCATACAAGAATCTGGGTCACTAGGAAAGCTGGCGAAGAGCTGGATCCTACATGCTTACACGAATCCCCAGCTCGAAAACGTGGATGGATGTTTTGGGGTTCATTTCATAGCAATATTAAAGGCCCATGTCTATTTTGGGAGAAGGAATGGGGCTTAATTGATGCTGAGCGCTATTGCGAAAAAACCGTACCTATTATTGACGGATATATTCGCCTAAATCGACAGAGATTTATATATCTACAGCTTATGCAGGATGGCGCTCGGCCACATACAAGTAAAGTGACTGAAAAAGAGCTTCATGAGCGGAATATATATCCAATATATTGGCCTGCTTTTTCCCCGGATTTGAATCCAATTGAAGCAGTATGGAACTGGATAAAGGATTGGATTCAAGAGCAATATCCCAATGATGAGCAGCTTTCTTATGATCAATTACGTGAGGTTGTACGGGCTTCTTGGGATGCTTTGCCAGAGCAATTTCTCAAGGATTTGATTGATTCTATGCAGGCGAGGTGTGAGGCCGTAATTGCCGCAGAAGGTGGCCATACTAAATATTAGCAGTAGCCTATTTAGGAAATATAACCGGCAGAATTGATTGGTGATTAATCCCTGCATAAAAACCCTACTAACAAGCCCACCGGGGTAGACGTAGTAATTATCGAAAACCACCAAAAATTGCTTCCTGATCGAACCGTTATTCACATTATTAATGAATACTACATCCGGGACTCCATTCTGATGGATTTCAACGTGTCGAATGGATCCCACGAGACGCATACCCTCCTTCTACCGTTCTACGATCCTTCCATGAGAGCTTCTATGGAGTCCTTTATCAGTCCAAAGTGGATCCCGGGTTTTGCTTTTTTTTTTTTCAACCCAAGAGAGTACTTCTTTTTGTGATTTCCGCTTGCTTTTTCCGGAGGGCTATGCAATTTGCGACACGCTGCAGTTCGGTAGTAAACCATGGATTGTCTATTTTCCATCCGTGTCGGCCGCTACTCATCATATTTTTCGTACACGGTAGTCGAAGGCAGAAGTAATGCACGATGGAGCGGGTGGCGCTTGTATCCCTGGAACTACTACTTAAGTGCCGTTAGTCGGTTACTACCCTGCCACGCGACAGACATGTCGATGGCAATGGAAGGCTAAGTCCTTGTAGTACATGTCAATACTACGAGTTAGTTTCGGAAATGCCGAGGGTTACTAAGTTTGTGCAACCGACAAGCCGATAGCCATACTACGTAGTACGAGAGTAGACGCTAGAGAGTGGGCGGGTCGTTGAGTCGGATTGTCGGGATGCCTTGACATTGGCTGGTTTGGAGCCAGAAAGAGAAGAGAAAGCAGTGTGTCTTGTGTAAAGGGGCGGTCAATGATGGATCCCTGTGTGACAGAGAGAGATAGGCCAACTACGTACATAGTGCACACTATTTTTATGTGAGGACTCTTTTGTCAGGATAAGACAGCTCAAGAAAGCGATGATCACTGATAGAATTCGACTAGAATATTACAATGGATGATCCCGGTGATTTGCATTTCTACGTAATACGTATTCAAGTAATAGTCGGTACGGTATTTACAAAGGGGGCGCCTGCCTCTAAAGGCAAAGGCTGTTCGTTATTTCGACTGCAATGGCTGGCTATTGGACAAACCAAAAGTGTACCATATAACATCGCCGCGTATTACTGTAATATAAGACGTCCGGTGAAAAAAACCACCGGGGTCGACCGGAGTAAAAGGATATATCCGTTGGATCTAGACAGAATGTCGGGCGGGGCGTCCAATCACAAATGCCGCAAATCTAATTTACCCATGCATGCTAATATGCTGCGTATCGGCGTATCGGTACTATACGCGATGAGATTTCCCAACAGAGTAAGTCTTCTTGTGACTGAATATCTCCATGTGTTATGATTGAATAGACAACTACGTATGTGAATGATATGGAAAATGATGATCAGCGAGTATCTCCCGACTATACGCAAGCACCAATTATAGAATGTCCAATATCATGAATATAACAGTAATAACTGAACAGTGAACGCCCGCGGAGAAGAGGAGAGGGAGGATCTGGAACGGTAACATTACGTCCCGATCACTTGGATAGATCAGCGCCCATGCACTGTCTTTCTTTTCGAGGAGACGACATCAAGACAATCTGAAACAGTTCATGGCTATCGATCCTCTGGCGCGTCCTGACTCTTGATTGATCATTGTTCGAACAGTTCGTCGCAGTCGTTTCATCTTGGAGACGTTATCGCTAATCAAGGGCGCCCCCCCGGATACGAACAGGGAGACCCATCGTGCCCGCTGTAATTGGTGCAAGCATATCCCACCTCGATTTTTCCGTATACCGGCCTTGGTCGGCCACTCGTGAAGTTGGAATTAATATTACTATTCTTCTCGTCGTCTTAATTCTATTCTCTACATTCTCTGATCGGGGGACCTTCTTCCTATCCTCGATCAACATCATATTACTGTCGTGGCGTCACCTTCGCCCAACCACCCCTACCTAACCGATCCATCATTTCGCCTCATTATTACCAAGTGTGCGCTCAGCTGGAATCATCCCTTCGAATCCGCCGCCCTCCTTGTCTGTCCTCGCCAGACAGCTAGTACAAGCCCATTATTTAGGTCGCAACCTAAATCGTTCCAACACCAGCGGTTAATTAATGAATACGAGCTATCTCCCGGAAAAAGCAATTCATAGACTTTCTACTATTTTGCCGCTATTCCCGTTGGAGGATCTACTTTAAAGCAAACGGATTCCCAACGCCACGGGACTCCCAGCAGTGATACCAAGATCATACTACGTCAATACATATTATCTACAGCGAGAATACCTGGATACCGCAATTATGTCTTCGAGGATCATGGCCAGGCCTTAAGGAGACCGCGACGAGAGACGAGAGAGTGAACAGTCTATTATCGTAGACATGGATTTCATTGTATGTCATCATTCCTTTCTGCTGTCTTGGTTGTGTTTCCTCGTCGCGTCGCATTCCATCGCATGCTAAGCACGCATGTGCTCTGCACGTGAGGCTGTAACCTGAACACAACAAGCAATAGGATAAGGGCAACCTCGGCTGACTTTCATAGCTTTCTTTGACGCATTTTTGCGAAGTACATGGCCCAACCTCGATCCTCTGTTCCCAAGTTCTACCCTTTTCATGCGAGCAATGCCATCCCTCAGATGCCGGTGGCTCGATCTCCCCTTCCGATAGTCCGTCCCCCTCTCACGAGACCATCTCTACGTCTTCACATTCGCTTCGAAGCAAACAAAGTCGCCGCTTGTCCTCGGCACCCGATAACTCCGCACTGTCCTCTTCTCTCACTGCAAGCATCAAATCAAACTCGGCCAACGCCTCGCAAAATATCGAGGATCACCCGTATTTTTTGAAAGCGCAGAAATCGCAATCCCAAATCCGGGCCGACCCGGTGTCCGAACGGGTGAATCGCGTCGGTGGAGTCAACGGCGATACATGCGCTAGCTGTAGTATTTCACTGCCGGAAGATGTCAGCAAGAAGCTACCGAGCAGTGCCTCAGGCCAATCAGATGGTGAGAATGGCAGGGGAGCGAAAAACAACAGCCCTGTCTTGAGATCCAGAGAAGTCGTGCACTCCTGCGGTGGTGGGAGTAATCGACACTCGGATATTTGTGCTGAGGACGAGGCGCATGAGCACGACGCACAACATGCATCCCTACCGGACTCTGTACATTCCGTTTCGGTCGCTTCCTCGTCGTCCGACAGCTCGTGTCACACTCATATCTTGACTTATCTTTCTCTCCACGGGCCCCCTAACCCCAATGACTACGCCCTACTCCGTCAATCATCCATTCGTACTCTGAGCTGCGAGCTCCTCCCGCGCGGTCTGTCGTCTGGACCGCTTTGTTTTGGTGACTCCGTGGCGGGTTACACAATTGCCTACGTATTCCGTCTGCCCGACCCAATGGCACGCGGGAAGCGTCGCAGCTATGCACTAATAGCTCTAGCTGGGAAGGATGCTGGACGCGCATTCCGAGCTTCTCCGATCATATGGCGCATTTTCCAGCGCATTGCCGCGGGTATCGTCACCGCGGCAGAGAAGCACCAAGAAGAGGAAAAGCTGCGTGAAGAGCAAGCTTTTCGTTCATCGAATGCTTCCGTTGCGACGGGTCGTCATGACTATACTCCTATCTCTTCATTTCTGACGGGACGCACCTTAGATGCCAATGGTAATCCGCGCCGTGCGGGTCAGATTCGAGCTCGAAATTTGGCCGAAATCGTGGGCAACGAATACATCTTCGCCGAACTGCACGCCCAATTTGTGACCTTGCTTCAACAATTGGGGAATATGTTCGGCGGCGTCCCTATCTCCGACGAACGCTTCGTCTGTAGTACAATTTCGTCGACAGAATCTGCCGTGCAATCCCGCCGCACGAGCGTGGCTATGCCTGGCACAAATACCATAACTAACAACAATAACCAGAAACCCGGCCACAATAGACGACCGAGTGATCTGACCCTGTCGGGTTTGGAAATCTCGTCTGGTCCGCAACCAATCCCGATTTCGCCAAGGCGACCAATCGTTGCCTAACCATCCCGCGCACTCTACCTTTGTTTCATGAGAACGCTCTGTTATCACAGACCTTAATGACTTTTACCCCTGCCGCTGTACGCTGTACATACATAGACCGGAGTTGAACCATATAGACCGGCGGCATTTGTGCTTGTTTCTTTGATCTATTGTGATGAGGCATATATCCCGGAGTTTGTACGATTATATCATGTTTTGTCTGTTTCTAGCGCATCATTTTGGCGTTTCTTTCGAGATAGTTTTCGAGTTGAGTAATCGAGATGTTGATTCTTTTTTCTTATATCTCAAACATGCCATAGAAAAATAAGTAGGCGCCGTCTGTGAGGGAATAGATGACTGGTTTAAAGCGAGTATGTTGAGCATTCTCCTTTTTTCCTGGGGTTACCTCTTATCATGTGAGGATAATGTGAGTACGCGAACCAGGGGAGTATATCGGAGAAATATACCTGTTCAGGGTACGGATAATCCGATAGCAACAGCCCCACCACTCCGAATTAGCACACACCAAAATTGCCTGATCGAATCAAATAATCAATCTCGAGACCTCATCTTGCGATCTGCCTCAACTCTCCTTTGTGGTAACGCACTCCTCGAATTGCTTGACGTCGGGCCAGTAGGGAACGACCGACAACATGATTTCCGCATTCGACAAATGCGATACGCGACCCGCGCACATCGACGCCATTCTCAACGGTCTCGATCGATACAACCCCGAAACCACGACTGTGTTCCAGGACTACGTTGTGCAGCAATGCGAGGACAGAACATTTGACTGCTACGCCAATTTGGCTCTTCTCAAGCTGTACGTTCCTCTCCTCTACCCTCAAAAGCAAGTTGCAAAAAGAAAAGATGGAATCAAGTCTATGATGAATATTCTTTTTTTACCACGTTTCCTATTACCTGACATTCCCAAAGGGAATATGTTGAGTAATATTAGCTCTAGCTGATGACTTGTCTTTCCTCTCATTCTTCGTGTCAACCTCACAGGACTGGCGATATACTAACGATTGCCTGTCAGCTACCAATTCAACCCCCACCTCCTCCAAACCGAAACAACAACCAACATCCTCGCAAAAGCCCTCACCGTCTTCCCATCCCCCGCTTTCTCGCTATCTCTCGCCCTCCTCCCCGCACACACACAGCCCTTTGGCACCTCGGACGATAACAGCGCTCAATCCTCGGATTTTGTCGAATCAATCCAGAAACTTGCCCATCTCAATACACTTCTTGAATCCGCACAATACGCTCTTTTCTGGTCGACATTCAACTCTGATGATTTGTACGCCGATCTTGTGGCTGATGTAGCCGGATTCGAGGAGCTGGTTCGTGTCCGGATTGCGGTTGAAGTTGGAAAGGCTTTCCGCGAGATTAGTGCAGATACACTTGCGCAATGGTTCGATCTCAAGAGTCGTGAGGCTCTGCAAAAGTTTGTCACGGATGTCTGTGGTTGGGAGGTTGAGGGTGCTCTTGTGCGTGTGCCCAAGAACAGAGAGAACGAGGCTCGATCGGAGATTAAGAGTGAGCGTGTTGGAATGGATATGTTTGGACGCGTTATTAGACGGGGCTTTGAGCAGCCTGCTTAATCTTTCCGTTCTTCCCTTATTTATTCATTTTTGATGTGTTACGATGAGGATAGACCACATGTCGATGAGTTGTCACGTCTTGGTCGGATTCTGGCCACCTCCTTATGGGTATGGGTGACGAATGAAAAGTGAGGGCAGGGCGTGGGCGTTTTTCTTGTTTACTGCATTATTTTCTTGATAATACCATATCAGGCATACCAGTTATATAAAACCCTCAGACAAGAACCATAAAGCATTCTTATGGAACAACCGAATTAATTTCTCACTCCTAGTCGATAGATATTAACCATCCGGCTCCTCCTTGTCATCCTTTCCTTCCCCTTTCTCCTTACGTCTCTGCACAACATCCCAATTATATACTCTCGCAGTTGCAACTTCAAGCGTCTAGAGATCATTAGCATAATCCATCAAGCATGCCTTATAGGGAAGGCGATGAACGAACAGTAATCTGCTCCCTCAAAAACTCCAAATCCTCCTCACAATTCGCCAAACTCAACTCTGCCGCCGCCAACTTCTCGCTCAACATTGTCTCCGCTTCGGCAATCGGGTACGCAAGCATCACGTTAGCCCCAAGCCACAAGTAAACCTCCTCCGTATCCTTGGCCGAAACTTTTGCGCGCGCATACAGCGTATCATTGAGCTCGAAATGCGTCTCTATGGTCCCCTTTCCTTCCTCCTCATTTTCACTGTCGACATCTTCGGCGTTGTTCTCGCGATTGGTTTTGAGAAAGCGAACCATGTCAAGCGTCTTTTTTATGTCTGGAATCTTCTCCTTTAGGCCGATGCTCCGTCGTTGAGTGTTCATTTCCATAAACTGGTATTTGGAGATCATTTCTTGGAATGACCGAAGAGTGGACTCGACTTCCGCGCGGCTGGAGACGTAGTCGGATACATTGTCGACGAAGGGGGCGTAGGGGATGCCACGAGGATTTGTTCTTTTTATGTAGCTGTTAGCATGTACTGTGGTTGATGTTGTATATAGTATTGGGCTGTGTGAGGATTACCCCTCGCCGGCTTTTTGGACGGACGCCATGGTTTATTATTTGCTGCAACAGTAGCGAAAAGGTTTCTGGAATTGACAGCACTAGATAATCCGGCTCATGATTTCAGTGACTCTTTCTAAGTGGTAAAGAGTGGTGGTATTGGAAGCTCGAATCGGTATGCGGAGCTCTCGTGGTCCCCGCGCGGAAAGATTTGGATTTTCTGTGATGTTTGACGTTGTTTGCTTCCCGTCCTACCTCACTAGCTTCATTGGTGCTCAACTACCTGTTCTCTTCTTGCATGACGTCTTTCATCAACATGAAATTTCATGAAGCATAATTCATTTTGAATATATCAATGGTTCGCCAACACGGAAAAAGCAGAAATGGTCCTTCTCACCACAACGCCGCTTATAGCCAAAGCTCTTGGAGAGCTCTCCCCGTCTAGTCGAAGCGATCTCAAACTCCCTGAACACATACCTTCGACCGGCGCACCGATATCACACGAGCAACTGATCACTTTAGGTAAAGCTTGCACAAAACAAAAGAATGGATACACCCTCAACCTTCTGCTCAAAGGGACGAAACTGTATATCCCTCCTCCGCCGCCAAAACCAGAACCAGTCTGTATCTCCCTAAAGCTTACCTTCTATTTTTCTTGTGCTGACACAAAGGAAAGTCGCCGGAATACCTCGCCCTCAAGGCGCGTCTGCAAGCCCTCGCCGACGAACAAGCATACAATGCCCTGATTGCGCCGAGCTCCACGCATTTGAATCCCTACAAACCATCACCCATCTTTTCAGACACTCCTACTGTGATCGAGAGTGGCGATGTAGAAGAAGACATGATCACCCCTTCGCTGGTTTTAAACATTTTCATGTCTGTTATACTCTGCGGCTTCGCGACATTTTGGGCTCTGAAGAATTTCCAGACTCCTTCATTCCTGAGTTGGATCTTATTAAGCCCTACTGGGAAGAGAGACAAAGCGAATACGGTAGGAGCGGCAACGTCGAAAGATCCAGTGTTTGTGCTGATTTCCATGCTTGTGGGCATATTGGTTGGTGTTGCGGAGACCGTGGTGTATGCCGCGTACGTTAGGAAGGTCAAATATGCGAAGACTGCAGAGCGGAAGGTGAAGGAGAGGAAGGAGGTTGTTTCTTCTATTGAAGTTGTGGGGGAGAATGCTGAGTCGAGGCGGGCTGGCGATGGAGAAGAAGAGGTTATATGGGGAAAAGGTGTGAATGGGGGAGTGCGAAGACGGGTCAGAGAGAGATGGGAGATTGCTAATGATGACTCTTGATGAGAATTCATTATGCTATGCCGCTAAGTATGGAATTATGTACAACATGATATAACATGGCTTTCGACAAGACTTGTTAAAAAGACCTCTTCTCCAACAAGAGCTTCCCCTCTGGCGCCCGTTTAAACCCCTCACTACGCGAATACACCTTCTGTCCACGCAACCACGTCTCGCGAACCATGCCTTTTAATGTCCGTCCCTGATACGGCGAACACTTATTTCGAAACAACATCGTACTAGGCTCAACAACCCACTCTGCCGAGTCATCGAAGACGCAAATATCGGCATCGAATCCAACTGCCAGGTCACCCTTTTGTGAGGACAGACCAACTTGAGCGGCGGTATTGGTGCTACACCAGCGTGCAATATCTTGGAGGTCCTGGGCGATTGATTTTGTGCCGCCGGGAGCGGCGATCTTTTTGCGGCGGGAGATCTCGGTCCAGAGGATGGGAAGACCCAGACCGACGGATGATATTCCGCCCCAGGCAGAGAAGAAGTTGCCGTCGGCGATCTCTTCCTCCTTGGTTTCTTCAAAGTAGTCGCTCACGCTGCTGTTTGAGGATGAGTTGTGTGGGGACGCAACAGCCGAGGAGTCGCTTGATCCGATGCTATCAAACCGTTGGGGTTGCATAATATGTGAAGGGAGTAGTTTGAGGTCTGGTGTGCATGGCGAATGGTCCGAGACAACAGTCTTGATAACGCCGTCATCAGCATAGCGCTCCAGCTCAGCCCAAAGTCCATCCTGGTTTAGTCGCGAGCGGATAGGAGGACAGCATTTGTGTCGAGTATCGCCTTCGGCGATCTCTTCAGCTGCCAAAGACAAGTAATGGAAGCAGGTCTCTGCAGTTATTTGGACGCCATTAGCGCGTGCCTCGCGTAGCAGGGGAATTGCCTCTATAGCTGATAAGTGCACAATATGCAGCGGCAGATTTGGTGCCGTCGAGGCTAGTTGGATGATCTCTGCAATGGCGTATGTCTCGAATGATGCAGGCCGAGAAGCCAGAAATGTTGAGTAACTCTGAAGAGGACCTGCTGGAGCAAGTGGCGGCAACGAAGTTTGGACATCGTCACCGACTGAGTCTGTGATGGGCGGGAGCATTTCGGCGTGAAACATCAGTGTTGTTGGCTGGTCTGCGAGTGCTTTCATGGCTAATTCGATGTCGGGTGCTGACACAGCGGGGAATTCCTCCACCTATTCTCGTCAGCTCTATTTCATGCCGTTTCGGACCAGACGGCATACTTACACCACTATCAATGAGGAAACCCTTGAACCCACGCACGCCCATCTCAACAAGCGGCTTGAGCTCATCCGCATTCCCTGGGATAACGCCCCCATAAAATCCAACATCAACCCAGCATTTATTTTGGGCTGCACGAATCTTTTCCTTGAACCCCGCCACCGTCGTCGTAGGCGGAATAGCATTAAGCGGCATATCAACAACAGTTGTCACACCCCCGAATGCGGCCGCCTGTGTTCCGGTATAGAAACCTTCCCATTCCGTCCTACCGGGCTCATTCAGATGTACATGCGCATCCACAAGACCTGGCAATAACACCAAGGGGGAATAATCCTTGTAAGAGTCGCAATCGGGGAATTCCGAGGCGGGTCTGATGCTATCATGCACCTGTATGATTTTGCCGGTTGAATGGGAGATTACAATGGTGGCTGGAGTCAGGCGACCCGAGACGACGGCTCGGGAGGAGGCTACTACTGTAGTCATTTTCCTTAGACTGACGATACGCTTTGGCAGAGACGAAGAGGGGCAGTCTATCCAGATGGTGTGGACCAAGATCAGAAAGAGGCGTTTTGGCACAACGAAAGATAAAGAGATAAGGGCTCAAAACGCGGGGGATAAGCAAAAAATGAGTGCGATAAGTGAAAAGAAAAAGAAAATAAGGAAGGCAGGAAGGGGAAAGATAAAGGAAATATCTAATTGAGGATAGCCAAAGCCACCTTCAGGCTGAGGGTCTCGAATAAGCAACGCCGCAGTGACCTTATCGTGGCAAGCCAGAGGGATAGAGATAAGGGGTTGATAAGTGACCCGCTTGTATTGTACAGCCAGTCGGTGTAATACGAATGAGACACTTTTACTCTACTCTGTTTTACTACATAGTTAGTACTTGACTGTACTATCTATGAGTCAAATTCCATGAAAACTTTTTGAGTTGTTGGGTAATGGTAACGCATGGAACGGGAAAAGTCGCTTCTTTGGTACGGACGATACTTTCAGTCCCACCGGCCGGACCGCTTCCTCGCAAGATAGACGATATCGGACTGCCACTTATACTCAAAGTAACCTTCACGATGCCACTGGAAAGCGCACAGCCGGTGTGACAACACTGAACGGACGTGTCACCACAGTAGACATATAGCGCTCTTTTGCTAAGCTTTTACGCTTACAACACGGCGCTTTGGGTCGTCCTCGGACGAGTATCACAGTGGCCGATATATCCGTGTATTACTCGATAGAAACTGCCTGTCTGCGAAAGAGATGGAATCGATCGAGTAATGAGAACTCCAACCTGGGCTAGAGCAAAATAGATTCGGGCGACGGGGATAGGATCATGCTTGCCTGTTTGGGGCAAGTGTCGTATAGACTTGTTCTGGCTGGATACGACAGTTTCGTACCGACCCAGTTTATCCTATCGGTGCCTGTAGTAGCAGTGGGCAGATCTACATCGTACATATATCGAGGATGCATACTACGGGCGTATGCATGCTTGTAGCACATATGATACTAGATCGAAGATAGCATACGTACATATCTTATCAGTCTGAGAAAAATGTTACTCGATCAAAACCGATTCGGGATTTTTAGGGCAAGGACTAAGATAAGCTAATTTCGCATTCGCCTCCGGTCTGGCCCACTTTCTTTACCACACCCGATTACTACTAGTTGTGCATCACCAAATGTTCGCCATGTTGGCGCAGTGTAGTCGCGATGCTGTCAATTC
This sequence comes from Talaromyces funiculosus, assembly GCA_004299765.1. Classification (NCBI taxonomy): domain Eukaryota; kingdom Fungi; phylum Ascomycota; class Eurotiomycetes; order Eurotiales; family Trichocomaceae; genus Talaromyces; species Talaromyces funiculosus. Next base: position 1,861,258 of record CP036227.1, on the reverse strand, counting down.
AATTTCACTGGCAAAAGAAAATCTAATATATACATTCGCAATACTGAAGCCTTGAGTAGATGCTGGTACAACGGTTGTCAAATAAATACATTCGGACACGCATGTTCTTAGGTAATACAGTCCTTTGCAGTTCCACTGTTCCGCGAAACTTTCATTTCAATTCATTCTCTCTGGCTCCCCATGGGCCATTTCCATGATCGTCCCCAGTCTTTGAAAGCGTCGGCCGGCTCCGGTCGATGCTCTTTCATTCCATTAAGCTTTATCATTTGTTGCTCTCAGAGGTGTATGAGACATACACTTGTATCGTACAGTACCTGCCCCTTCGATCCAACTCTATACCCCATCATAGAGTAGAGAAACTACCACGACGCCTTCTTAACACCCGGCAATTCTCCCGCTAATGCCTGCTGACGGAATTGATACTATCAACCACCCCAAGTCAGCCTTCCACTCTTACTCCAATTCTTATTCCAGACCGCAGAAGGAAAAGAGAAAAGCAACATACCCGTCCAAGCCTGAAATCTCTAAACACACCCCTCGCAATGCCACCAGCGACACATCGATTCTTGATTTGCGTTGAGCGGGTATAGGCGTGCATCTGCGCAAGTTGTAGTTGTGCCTGGGCGCGCACTCGTTGAGGAAGGGAGGTGTTTCGAATTGCGTAGCGGAGAGCTTGCCTGTGCCCCAAAAACAAGTAAAAACATATTAGCCGATTGTGCTTCACAGATAAAAGGTTTACGAGAGTCTTGATGAATTTCGTGATGCGCGCATACCTCTCAGGCTCAAACTGCTCATAAACTTTTCTCTTGGTATGGTCGCGGATTACCCGGGCGTTTATGAAGCAGCCGAGATCGAGCCGCTTGGCTCTAAACATAGACATTTTGTATATGAGATGCCTGGCGTGTCAATTGCGTTGAGCGCAGTTGATGGAAAAGGTGTTGGAGTGAAGAGTTCTGAGAATGGCGGAAGGAATTATGTTGGCTCAATTAGGTATAGCGTGTGGTTATTAGATGCCTGAGGCGTCAATATTAAACGTTATTGCAGTAATTGTGAACCTCTTGGTCTCTATTGCAAAATAAGTTTCAAATATTTGGAAGCCTAGGCCCGGTTATAGTAGTAATTGTTGCTTATCATCTCAGGAGATCATTGTCGTTCAATTGTACAGTGTCATTCTAATCTTCAATTACCTGCAGTCGGAACATCTCGGCAGTGTCCTCCGCGACATGAAAATCATGAAGTACCTAACACCCACTCGATTAACCTACGTAGTGATCAAATCATGAGTACGGAGTTATAGTATTTACAGTCTTCAGTAACGGCATCAAAGCCTGGGATAGAATGACGAAACAAACATATGGAAATTGTAAATGATAATGGTACAGCTAACTCTCTTTCTGTCGTCTACAGACAACAAATCAAGTCTATGTGCTTTGTACAAATGACACGGAGTCAACGATAATAGCTGGTGCGCCGCAATGAAATTGTCTTAGTGTCTGGAGTATATGATAGACACGATGAAAAGGTCGACCCATTCGTCCAGGCGTTCATTTGATTCCATGTTGCTTTTCCTCCTCCAAACTCTCCGCTCTGCACATCACGAATTTCGCCAAAGCACCCGCTTGCTAGATGCAATTGTTTATTGCTTTCCCTTGGGCTTGGCGTTGGGGTTTCTTGGGTCGTCCTTCCATTCATTGGCTATTTGTGTTCAAGTCAGTATCATCCTTCAGATTCTGCTCGGAATGATATCTCCGGGTATAGGTCGATAAACTTACAAGCCATTGAAGCGTTGGCGGCGGCGTTGACACCGTAGAGAACGATGAGACCTTGGATCACTTGTCAGCACTCATATCCTTTTGATCCCGACACCCAGTTGCGCAAATGCTTCGCGTTCGCAGCAACGAAGAACGCAAAATATATCATCTGGAGTCTATCGAATCGAGTAGCTGAGACATACCGGCAGCGAAGAAAGGGAACATAGGCTTGGCTATAAAATTCATCGTTAGTTACCGAACTCTTCACACCAGATCACCGACCGTAGTGAATCGCAACGAGCAGACAAACATACCGACAGGCACCGGCCATTTCTTTCCGAGAAGAGACATGATTGCGGGTAATTGGATTATCGAATTGGTGATAATTCGAGAGTGTATGGAAAGGAGGGTGGTTGTGACGATGTGTAGATCTTGAGAAGCGGAAGAAGTCGAGAGGAGGTCCGGATGGAAGTTGTTCGCCAAGAGATGCTAGTATTGATACGGAATAGTGGACTTATCCACTGTATATCATTGGCAGAAACATGCCCCTCGTCATGTAAACATTGATGATATTCAAGCTTTCATATTCTGTTCAGAGAGTCAACGGAGACTGAAAATATAATGGCAGATTCACTCTCATCATCAGTTGCCTCGTTGCGCACCTCCCTCCACCTCCTCGAAAGCTCAATCGACATCCTTGATTCAGGCGTCAGCGATTTTCCGCGCTTATCCAAAGTTCTACAAACTACTCGAGTACGCCTCCTTTGCCCTATAGCTAGAACGAAGCTTATTGATGATTGATGGTATACAGCACTTTGAACTGCTTCCAGAGCCAACCCTCCAAGAAGCGCAACAATCCCTCCTCGACGAAATAACGCCTAGCATCGCACACCTCCTCAGCATAACGACAAACCACGTTGAGCGCCTCGCACGTCGCGAGGATTCCCTACGCGCAAAATGCCAGCTTCAGGAAGGCAGACTATCAGATGAGCGGCAACCGCCTTCATCATCTGCCACGCAGTTTGGAAAACCGGCAACGGCCAGTCGATCAGGGACGTCAGACGCTGGCGCAAAAGCGGTGCAGTTAAGGAGACTGGTACAGAAGAAGGAGAGGCTCAAGTATGCTGTTGATAGACTTGAACTGCAGAGTAAGCAGAAGGAGCGGGAGTTGAGGAAGAGTATGGCTGCGCAGTGATTCAATGACTGGTTATGGTGACAAGATATTTACCAATGAGATGTCCCTCCACGCTCGTCAAAAGAAGAATGCGGCGACTGTGAGGGCACGAAGGTATTCGACGAAGGGATTTGTCGGATTGAAAACCCTGCCACGGTTGGCAAAACAAACCAAGCCAAGCGTCCGAGGCTACCCAAATGCCAGCGACTAATAGGCAGACCAAGGCGCTAGGATGCTTGCAATCAACATCAGAGTCTTCTGCACGGCTACAATCTACAAATCAATGCACATGCCGTCATATTTATGTCTGTATGGCATGTTCATACATTTACACATGGCCATGTTGCCAAATTGAAGCGAGAGTGTGATGGTTCTGATCTACATAAGAATACTGACTAATTAGTATCATGAATACTAAGTATTTATCAAGACCCTTATACCAGTCTATGTTTCAGGTTATACCAGCCCTGATTTCCCTTGGGTAAATTGACAGCATTGATTTCTCTGTCCAGGAAGGTAGCGTCTTAACTTGAATAGCAACATCTCTGCCGCTGACGCATCGTTCCAACGATGCTGTGGAGTATTGTAGAGACACAAAAATGACAACTTTGTATGCTGAGTAATTAAAAGATACGATACGCAGGGTACAGGGAGGTATTTGCATTGAGTCGTGAGAAGATGGTGTACAATATAGTAATACATATAATACAGTATTAAGAGTAGACTAGATAAAATTTTCTTCAACCGTTTTCGAAGAAGCCTTCCTCACAGCCTGTCGAATTTTCTTCTTATCCGCGTGCCTCTTCCAAGTAGGAATATTATGTCCCTTCTTCCTTCGCTCTAGGGATTTAGCCTGATTCTGGAGCGCATCCGCCAACGCTGGAGCAACCATTCCCTTTCGTTCTTCTTCGTCTTGTCCCAAGTCCAACTCATCGGCCTCTTCTTCGTTGCCAGTCATCTGGGCCATCTTGGTAGCTGCGCGACGTTGTAGTCTTTCCTTTTTACTTTCTGTGCTTGCTGCACTGCCCAGCTTCAGGTTTCGTGGGATTCGGGTCTTGGCCCCCAGTGCCCAGAGATCGCCCCAGCGTGCTTTGCGAGCGTCGTGGTATGCTTGACGGCTGTATGAGCGCGGGACTGTCCATCGTTCGATCTTGCCTTCGGGTGTGCAAAAGTCGAAGATGACGTGGCCACGGCGTTTCATTGGTGGTAGTACAGTACGTGGAAGTGATAACGGGTTAACGGTAGAAGACAGTCCCGATTCGCCATCCTCTGGAGAAACGCTGTCTTCGTAGCCTTCAAAGGCAGCGTCGGTAGCGGCTTTGCCTTGAATAAGTGATTCTGTCTGCCGCAGGTCAATGCCCCGCTGGACAGCCAGGTAACTGAACTGCACGTCCTCATGGTTGCGATCTTTGGCTCCGATAATACGCTGTAAGAACGGGGGTCGAATATATCGTTGCTCAAAATGACAGTAATCACTTCGACCCTTGGCATGTCCGTGGATATGATACATTGGACACTTGCCGTGGTTCGTGCAAGGTGCGATGATCATACCAGCTTCTTTTTGGATAGGGCCTTGGTCACCAGACTCTGTCAGACTCTCATATTCAGTTGATCCGGGACTAGCAATGTGCTTCTCGAGAAGCATCTCCCGAGCACCTGCTATAGCCTCAAAGCCCTTTTGACGGCCTTTCTCCAACAGAATCAAAACTCCACCGTCGGGATTGAGCATAGTCCATAGATTCTTCACATGTTGTTTTCGTAAATAATCCTCGTCAATATCAAGAAGAGTATGAGGGGCGATAATCACATCAAATTGCTTCCGCTTAGGTGGCGCTCGCTCGTCGTCTAAAGTGCTGCTATCACGAACATGAACGTAATCGGGAAGTCGAGGGAGAAATGTTGTATTGTCCAACAGTATGCTCGCGCGTAATTGCAGAGCATCAGATCCTGCGAGCACAGTAGATTTTCCTGTAGGAATCGGCGCATTTTTCGGGTGATCAGGTACCATGGTCTCGTACTCGGCTCGGAGGACATCTCTCCATGCAAGAATTCCTGCACCGGAGCCTCCAACATCCAGGACTCGAGGACCTGTTTCCTGCTTCATCAGATCACGTAGCCATTTACTACCAAGGCGTTTCCTAACTTCGGCGAGAACGCTGAGCGTAGACGCATAAATGCCGGGATAAAGTGCAGCAAGATACGCATTTGCTTCCATATCACTCATCTGGTGCTGAGATGCGGACAGCGGAATGGGGACTTGGGCAATTTGCGCACTGGGCGGCAAGGTAGTCGTAGAGTGCGGCAGCCGTTGCCCACCGAAGGCTTTGTGAGCAGCTTCGGTAATGTGTTTGTTGGAATAGTTGGATAGAATCACGGAAATCGGCCCAGTTACTGAATCCCTGGGGATAAATACAGTTCTTGGCTCGGTAGAGTATTTCCCAGCTGCAGTCAAAGGGTGTAATCTCGGGCCGCTTTCAGACTCTTCCTCTTCAACTTCTGATCCCGGCTCCAACAAGACGCCGCCTAATCGCTCTGCAACTTGTTTTGCACGGTTCATGGCAGATTCTTCATTGTTGTCCAAGATATGTTGTTCCATTTCGTATGCCACAGGTATCCCCCCCTGGGTGTCGATGTCAGGTGGAACATCGACCTCTTCATATCCTCCCTCTCCATCATCTCTCAACAGTATATCCGGCTCTCGTTCGTCGATAACCTCCGACTCGGCCGGTCTTATTATAGCTTCACCATACAGCCGGTTGTAAAGCTCCAGCTCCGCTGCATTGAGATGGTCTTCCGGGAGGTATTCACCGAACTGCTGTCTGGTAGCTCGCACTTTATTCTCGAGTGCCTCGTAATTCCTGTGACCGATCGTGCCACTAAACACATCGTCCATACCCCAACTTCGCGTATCAATGATATGAGAAAAATCATCAAATGGCAACAAATCTTCGAACAACTCCGTGAGTTCGTCTTCATGTTCGTGGATGTTATCAATCAGCGTATAAATCTCCTCTTTGCGACCTGTCGGGTCGTGAACTACATGGACCGAATCTGAGGTTGTATTTGTTGTCAATGCTCGAACTCCGACATTTCGCGATTTTCTTTCATTAGCTCCTGTTATTGCAGTATGCCTATATCTGTTGGAAATCGTCGAAGGAAGCGCGGGCCGTGAGTTTTGTATAAAGGAACCAAATCTTCGAACTCCGCCGGATCGTTGCGACAGCTGGGTGATGTGCTGCGCTGCGCCGGGGGAACAGATCCGGCAGGAGCTGGCTGCTCGGCACGAAAAGGACATGATGAGCTAACTCCTGACCAGCACGAGAAGCTAATATGTATTGATGGCAGGGAGTTGATATTTATATGGACGAAAAAAAATATTCAGCCGCCACTGAGCTCGTCCAAAATAGAAGGTGCCAAGCAGGGGCTTATAATGTGGGCAGTATGATTGGACAGACGGAAACTCCACTTGCTTAGACTATCATAACCCTAAGATTTGTTCTCTTGATTGGTGGATTGACCGTCTTATAATTTATTTGCATTGAGGATGTAGTAGACCTATTATTCCAAGTCACTATCTCCATCATCCCCCATCACAATCTTCAATGATGCTCTACATTTCAACACTTCATGCTCTAGCGCGCTCAGCTTAGCCATCACAGCAATAAGACTTGGGTCCTGGGTCTCCACTCGAATCTTTTCTTTGACCTTGACTTCTTCGCCTTGCCATGAAAAGACATCGTTTTGTTCATCGTGCGACGGCAGTCGAGGACCAAACAATCTGTCTCTGAGTGAGAATCCGATTTCCGATCCAAAAGCCGTGGAAGCTTGATTCGCAGAATTTGGTTCTAAGGTTCGTAAATGTAATACCAATGCGGCATCTATTACCGTAAGATGGAAAGATAAATATGGTGGTAAAGAAGGATCAAAGACCTGTTGATGAATAGTCAGTATCATTTAATGCATCAAGTGTGACCAGCCCATACATTGCTATCCGCACTTTGCTCCCACCATTTTGCTGTCTCTGCGCCCCCTTTGAGCATTGACTTTGCCTCAGAGATATGTTCGTATAGCAAGCGTAGCTGACCGGATATGAAGCTCGCATTAAGAGGATCACCAGTAAATGTACTGACGTCTATCACGTCCAGACCCTGGTTTACTAGATTCCGAACTGTAACGAGCTGGTCCAAAACAAGTTCAGGCGCCCCCGGCACGCCGGAGACGATGAGTCGAATGCTGTTGGCCCCCCGCGGAGGTGGAAGCGATGTCAACCGTAGTTGAATGTCCTATTTCCCATAAGTCCGGCCCCTAGAATAATCGAACTTCCAGTGGCACGTACACCTTTGACAATTCTCGTGCCTATCCTAGTGACGAACCCCTTTACACTCTCCGATCGTACGGAAGAAACTACCAAGGTTGACCCTGGCTCCTTCGGTGCAAGTAAACTGGCACATTCCTGCAAGCCATCCCGTAATGAGGCTAGAGACTCTTGGAGAGAAGCAAGTAGCCATTCGAGCTCTCTAGACTGCGGAAAATTAGGACGGGTGTTCCTGCGTAGGAATGCGGGGAGCTTACCAGGGCCGTCTCTTCTTCCCGCTTCAACTGGTCTGCAGGCAATGGAGGATATGCCCAGGCAGCCATTGGACCCGTAATCCGGGGACGATCAGTGCCGAGAATGAAGCAATGGGAGGTGAGAATCGCGGAGGTGTGATTGGCCCACGTCGAGCTCCAATTGCCTGCTCAGTTACCTTTCAGAAAGGACGGAGGAGTATGTGCTGAGACGAGGAACAGACGAAAGCGTGACGTGGAGCGAGATGACGTTGTCGATGATGCCCGAGGTTGACTGAGTGTGGCTTGACCAGAGATTTTGCCTGAAGCGGCATGGCGTGTTTCTCCGTAGCTGGGCTAGGGAGCACTAGTGGCTGGCCGGGGGACCACTCAACCAATCGAAAGCTGGTCTTTTTAGAGTTTGGCCGACTAGTGCTTTTTCGGGGTTAGCGTCGTTTCCCACTGGGCACGACGTCATTAGGAGCTCCCGAAAAGACCCAACTTTCTGTCTTCCTTTTTCCCAAGACCGATTTTTGAGTTTCTCCGTCCTTATAATCCTTGCCAGAGTTCCCAGCCTCTCATCGGTATTTCAACTCTGTTTCATCTCCGTTCCTCTACCTCCAATCGAGCTCCATAAACCTCCGTCCACACCACTTCTCTCTCCCTTCAAGCTCCCAGCTCTCCCTTGATTTGAGACGCGTCAAATCTGCAAGTCGGAAGGAATACCCAGACACTATCTGGCCAGCCATGGCAGCCGCACGTATGTTTTCACTTCTCATTGGGCCTTCTTTGCAAACTAATTGTTTTCAGGACCTCTCTTCGCCTTTCTGGCCTTGTTCTTCACCGCCGGAGCTTTGGTCTTGATGTTCCTGACGTTCCTCGGCGGAGTCAACAACCATGTTCCCTTGAACGACATTTACTTCCTTCAAGCAGACACATCAAGCATTCCCGGTGCGCCCTCTACCTCGCGATGGACATTTTGGAATATCTGCTCTGTTTCCAATGGCAAGAGTCAATGCGGAGATGTCCACCCTGACTTTCCCTTTGATCCACCATCGTCGCGTAACTTTGGCACCACCACCAACGTTCCTGGTGCATTTATCGGGTAAGCTTACAACGGCTTGAATAGTTGCATGCATTATGCTAATTCTGATAGAACACGCCACTACTTTCTGATGTCCCGATTCATGTTCCCTTTTATACTGATTGCTCTGTTCTTTGCCGTGTGCTCTCTGTTTCTCGGTCTTTTGGCTCTGTGCACTCGCATTGGAAGCTATCTCTCCAGCGTTCTTGTCTGGATTGCATGGGTCTTCCAAGTCATCACAGCCTGTCTCATGACGTGAGTCTGCTCATTCTCATAGGTCATGTTTGATGCTAATAATACGTAACTAGTGCCTGCTACGTGCAAGCACGCGACCACTTCAACAGCAACGGAGAATCCGCCCGCCTCGGCCGCAAGGCTTTTGGCTTCATGTGGGCAGCTGTCGCCTGTTTGACCCTTTCGACCGTCCTATACTGCATGGGCGGCGCAGCAGGTCGCAACAGCTCTAGTGGGTACACCGGTCGCGAGACGAGACGACGCGGCTTCTTTGCATCTCGACGGTCCAGCACTAAGTCCCGCGGAAGCTTCAGAAGCAAGCGCGAAGATGTTGTGTAGAGTCATGCTTCTTCGCATCTTAGAAAGAGGGACGACTTTCACATTTTGTCTATATCCAACTGATCCGTACCTACTTTCATCGCACATTTTACGAACGAAATCGACCAGTAAAACAATCTTACGACCTAGCTCTTCGCTACACAGCAGAGAGTATTTACGATCTTTCCTTACGCCAACTTCCTGATGACCAACAAATCTGTGACGAGCAAGACTGATATATCGTTTAAACAATTCAGCGCTCTATGATGATCATGTCTTTCTTGTATCATTCCGTCGCAGATGATTGCGCGGATGGTGATGTTTCCATGCAATCGCTTGATAAAACCAGTTAATCTTGTAGCTAATCTAATTAATACAATTGTGTATCACCATTTGAGTTTGTCTTTCTAATTGGAAAAATCATCTGTACCACGTCCCTAATTAGGTGCTATATGACCAGCTCATTCCACCCTTTTTACGAGCCATAACGTAGGCCTCCCGGTTCATCAGGATCTTGACATGCTATGTAATATGTACACAATCAATATCGGACAGAGCTATAGGATCCACAGATCTGTGCATGGGCCGTTAACCTTAGCCTAACTGTGTGACCTTAAAAATCTTTAAACAATACCGACAAGACCGATTTCGAGCCTTGCCCAAAATAAATTACTTCGATTGGAGCAGGGCAATGATGGTCTGCACCTACTGTTAGCTACTTAAGTTAATAACCAAGTTAACTTAAGATGCATGCTTACATAAAGATCAGCCTGATTAAGAAGCTGAACCACTTGATGTAGTTGGGTAGCTTCTCACTGGTATCGTCCCCCGCGTCATCGTCCTTGAAGACCCACCAACTGCTCATCCCATACTATATCACTATGTCTGGCGCCGAAGCGCTTGTAGTTTTTGGCATTGTGTAACGACATGCAGGTGATTGGTTTTGTGCAAGATGAATGCATATCGCCAAAGCTATCTACAAAACCGGATCTCTGGACCCTAATCTCGCACAAACGAGCGGTTACATAAAAAGAGGGTTAGAGAGATTAACGGATTCATTGGAGAAGGAAAGACCTCAAATCAAGACAAGCAGAAGCTGCTAACATTCCGAACAGTAGTCTGGAGATTGCGGAGAAGCTAAAGCCTGAGCTAGCCAATATCGCAGGCACAGTAGCCAAGGGAAAACATCATGCCGCCTTCCGTAGATGGCTGAATGCTATGGGTGGGAAAAGCAAGATCGGGAAACTTGAGAAGGAGATGAATAAGCTTCAGCAGGTCCTAGAGGCTGCTAGCTAGCCAACAGTCTCTCTTTCCAGATTTTCATTTCCCCGCGGTATCTGAAAGACTGAAGAGCGTGATGGAAGGCTTAGCTACATCACTGTTTGCACGATTGCTTGCCTTTGTTCCAGAGTATTTCAGAGCTGATGGTATATTCTCTGAGACCACACCTGCCGAGGAGGGTTCCCAGGATGTTCGTGGCGGATGGGGAGACTCCGAGAATGAGCAGTACACTGAAGAAGATCTCGAGATGGAGGATGGTTCCGACTCCTACGCGAATTACGAGTTGGAACGGATAGCTTGGGCTAGTTCCACGAAAGTCCTCATCCTTTGTATCGCCGACGATAGCAATGCTGTTCTTACCGCTCTTTCCGGCAATGGCTTTACCTAGATTAAACTTAGGACGGACGACTGCCTGTCCGGGAAGCTGGAGATTCCCGACCTTGAAACCAGGCTTCAGCAGTTTCTGCTTAATGCCAGACCTGGGGCGGTGCAGGATACACTCGAATCCGTTCCAGTTTCGCATCTAGCGGTCCCTGATGGGTCTTCAATTCCACGTTAGCTTTTCTATGTATGAAAAGATACGATTTGCGAACGGTTTTGAGTCAGTGGAAGATCTGACTGATACTAAGCTTCCACCAGTTTTAAAAGAGTTATATTGCCATACTGCAGGTGTAAATCATCTGCTTTGTAGATGAACTGGAAAAATATTTTCAGTCCTTTCTATATGCGAGCAAAAATGGAAGTAAACAGAAGAAATTTGTATATACGACATCTAAACCAATTACCAACAGATTCTTCGCTTTTTCTTTCTATGCCATGTATGTAACGAGGTTGAAGGGGTACGTAAATCATCAAAACATTGCCTAAGCAGACCCATTTGCACTGGCCGCAGGCGCCTCGACAGCAAGTCTCACACCACCTTTTCCACCAACTTCGCGCGCGGTGATCTGTAAGCCAAGATCAGAGTTGATGTTAATAGTAACCTCGACTTTACCGCCAGCCTTGACGCCCTTGACGGCGGCTTCGGCAATAGGCTTGGTGGGTTTCCAAATGACTTCTCGGATTTCTTCTTCTTCCTCTTCTTCGTCGGAGTCAAAGTCGGAGTCCTCTTCGTCTTCTTCAGTCTTTTCGGCTTTGGGCTTGGGTTCGGGTTTGGTGACTTTGATTTCGCGCTCGCCCTCGCTGATGCGGACGAGGACATCACCACCTTCCTTGGGGACAGAGTATTGAGCTACTCTTCGGGCTGGGAGGGCGGTTTCGGCGTTGACAAGGGGTACATATTCACCGGACTCGTCGGCAGAGACGAGTTGGACGCCGATTGTCTTGCTGAGATGAGGGGTGACGGTGACCATGGGGTGGATTGATTGCTCAATGTCTTCTTTGTCGAATTCTTGGATCAAAGAGGCCTGGTAGGCGGCACCACGGGCAGAGAGTTCTGATGGATTGATGGCTGAAGGGGTTGTGGCTGGGGCCAATACTTTGGTCTTTTCGGGGAAGATGCTCTCAAGAAGACGGGCAATCTTGGGAGTGTGAGAGGTACCACCGGCAAGAATGACCTATAGAGAATTAGCCTTACGCTCAATGCTTTTAAAGGTGAAGACAAACCTCATCGATATCGAGAATATCAAGTTCAGCCTTCTTAACGGCCGACTCAACTAACCCAGTGAACTGAGAGAAGATCTTTCCGGAAAGAAGCTCATATCGGGTACGGTTGATAGTTGAGCCATAGTCAATACCGTTCACGAGACTTTCGATGCTCAAAGTAGCATTGGTACCAATACTCAAGGCCTTCTTTGTAGCCTCACCCTCCAACTTCAATTTGGCCAAACCACGGACATCTTCACGAGGGTCGACCTTGTGCTTTTTGATGAACTCCTTAGCAAAGTGGTCGATAACAACCTGGTCGAGGTTGGCACCGCCCAACTCGTAGTCATGAACTGTGGCAAGAACCGTGTACATTCCACCGCGCGAGGCGACAACTGCGACATCAGAGCGGATACCACCGAAATCAGCGACGACAACGAGCTTGTCTTCAATAACAGCATCGGGTCTAGCGTCGTAAGCCAACAGAGCAGCAACCGGCTCGTGGATCAATTGCAAGACCTCGATATCGGCGTTCTTGGCGGCGGCCACAAGAGCCTCACGTTGTGCATCGGAGAAGTTTGTTGAAACTGTGATAACTGCTGCGTTGACAGTCTTTCCCAAAAAGTCTGTGGCAGACTGCTTTAACCGGCGAAGGTGGCGGGTGGTAATCTCAGAGACGGTGACAGTGCTGGGAGTTTCGGCGTCTGTGTCTTGGATTGTGAAAGCAACAGTGGAGTCGGATTGTTGAGGGTGTGCCGACTGGTGAGCAGGAGTAGGATCTATCGACTTGAAGCTGTGCAGCAGTTAGTATGGTCATAGATGAGTCTGACAGCCTGACGTCTTACTCCTTTCCGAGATAATCCCTGAAGTATGCGACGGTGTTTTTCGAGTTACGAATCAACTGTGCCTTAGCCTGTGTACCGTGGAATTCTTCGCTTTCGACGTAGGAGAGGATAGTGGGAATTTGACGGTCTGGCATAAATTAGTCTCCGCTCATTTTCTGCTCGTGAAAAAACTCTGCATACCTCCTTCTTCGTTGGCAATGACCTCGGCTTTTCCATCCTATTCCGATGTATATTAGAACCTGTCTTTCAATAACTCCAAGTAAATGCGTGTATGCGCAAACTCACGGGTCCAGTGAAAGCGATGGAGCTGCTGGAGTTTCCAAAGGAAATACCGATGGCGAAGCGCTCGCCGGCGCCGGTCTCTTCACTCATTGTGTACTTCGTAATTCGGAATTAGTGACTTAGATGCCTCGTAATAATGAAACCAACAAAGCAAATAAGCCTTATGCGCAAGCAGGACGAAGAACGAGGGAATGAAGAAATAGAAGAGCGGGGTGGATCCAGGGCGACTGAGTGGTTGGCCTTCCGCTGAATTTTTTTTAATGTTCGGCGGCATGTGGCCGTGAGGTGCTTGCGGGTACTTTGATTCGTCCGTATATTCTTTTATGCAGGGCATTTATCTATGTATCTATATGGATGAGACTTGAAATGAAAATATACCCGCCAATAATACACACAAGTAATTTACTTTATTTTTTTTCAAAAGCTTTGTACATGGTTTAAATGTCTGCTAAATGTCACTCGCAACCGTATACAGTCGTTATCATCACGTGATGCTATCGATAACAAACACTGCCGAAATTTGAAGATTCAAGACATCCAGCTTTTCGATCTCAGCAGAATTCCTTGTTACGGCCGCAGTTGAGGCAGTGGCCCGAATACGATCATCACACATTTCAGTCATTCTACATAGCAGACTGTGCTGATATGAGCACAACGTCCATCGTCCTGCCGGGCGATCAAGTCCCCTCGAACCTCCTACCCTCCACAGCATCGAAGACTCCCTTGAGACTTGGCCCGGGCCTCCGAATATTACAACAACAGTCACAAACCAAGACGAAATCACCATCTTCTTCAGCGCATGTTGTTCAAGCCACACAAGCTGGCATAATATCCATAGATGCCAATCGAAATTCCATTTCAGTACAGACATTTCCCAATCGTCGCTATATCCCGACTGTCAATGACCTGATAATTGCCCAGGTCCAGCGCTCGTCGCAGGACTTCTTCCATTGCATAATCACACCACATGCACCATTAGCCGTTCTGGGGCAGCTAGCCTTCGAAGGCGCATCGAAAAAGACTAGACCGAATTTGAAACAAGGTGATCTGGTATATGCACGGGTACTCTCCGTAGGCGTCGGGGCTGGGACAGAGGTTGAACTTACATGTGTGAACCCAGCTACGGGGAAAGCAGAGCCTGGCGGCTTGGGGCTGCTGAGTGGTGGGATGCTCTTTGATATTTCTACGGGACTCGCCGCACGGCTGATGAAAGCGAGCTCCTCTTCGTCTTCGGCAGAAGCTGCATCAGTAGTCATGCTTGAGGAGCTTGGGAGGAAGTTTGAGAGTAAAGGGGGGTTCGAGATTGCTGTTGGAAGAAACGGAAAGGTCTGGGTGGACTGTTCTGGCAGCGGTGACATTGCTATCAAGATTACTATTGCTATTGGGAGGTGTTTGAAGGAACTAGATCAGCGAAATTTGACTTCGATAGAGCAGAGGAAGTTGGTGTCGAGAGTTCTACGAGAATTGAATATTGATACTTGATTCAGTTGCAATTGATGTGTATGGGCAGTTTTCTTAAGTGATGATCCAAACATATCGGGACTTTTTTCTCCAGTTGACGGAAAGGGTAAAGTGCGGAACGCAACGCGGCATGCTTAATTTTTCACCAGTTGACGGGTTCTACTCGCGCCTAATTACCTTCACAAAACTTACTCAACAGCTTTTATACTGGACCTAAATCACCATCTGGATGAGATCCGAGCTGCAAACACAGAATGGGACAGTCGTCTTCCCAAGTGCAAAAAGAAGACGACCTTGATCAACCCTCGCCAGACAGGTTCAGTAAGCTCCCCAATAAATTATCTTCCCCCCTTTCCCTAAGAAGCGCCTTTTGCACTGATGGCAAAATTTGCAACGCACCGGCTGACCAAAAAACTTCAAAGCTCCTTTGGACTCAACTGTAGAAAAAGGAATCTCCCCTGAAGAAGAAATTGAAGGCGACATTGTTACGCCAACACCCACGCAATCACCAGTACGACCGGCTACCAACCAGGAACTAGATTCTTTTTGTACCCCTAAACCAAAACGACGATTTTCTTTTGAGATACAGGTCCCAAGCCCAGCGAATCTCAGGATGACCCGGCCATCCGATATTCCCATGTCAGAGCCTGCGAACCCAGCGAAAAGAAAGCGTATCTGGGAAGATGACGATGATGAAGTTACACCACCACCTTCAGCTCAGAGGGTGAAAATCAAGAACAGACTCAGCATCAACAACCTCATCGAAGATAGACTCAGCGTTAATCAGCTCCTAAATAAGAAAGAGGGTTCGGAGAATGTCGCATCTACACCAGGAAGCACTCCTACCGGTACCCCTAGTGGCAAGCTAAAGCCAAAACGCACCAACAGAGGCAAACACCTACCACCTGGGTTCCGGCCTGGACATGTCAGTTCAAAAAATGAAAAGCGAACCGGCCTTTTCAGCCCTGAAGAAATTGAGCTGTTGGAACAGTACAAGCTTTCGTTCTGTAACTATTATCATATCACGGGTGACACGTTTGATGACTCTGTACAGAGCGCGCAAACTTCCAAGAACGGTATATTCCTTCAAGAAAACCCGCCTATCAAATACAAGGACTTTTGGAAAGCTATCTACGATACGATACCGGATCGCGACCAAAAATCTGTCAACCGATTTTGTCGGCGCCATTTTTCAAATGCGTACAAACCGCACCAGTGGACTAAAGCAGATGATGATGAGCTCGAGCGTCTTCACTCAATCTATGGAACTAAATGGGCAAATATCGCTCGTGACATGGAGCGGACATACGATGATGTCGTGCAGCGGTGGAGAAACAAAGTCGAACTTCGACATACCATGAAACTGGGGCCATGGGATGACGATGAAATTTACAAACTGATTGAATGCCTTGAAGCCACGCGCCAACAGAATCTGAAAAATGGCAGTACGGAAGAAGAGATCGGCAAGGATATCTATGAGTTGCCTGATGGGTGTATCAGTTGGGGGGAAATCTGCAATCGATTCCAAGGCACGCGCTCGCGCCAACAGCTTGCTGATAAATGGCGGAAAGTCAAACGTATCGTTTTGGAACGTCGCCAAGAAGGGTACGAGGATGCGGTCTGGGAACCTTCTCTTCAACCAAGACCAGGCCCGAGACCGAAGTATAGACCATTGCCCATTCCGGGTGAGGCGCGATTTACGGTCAGTAACGAAAGGATAGATTCGTCTGATGAGGGTGAATATCAGAATAGTGGACCAAATGAGAAAGGAACGCAGAACGGAAATAACGAACAACCCAGCAAAGCGAATGGCACAGCTCCGCCTGAGGTCAATGGGTCCGCTGATGAGTCCTCTGATTCGAGCTCAGAGGATGATAGTGATCCGAGCTCTTCCGATGAAGAGAACGACACGGTCGAGAACGGAGACAAGAACGATGGAAACGATTCTGTCGATGACTCAGCTGGCAATGAAACCCCTCGTCCCAAAACCAATGGTTACCATGAAGCTTCAGACAACGAATCCGTCGTCCCAGAATCCCAAGTCGAAGAATCCCAATCGGAAGGTTCCCAAGCACCTTCATCCCGCAGCGCTAGTCCCGAAGCAGAGACAAACGGACACGCATCCTTCGGCAGAGAGCCATCCGAAGAGCTCGGCGTTGATTCCGTATCTGCCCAAGAAGCTCCAGAACTCGACAAAGACACCCAAGGTAGCGAAGAAGGCGAAGAAGGTTCAGAAAACGCAGACGAAGACATCGCACCATCCACCTTCCAGTCCAAACCAGCAAAAGTGATAAAGTCACCCATCATCAAACAAGAAGAGAGACAATCCTCTCCTTCCGAGCGTAGCGATGACAGCGAAAGCGACGATGACGACGACGACGACGACGACGATGACGAGTCCCGCAACGGCTCATCTTCCGAAGATGACAGCGATGAAGAGAGCGAAGAGGAATTATCGCCTGAAGAGATTCAGAAGAAGATTTTCAAATTTAAGAGAGAGCCTGATGATGATTGAGTGTTCCGATTCGATGACTTAGACTCTGTCAGACTTTCTTGTTATTCAGTCAGGCTGGAGCAGCCTCCGCTTGCATCAAGTTTTGTAGATAGATTAATGTTTAAAATCATTGTGACTATTCTTAGCAATACGTTCGTGGTCCAAGGCGAACCTTCAGGCTTGCAAACTCCAATACGCGCTTTCATAGTGATGCTTCGCCTAGACTGGGGATGAAGTTCGTTCTGCTCGTGGGATGTGTTTCATGTGAGATGGAGATGGTATTCATCTTTTCCGTTTTCAGCCCTTGGTTTTCAAATGTTGCGTTTTATGTAGATAATATTACTGTAGTTCTAATCAAGTAATGCTGTCGATACATTCATTCAGAACGAAGGATCTCTAATATATATAATCTAATCACACCACCACCACAAGTAGACTACAACTCATCCTTCCTCTCATACATCTCCTGCTCTTCAGCATGATCTCCATCCCCACCTTCTGTAGAAGTCGAAGCAACCCTCCTCGCCAACGCCGCAATCTCATCATCGTACTCCGTCCACTCCGGCACCTGCCTCCTCGCCCTGTCCAACTTCGGCTCTTTGGTCAACGGATTGTTACACAAGTCAATAGTCTTGGCAGTCCTGAGCGCTTCATCCGAGCACCACGTCTCACACCACAGCCAATCTTGAGGAAGACTCTTGATTGGGATGACCGTTTGCATGTTATTGGGTAAGTCTTGGTCGAGGTTTGCTAGCGATTCCGGGTCGGCGGATAAAGTGTGGTATTGACCTCGTAACCTGTCGCCGGCGGCGAGTTCACGGAACCGTTGGAGGTCGACGACATATAAGGCGGAGATGTGGTATTTTAGGTCCCGGAGGTAGGATTTCCAGTACCCTTGTTTCCAGAAGCGGAAGCCTTCCATTTCTTCGCGCGAGTCGCACATGGGCGTGAAACCGTAGGGGGCTCCTTCGAGGTCGAGGGTGACGAGGTCGTACATGTCTGTACGGACGATTTGGTCGGCGTCGACGAAGATGACTTTATTGAGAGAGAGAGGGAAGAGGACGTCCAGGAACAGGATTTTGTAGCCCCAGATCTCTCGTTGTTTTTCCCGTTGGCCGCGGAGCCAATGCGGCCACTTGTAGGTTACCATTTCATACGTGAAGCCGTATTCCTCTGCGAGATGAGGTAAGAAGGACTTGAATGATGGAGAGAGGAATTGCTCGATGAACCAAAACTTGACGCTGTGCTTGGTGTTCTTCATCACCGAAACTATCATGATGTTCAGCATGCGTTCGTATAAATGTCCGCTAGCCACGGAGAAGATATTGATATCGGCGTGTTTCACAGCTACTTCGTTTTTCCCCGTGTTTTTGACGCCCACACTCGACAAGACACCCTGAGCAAAATTTAGTCCTTTGGAAACATAATCCATTGCTGATCCCGGTCTTGGGCCGGTCTCCAAAACTTCTTCCTGCTCCTGTCCCGGTTTGCGCGACAGGCGAGGGAAAAGTGTCTTTCCTTGGAAGGATAGTAACGCAACTTCATTAGGACCAGTACTTTGTTGTCCGGCGCCAATGGTATCCAATTGGAAAATGTCTCGACTGCGACCTTCTTTGAGCTCAATCTTCCAGAAACCCGGTTGTGCTTTGAATTGGAAATAGCCCAAATTAGCCATGATAATGGTATCGGCGAAGAAAGACCCTGTCTCAGTCTCCAACAACAACTGCACACCGCGAGGGGGGGATCGGAGTGTGGTGTCCGAGGAGTGTCCTTCTATCAATATATGTTCTAACTCGTATATTGCATCAACATCAGAGCCATCCTTGATCGCACTCAGTTTTATATTGTCCAAGTCATGTATAGAATGTTTGGGCGCAACAAGCCAGGAGGATGGGACATCCATGCCTAGGGTTAATAATGCATCTTGAGGTAACCCTCTGAAAGACGCCTCTGGACGTTCCAAAGTTCCATTCTCATCAAACGCCGGTTCGGATTTCAAGACATGTCGATAAAACCTCTTAATCGGAAGTTCTGATAATTGACCATGTGGAGCGAGGTATATTCGTACATTAACGCCAGCCAAATTGGATAACGTCTTCAAGATAGGAAGCCATTTCTGTGACATTTCGGATGTCGGGTCGATCGCTGCTGCAATATTGACTGATGCATCCTTGGTATTAGTGGGAGCATCTATAGCTGAATGGGTACTGTTCCATCTTCTCCAAACATCCACTCGGTACTTGGACCGTTGCTCAAAGACGCTTTCGGGGGTATCAGAGGACAACATAACAAGGGAAGTGAGCTTGGCGAAGCTTAGAGGACCTGCTATTTTAGCCTCAATATTGAGGTCTTTGAGAGCTGCGGAAAGTGGTCCAAGACGTTGCGAAGTCTCGTATGAGAACAATAGCTCGAAATCCGCCTCGGTAAATTGTACAGATGATGGAAGTGGTCCAACGACTCTTCCATTGACAATGAGGCTGGTACCACCAGCTGGTAACCCGATATCAGTGACTAATTTTTGAACTTGTTCCCAATAAGCTTGCTCTTTCTCGCTTTGAGCTGCTTGCCGCGAATTATCTGACTGCATTTTAGCAAGTACATCGCCAAGACCCAAGGGCTCTGGATGGCGCAAGAGGTCGTAGAGTTTTGACGAATTTCCCCCGGCTTTCTCTCCCGCATCTGGATTATGCAGAGGAACTATTTCGATCCCCGGATGAGTCTGACGAAATTTCAAAGCCGATATCAAAAGTGCAAAACCATGCTCGGTGTTGAAGTCTCCTGTAACGATCAGCTGCACATTTGCAGCCGGATGTTTGGGATCAGCGGGGAAACGAAGAATGTCCGCAAAGTCATTGTGTGCCTCAGCAATGCTGCGAATGTCAGCAATGAGGACACCACTCTCGCGTTCAGGAACAATCCATTCGTTACGGCTTTGAGCAGCTTGCGAGAGAAAATACTCTGGGATGTAGTCATCTTCGCTGAATGCCCCATGTATAAGGCCTTGTTGTATAATCTGAAGATCTCTGCTTAGTTGCATGGGGAGCTCTTGCATGTAGGTCTCACCGCGAGACATTGGGATACCATTCACCAAAGTAGGTGGTGAGGATCCCTTGAGATCTAAGCGGTTGAGGTACTTTTCTGTGCTAGCAATAATAGCATCCAGTGATTCCGACTGAAGCACCTCTTCAAACGAAAGAGCTTCTTGACCAGGACGCAGAGATCGCTCTGCAATAGCAGTCGCAAAAGACGGCTTGTGAGCACGAGAAATTTCGGAAGACAAAGACTGATGAATTAGTAATTGGTGTAAACTAGATCTAGACACAAGACTCACAGCCTCAAAGTACTGCAACAGCGAAGCTAGGCCGTATGCCTGTTGCAGATAATGTGCAATCTTTGCCTGCGACTTGGACTCTTCAGAGTTGACGGTCATAACCAAGCCAAAACGGACTGGTATTAGACGTTTGATGAAGGCGTAAAGATACTTGACAACGAATTGGATGTCCTCAACGTTTGCAAGATCAACAGGAACAACAACGTTCTGAATATCTCGACGAACAGCCGGAAACTGACCGGGGTATGTCGGTTGCAGCAGCTATCCAACTTATATTAGCAAATAATTAGGATTGCGGGTTCCATGACATACCGTTTGAAGAGTCGTAGGAAATTTAGCATATCTCTTATCCTTTTCGAGATCATTCAACCAGACGACAACACCGCCGCCTTCGATATCATCACGCCAGTCATATCGTTGTACCTCACTGCTTCCCTGCACTTCAGCCAGCGCAGGATAAGACAAAAGATCAAGAGCCTCCGAGGCAGACAATCCAATCTTTTGGAACTCAGCTATTAGTTGTCTTTCCTGTCGTAGATAATCCAACAGCGAGTACGCATCGACTTGTCTAGAATCGATTTGCATGCCATTGATCCACATAGCGTTGTGGCCTGCTGGTAATCCAGCCTGGCGATTATTCTTGTATTCATCCAAAAACTCTTCCGATGCGTTATACGCCGCAATAGAAGAAGAATATTTCGGGAAATCCTGCGAAAGCTTGACAAGTGTCGTAAACGGATCCGGACTATCGAGCACAAAACTTGCTGCACTCATTCCAAGCTTTGCGACTTCAGAAGAAGATAACGGCTTCAAGTCTGGCGGTGCTTCGTCTTCCTCCGCCCCAAGATCTTGGGCACCGGGCGCCTTTGTATTGCTCTTGGTGGTCTCTCTTTCCTCAGCTTGTCGGTCGTCAATTACAATATAATCCGTCCTTTTCAACGTTAATTCCACACCATAACCCGACACATATAAAGGCTGAGAGACTCCATCATGAGCCGGCCGATAGCGCAATCTATACGCAATTTGACCTTCATCCGCTAACGCTTTTAATGTCCGATGATAATCCGCAAATATCGGCGAGGCAATATCTGCATACAGAACCGCGGGGGTGGCAGATGCATCCCCCAGCGTCCGATCAAAGGGTAATTCTCGCGGGTCCTTGTCACCAGAAACATCCTGTTGAGCGCGTTCAAGTGTAGAAGAACAGTATTGCTTCCCATCCATATGCACCCACACGGGGCAAGCAGCGTCCTGAGCAGTTCCCAACGTCGATGTTACGGATGTGTTATAATATTGATAATGTGCCTGGATTCGCGGTGCTGCGGAACGGATTGCGAGCGCAAATTTGAACGAATCTAGGCTTTCCTTATCTGGGAGATGGCTGTCTTGTACGAGAACCTGAAGGAACGATTCGTAGAGGTCTTTATCGTTGGTGACATCTTCAAAGATGCCGGAGGCGATACGGTCAAGGAGGGGGAAGTATGCTGTTGCATTTTCTTGGGCGGCTGTTTCCCTGCAATGATCGCGTACACGTTAGTTGACGTCTTTCCAGGAGTATGGAGTTAGAGACAGACGTACAAGAGTTCCACGAGGTATGGGCCCGCGTCGAATGAAGCTTGGAGGGCAACATTGACTGACGGACTTGCGACGACCGATTGAGGTTGTAAAAATACCAGTAGGCTTGTCGCTGCACTGAACAATAATGTCCACATCGTTTTGAAGAGAGCCTGTCGTCTTCTTTGGTGATGTTGGTAAGCTCCGAGAAGCCTTTAAGTTGGTCAAAAGTGCCTCCAGTGATCTGGCTCGGTCTCTTCAAGACATGCGGTACATGAACATGATGCTTGCCAGGAGAATTGCAAGCTGTAAGTGACAATAAAATAATGATCCTATAAAACCGAAGAACAACAGTTAAAGAGAAGATATACTCAGTGACAAAGGGCCAAAGATGAAGTGGAAAGAACACTATCGATAAACGCTATGCTGGAGCACTCTGATTGGCGGAAGCTTACCCCTTGACTTGTATCACTTCTTATTCTAGTTACTTCATGCTACAAGCTTGACATGCGCCATTTTGTTTGTTCACATCTCAACGTGTCCACTGCCAACTTCCTAAAATACAGCTCCTCCGAGTACAAAAAATCTTCCTTTCTCTTTAACCCTGAAACGTGCCACACAAGAAAACTCCACCAACAAATCCAGAGATACAAAAGATCAAAATACAATCGGACAAAACCTCCAAGGAAAAACTCCAGATCCGCCCAACGCTCAAGGCTCAAATGCGAGGCAAAAGACAATCAATTAATTCATCATTCCAGATTTTGTATCGGGTCTCTGAAGCCCATATGCCTCCAAACTCATCAGATTGATAGTCCTTTTC
Organism: Talaromyces funiculosus; assembly: GCA_004299765.1. Lineage (NCBI taxonomy): Eukaryota > Fungi > Ascomycota > Eurotiomycetes > Eurotiales > Trichocomaceae > Talaromyces > Talaromyces funiculosus. Next base: position 1,838,497 of record CP036227.1, on the reverse strand, counting down.
TGGTCGATTTTCATTTCATTCAATCATTCCAAATCATTCAGTCATTAGTAATAGGTGTTGCAAAGTACGCAGTTGCTGAGTCCGAAAAGATTCATATCGCGTAGCCCACCTGCTGGCTTTCTTCAGTGGTTTGGGTAGCTGCGGCTTGAGCTTGAAGCACCTTCTTTCTCTCCTTGGCTTCCCAGATCATCTTCTGGCGCTTCATCTCATCCACGTCAAAATTAGTCTCATTGCTAGAACTGCTGGCCGAGCGTCCGCTGACCAGAGCGGTGAAGGATTTCTTCTTAGACAATGTGGGCTTGATCTTGGCTGTTTCCTTGATATCTGGACGGGAACGAATTTTGCGAAGTTGGTGGCTAATCCGTTCGAGAGTGGACTTGGTCGTCTTGCTGTCTGGGGTTGGAGAACGGGATTTCTCCGATGGCGTTGCGGCACGGCTGGTGGCAGAGGAGAAGGACTCGTTCATCACCGAGGTGAAGCTTACTCCAGAGTCGGCACTGCGCTTGTGGGTCTTGTTGCGAAATTCAGCCTCGATGTAGTCGCGATCAACTCGAGTGCATTCGTGAATTGTGTCGTTAGCCAGGTTAAGGTATTTTTCCAGAAACCCGCGCACCATAGGCCATGCAGTCTCATCGCCGGGGCGAGCACCTGATTTCAAGAGGCTTTCGAGAGCCACTTTGCCATTTCGCTCGAGATTCCGGATGTATTCAAAGAAGTACTGGCGCTGACGTGCAGTTTCGACCTTGTCCTCATAGTCCCACTCTGGCTTGGGCACCTTGGAATCGTCCACTTGGAAAGCGAACAGTGTGTTCAACATAGACATGCAGGCGACTTTGTTGAAAGGTTCCAGCCACAGCTCATTGATCAGAATCTAAAATACAACAATTAGTTTACATGTCAGATCCTGAGAGATTGCTACTTACCCAACGACGCAAGCTTAAGCACATCTTGATGTAAATAGATACGGCCTCGCGTTCCTTTGCTTCGATCGACTCGATCCAGCGTACAACGCCGGGGTATTTCTCTCGCAGGTCTTGTTTGTGAACCTCAGACGCTCGAATAGTCTGCGACGGGGAGATGCTCCATTCAACGCCCAAGCTCTCAAAAGCTGCTAGGATTTCCCTCTTGCGACGAGACTCGAGGTTTTTCAAATAGTCCAAAGCGGTTAGTGCTTGTGGGAAATCGACATTTTCCAAGTTCTCAGCGAAGACGCGGCGTACAAAAGACATGGTGAATCCCACAGGGAGGTTGTACTGGTGGGGGCCCTTGGAAATGTGCGAAATTAATTGTGCCTTGAACTGAGAGGCAGCATCGGCGAGTGGCAGGGTCGACTTCTGCCTCGGAGTAGTTGCAAAGTTGGACTCTTTGAACTTTTTGGGGCCAGCCGTCAGAGGGAGTGTCTGGCAGTTGAGAGCATAGAGACTCCGAAGAGGAATCTCGTATGAATTGGGGTTCATCATGTAATGCTCCAGGATGTAGGGCATAGCTGAGCCATCTGACCCAGCAATCCCTTTTGGCTGGGGTTGAGGGGAAGGAGATTGCTCATTCATAGTGTGATTTTCGACTTGAAAAGATAAGTGTTGGTGTCAGGAAAGAGCGACTTGACAAGCAATTACAACGGCGCTGTACAGACAATCCAGGATTGAAGCGAGTGAGATGAAGCTGTGTAAAGATAGTTGATAAGATTCTTGCTGGGTGTACGCAGGAAGAGACCTGTCGTTTGATGCGGGGTGTCAAGCAGATGGCTTTGTTGTGTTTGTCTGAGTGTCGTCAAAGAGAGGAAATTTTTTGTTGCTTAGAGATCTAATACTGGTATTGCCTAAGGAAGCACTGATTAATTGTTCCTCCCCAGTATCAACGAGAGGGTGGAAGTGGTGCTGTGTAGAGTCGATTCCTGGAATCGATCCTGAAGTAGTTGGTTGTTCGAAAGATGTTTTGATAGACAGATACTGTCACAGCTGGGAGATGGAGCATGTAAAGGCGGGCGAGATATTTTCAATGAAAGAAAAGCTTCCACCAGGGAATGAATGAATAGAAACCTCAAAATAATTGAATGCCTGGTTCAAGAGCCACTTAAGGTGGATGATCAAAGGTCGAACAGAATGAAGGCCGATAAAATAAGAAGCTCCAGATGGGGCAGTGGAGCCGGTGAGTAGCTGGAATTGGGGACGTTCTTGCACCGGCAAATCAGTCGACTAGCTGGGGATCTCCACGACGAAAGAGATTGAAAATAGAAACAGAAACAGAACAAAGATGTTTTGGTGTTTGGAATATGAGAATAAAGAGGTGACGGTGGAATAGCAAGGTGGGGAGGAGGAGAGGATCGAAGGGGCAAAGTAGTACACGGTACGGTCCAATACGGACCGTACCAAAAACACGGGAAGCGTTGTGCACCACAGCGTATGAAAATTGAGATAATTTTTAATATTTTATTATTTATGCGTCTTTTTCCAGAGCCCTAGACTGCTTGTGGCTAAGCATGTCTTGCTAGTTCCTGCTAGACGATTCCGACAGGCTGGCCAGACGCTTTTAGTGTGTGCCCCATGCACATGCAGGAGCCTAGATTCACACAAGCAAACGCGAAAAAATTGGACGTCTGCCCAGATCGACGGCAGGACGACTCCGCTACGGAAATGGTTCTGATGGTACGCCAGGTCTAGGACGTAGTCAAGTAATGATATGACTTAGTAAATGATAATAATAATAAAATCAAAGTAAACAACGCGACCCATGGGGAAGCCAACCCCACCTCAGCGCTTGGTTCTGGTTGACAGACGCGTACCAACAAGTAGCATGATATGATCGATACGGTACTGAGCTTACTAGTACTGGTATAGTAGTGTGTACAGCCCGCGTCCCACAAGTGACCGTTTTCGCTCTTCCGAGCTGCTTTTTCGTCATTCACATGTCTCTGTAAGTTAATGCAGTTGAACAAGAAACGCAAGCCGGGTTTGATTGGCGCATACAACTACCTGGAGATGGATTCAACGTGACAGCGATTCTATTCTGGCCGGTTTACTACCACATCGAACACTCCGCGTGGGGTAGTATCACTACTGACCACATGCTGCTCGCTGGGTTAAACTCGCATTGCGTATGTACCCAGACATTAATACAGGAAGTCCTAAGTCTTGGACCACAGGTTGTACGTACGCCTAGCTCAGCCACCGTCTGTCGGCCCAGTGTCGGGACCACGGAGACTGTCACTGCGGTCCAATCACCTTTTCGCCTCCTTTGCTTCTTCTGCGACTAACGCGGATTAAGTCAAGCTCGACTACCGTATTGAGGTCCCATTTAGTTAGCTGCACTTAATCGCGTCTTTAAACTTTTTTACCGCGGGACTGATCGCAAGTCGGCCTGTGCGAACTGTCCGGATTCCACTGGCCATAAGCGAGGCTGGTCCCAAGAATGAATTCAGAGGCACAAGACGTGCTGTACATAGTATCCAGTATACTACGTGGTATATATGGAGTAGTGCTAGGCTCAGAGTACATTTCCGCTGGGCCAGTGGTCCGCGCTGTTGGAAGTTGGCGGCGGAAAGAAAGAGCAATCGTCTTGAGAGGGTGGGTTGTAAAAGGCAAGGCCCATCATCGTCTGCCTTGTCGTCGATTCGGAAGACTTATTGTCATAGTCTTCACCAGTACGGAATAGCGTAGAGACGGTGGCCAGACGAACTGGACTAGTTGACACGATAGTCATGTCATGTTGCGAATGTCATATCACCTAGGCACCTTCATTCTGAATAGGCTTGGTACCACGAGCAATCTCGATCCATTGTGTGTGCTCGTCTGCGAATAGCCACCACGCACAATGTCTGCTTAGAAGCATCGAATGTGTAGGTGACGTGCGGTGCATGTTCTACCGCATTGCCGAATGGTGACTTATGACAATAGTTCGCCTCTTCACTTCGAATAAGGTAGACTTGCGTCAAGCCATGTGCGTTGAAGCAATCAAGTCGCATGCGAGACATATATTATAATTAGCAGTATCGGTCCGCGTCATCATTGATAGTGATCAAACTCTTTTGCCCGAGTTTCAGCCGCGGGCCCTCTCACCATCGGCCAAGACTCAAAGCCAAACTGAGTGTGACGATGGTTTTTCCCTCGCTTGCGAGAGTGTCGTGGGGAATCATCGATAATGACAGCAAGAACCCCTGTCTTGGATCTATGTATGCGCGACATTCGCAGAGATGGAAGGAGCGGTGCGAGTCGTTTGCAGAACGGAAGGAGGCTGGGTGGCTCCTGCCAAATCTGATAGCATCGCAGTTGGCGGTTAGGATTTCCTTTATTTCTTACTTAATCTCCCTTCTTATTATTCTTCGCCTTCACACAAAACACAAGCTTTACCCAGAGCATCCAGTGACTCGAAAACGGCCTCTAAATAGATTGAGCCATTACAGAAGCGGTGCTAATTGCGCGCTGATACAATTATTGAGACTCCCGGGATTTTATAGTTATCTCCGTTCCTCGCTCGGGTACAATGGTGAGGCACCCATTCAGCCGCTCAGTCGGTTATCGGCATGTCAAATCTAAACAGACCAAGCAATTTTGCTCATGTTCCTTTGCACTGGCTAATAGGAGTGCGTAGGAGAGAGCTTAATAGAGTACCCCTGCTGAGCGGCAGAGCCCAAACCAACATGCGGCAGTCCCTGTTTGACCACGGCCGAGTGTCAACGGGCCAGGCCTTTCCGCTTTAGGCAATTTACCAAACCCTCTTTTTTCTAAAGAGAGATATTGCAATAGCTATCTTGGCGCCTACTCAGACATGCATTGATATTAATGCACCGTTAAGGGTGCCACTGTCATCCTAAATTTATCTATCTCTCGCAGCCTAGCCAAGATGCACAGCGGAGCTCCGCTCATTCTGCGACGTCTCATCCTCAGAATAGCCACCATCAATACACTACCGGCGAGCAATGACTTATGCGATGTGAGGATACTGGAGCAGTATGTGCTGTCTTGGCACATAAGTAGGGTCATACTGTCCGGTTTGTCAATTCGGATTTCTTCTCATCATCATCATCGCATTCACTCTTTACTCTCTCGATCCCTTCTCTCGCAAACAGCTGGTTCTGTTGTTGTTTTCTTAACTACTACTCTCTTTTGACCGTCTCTTCATACTTTGGAAGTCGCTCTTTCTCAGCTTGATTATCTTCTCTTCGAACCTTGCCTCCTCAAGTCTCCACGTTGATCGCGGATTCTCGAAATTTACAACTACTTCTGCATTTGCATATACCCTCTTTTACCTGCTGAACAAACGCCTTCTTAAACTTCCAACATCATGCTTGCTAAGCAAATTCTCCTTGGCCTGGCAGTGTCCGCCAGCTTTCTGGGGAGTGTCTCGGCCGCCAGAGGCACGGGCAACAACGGAGGCAACAATGGGGGAAACAACGGAGGCAACAAGGGAGGGAACAACAATGGGGGCAACAATGGGGGCAACAATAATGGGGGCAACAACAATGGGGGAAATGTTTTGGCACTGAACCCCAATCTAGTTCAGAAGGGAAGTCAGCAAACTGGTGGTAATACCGATGGAGAAACGCCTTCTGCAACGTCAGTCAACCATCTCATATCATATCCTTAGATGCTAACCCTGCTTTCAGTGACAATGCCAACTTTGTCAACTTCTGTGAAGGAAAGACCTTGACAAATGGTCTTCAGGTTACTACTGGATCTTGCAATGGCATCGGTATGTTTTTCTGGTCATGCGGCTAGTCGGAACGACACTGACGTTTCGTCTGAATAGTCATGGGAGATATCCCCGCGAAAACACAAATGGTCTCAACTGTCATCCTGAGTCCCCAGAATTTGCAGGATCTTACTCCAAACCAGACCTTCAATGTCTCACTGCAGGTCGACAACCTCCAAGCCGGTGCCTTTACCAACGCTACTAGCACATACTATTCAGCGCCACAGGCTCTCAACCAGGCAGGCCAAATCATCGGCCACGTCCACGTCACCATCCAGGACATGGGCAGTCTTAACCCTACGATACCACCTGACCCAACAGTCTTTGCCTTCTTCAAGGGTATTGATGATGCTGGCAACAAAAGAGGTCTATTGCAGGCTGAGGTCACTGGCGGTCTGGCCGCTGGCGTTTACCGCGTCTGCACCATGTCTTCGTCTAGTAACCACCAGCCTGTTCTTATGCCGGTAAGTCATTTCCTCTCGGCTTGGTGACTTGATGTTAATGTTGCTAGGTTGCCCAACGAGGTGCACAAGATGATTGCAGGTACTTTACTGTTGGCCAGGGCAAGAATAACGGCGGCAACAACAATAACAATGGTGGTAACAACAACAACAACAATGGTGGCAATAACAACAACGGCGGCAACAACAATAACAACGCTGGTAAGGCAAACACTGGAAGCAACAATGCTGGCAAGGCGAACACTGGAAGCAAGTCCAACTTCGGCAAGGGCAAGGCCGTCGTCCCCGGTGCTAGTTCTACTTCTGACTCCACCCCCTCCGCCAGTTCTTCCGCTGCCGCTAGTGCTACTGAACAGGAAGCAGCAGCTAGTTCCAGTGCCGTTGCTGCCAAGAAGGGCAAGAAGGGGCACAAGAAAGGTGGAAAGAAGGATGGAAAGAAAGACGGCAAGAAAGGCGCCCAAAAAGACAGCACCGACGGAAAGAGATCTAACGGTCGATTTGTGTCGAGAAAGTTCATTGCCTAGTTTCAAACGATTAAAATAAGCTAGCTGCAGTGAGAGAGTCTTGAGACTGCGATGTGAGGACTTGGAACACATGGTTTTTGGTTCAGACAGAATGTATATCAGCTGTACGAACTGCTGGGGTTGGCCTGTGATGGATTGTGCGATTTGGATGCTGAGTGATTAGATTAGGTCTGTATCTGCTGGCCGGGTAGTGATCATTATGCATTATGTCTTGTTATTCAAATGGAAAACTAAAATCATTCAATTTTCCCTTCTACTTTCCTTCTACTTGACTAGAGAATCATGTCAATGTCGAACGAGGTGATGTGCGATAAGGATGTGATAAGATTAGATAAGGCGGAGACCTCAAATAAATCGACCAGCCCAAGGAGAATCAATTGATACACTACACGTCACAGATCTGATACGCATGCAAACAGACAAGACAGGAACAGAAGGCAATTTGACACCGGCAGAAATAACCAGTTATTGCAAACAGTGATCGGGAAGCATTGTGATTTGATCTGAGGGGAATCGGTCTAGTCCAGTCTTTGATGGGCGTTAATGCAAGCATTTGCAAGGAACACCAACTCACGACAACCGGGATTAGCGAGGACCGTGTACACGGGCAGGATTGGGTAGAAAGTGGCTGATTTGAGTCAATTCGTATACCGAGCTCCGTGCACTCTTCGCAGGTGTCTGCCCCGAAAATCAAAGAGAAATGGCAACCAAACCATCCACAACTACCACCGCCGCCGCACCTTCTCCAACAGCCACCGCACACCGAAACCTAACTTTCGAAAAGAAGAATACAAACCTCCTCCGCATTCCCTCGCAAGTCTCCCAGAATGACAAGACGTACCGAATCGCCAAACGGCCCATCCCGCGCGCCCCCGTCGCATCCCCTTACGCAGGTAGTCACGTCCCTAAGCTTGTCTACATAAGTAGCAAAACACCATTTATGAGCGCGGTGAAACGCGTCCAGAAATTTCTACGATTGGCCGAGCGGAGGGCTATGCAACCCCTTATCGGGACAGGGAAGAGACGGCAGCAACAAGGAGCGGGAAGGGCAGGGGCAGCGGGGGATGTATTGGAGAAATGCCAGCAGAGACTTCGAGAAGATAAGGTCTTGGTGAAAGCGACGGGTAGAGCGATTGAGAAGGCGTTGAGTGTGGGCAGATGGTTTGAGGAGGGCAAGGGTGGGGGCGGTGAGGAGTATGAGGTTGTTGTGAGGACGGGGAGTGTTTGTGTGGTTGATGATATTGTTGAAGAGGACCGGGAACAAGAGGAAGAAGAGGAGGAGGAGGAGGAGGAGGGAGGAGAAGATGATGAGCGGAGTATCGATCCCGATATAACCATGCGCATGACCAACACCAGCACCAACTCGACTACAAATACACAACAAGATAGAGAGCCTTGGAAAGAAGAGAAAGAGGAATCCAAAAACCAACGCCGCCGACGCCGGAAACGAGAGCGTATACGAGAACAGCGCCTCAAGGCCTTTGTGGACGAAGACGGGGAGACGCCCGAGTCGAGGACGAGGTGGGTGAATATGGTTGAGATTGCTATTAATATGAAATAACCACCATTTTCTTACGTGGTTGGGTAGAGATAAAAGGGGAGAGAGTTAATGGGAATAAGAAATTCATTAGCGAGCTCAATAATTGAATCAACAAGCCCTAAAAGAGTCATGTACATACGTACAGAGAGACGGATAAATAGATACAAATGAAAGATAACATTCTTCACATGTCTGGGACCTTTCCGTCTAGGAGATGAAGACAGTCCGGTCCATGCTATGCAAGGAAATACATGAGATATGCCAAGCAAAGTAAATGAGAGAACGGACCATGGCTCATGGATGTAGAGATGAAATAAAATGCTGATAGGTAGGAAATACTAAAAATAATAATGCAAAAAAGCAAAACACCATACACCAGATCGCAAGAACACAAGAAACCGATTTGATAAAAGAAAAAAATCCTTGCTTCCGTATCCCTCATGAAACAAACAACAGACTTCATTGCGCAACGCAGGCAATCAGTCAATCAGTCATGTAAAAGTCAAAAAGTCGAATGATCTCTAAGTTCTCCTCCGCAGATGCATTGCAACCGATAATTATTCCAAGTCATAGTCAAGTCATTTTTATACAAGCTGGCTCATGGCGAAGGATCATCTGTCGATCTTCTGCCAGCCATTGAGATATGCCATCAATCCAATCCCGAGCAGAACGACACCCACCATTGATGCGTACGGGCCCGAGGTTTCTAGCATGTTGGGTTTCTGTTGTTGCGCCAGTGATGTTACTGCGTTTTCTAGTCCCTTGATCTTGCGGGGATCGACTTTGTGGTTTGCTAGAGTTTCCGTCTCGTCAGGTTTGCCGATAAGATGGGTTTCAGGAACAACTTCGGCTTCATCTGCCAGAGACTCCTTTGTCTTCGCGGCCTGTTCACGTTCCTGTCGAATTGTTTCAATCATCTCAGCAAGTGACTTGCGGACTTCAATCGTTTCGCCTTCTGCTTTTTCGGCACGTTGCTTGTATGTTTCCACCTGGTGTTTCATTTCCGCCAATTCTATGACCATGTTATCGAGTTGTTGCTGCAATTTTTGAGTCTGTGCATCACGTGCAGGATCCTCGAGACTTTTAGGTTCTGTAATCTCCGCTGGCTCAGTTGTCGAATCCTTAAGGTTCTCGGTGATCTCTTCGACCTCCGGTACATCTGATTCGGCAGTTTCAAGCTGCTCAGAAGCCTCAGCCTCTGCCAAAACATTGTCTGCATCCTGTTTTCGCTCCTCTGCATTTTCACGAGCTAATCTTTCTTGTCGGAGAAGCTCTTCCAACTCTTTCACACGACTGTTCTGCGCTTCTAACTCCTTCTTGGTGGTTGTCAAAGCCTCGATCAGAGAAAGAATCTGACTAGATTCTTTGGATACTGGTGAACTTGCTGGGCTATCTTTTAGTGGTTTCTCGGTGTCCGACCGTTTCAGACCACCTGCAGGTGACTCGCCAGCTCGACGAGCGACATCTGGTTTTTCAGGCAATGGCTGTTGTGGAGGCGGAGCAGGAGGTTCGGAGAACCTCATTGGATCAATACGGGACATCTTCGCCCGGCCATTCATCTGCCTGTGGTTGTTCTCAGGTTTATGATGGAGCTTGTCCTTGTCCGACCCGTCGGACGAGATAAGAGTTTGCAAAAACTCGTCGGTTTGGCGAAGGTCGAGAGCTTGCTGCTTTGCTTGTTTAATCTCGGTCTGAAAACGTTAGTGATAAGCTCTAATGTGAAAGATGACTGTTACTTACAGTGAGGCGCTTGACGACGTGTTCAATGGTGATCGGCGACAGCCAGTAGTTCATTTGTCTTTGTTGGTGAAGAGCACTCATTTGGCTGCTTGCTGCACTCTGGACACTCCGGTTGCTGAGAGAAGAGCTTGCCCGTCCTCGTAGGTGCACCACGGGTTGACTCAGCGGTGAAGGCAAAAGACCTCCGCCAGAGGTAGGGTCAATATCGCCAAAATTCAAATCAAAGATATTCGGGCCCGTATTGTATATTCCGGCATGCTCAACTTTTGCCGAAACCTTGTGATGAACAATGGACTTCTGATCTTCGCTCACAATATCGATACCAAGATCGAGCGCGTCATTTTCTCTCAATTCGTGTGGTTCGGATTCTCGGCTTTCAGGTGACAAACGTTGACCGTTGACGAATGTACCGTTTGACGATTTAATATCACGAATCCAGATTTTCCCCCTGCGGTCAGCCCAAATCTCAGCATGCTGTCGTGACAGCACTTTCGAATCAAAATATCCATTGACAGGCGTAGGAATAGTCTTGGCATTCGTTTGCCGACCGATGCGGAGCACTTCTGGCATATAAGGCACAGTAATATGTTTCTTTTCAAATGTACCGTTCAAAGGAATGAGTGTAAGAATAGCAGGCGGGTCTGACGAGCCCTGCATACCAGAGGCAGCAGAAAGGCCATTCTGCTGCGGTGACTGAATCATATGTTGTGATGGCACAGGCGACGGCTGGTGGATAGCGGACATGGCAGACGAAGCCGTAGGACCGCCGTTTGCTGAGGTAGATGCTGAGACTGGCTGCGGCCTCACATTTGTTACGCCAGATACTGGCTCGGATTTTGCGGCAGGCCACAGGCCACGACCAGCTTTCTTTTTTGACGACCACGTAGCTGATTCACCGTTGGAGACAGTACCATTACTGACGTGGGCGACAGTGTTTGTCGACGTTGCTGAAGCGTTCGACGATAGCGAGGAAGAAGAATTGGATCTTTGCACACTCTTTCGCGGCATAAACATACGGGACACGTCGTCTGTGTTCATTGAGCCAAGAGCCGCCTGTCCTCCGTTACCAGTAGAATACCATCCTAGACGAGGCCCCGATTGCACGCTAGGTGGTGAAGCAACAGCAGTCATGGAGAAGGAATCGTCAACTGTGATTCGAACGAAGGGTGATGGCGAAAAGCAATGCAGCTGGTGTAACGCGCGTAAAATGGGAAATAATGGATATTATCTGAGGTAGAAAAGTGCAAATGGACGAGGTGACGCTAATGTGACCAACATCAGGATTGCAAGGTGTCGTGACTTGAGGTGAAATATGTGACGGAGAGGCGCGAGGTCGTTATCTGTTCGGGGAGGAACTGCTGATTTAGCACATAATCGCAAATAAGACGCCGATGGATATCGTGATTTCGACAATCCACCTAATTCTTAGTAAAAGGGAAATTACCTGACGGATGAAATGAGTGCAAGATGTATATTCAGACTGTGAGTTGGTCAAATAGGTGATCGCGTTCCCGAATTTGGATCGGTTATTATCTCCGCGAAATACGTAGTGTCGTTGACTCAGGAGAGGTGTCTGTCAGTGACGGTCGGCCGCCAGACAGCACGCCGGACTTCGCCCGGCTTTGTTTGCGGTGCTCGAGAGTATGTGTGGTGCGGAAGTCGACTTTGTTCAGGGTTGGATGACAGGATACAGATCCATGGGTCGACAGCAGTGGTAGTTTGGCCTCCAAGCGAGGATCTCAGTCTGGTAGGAGACCAGAAAAGCGGGATAGTGAATTCACTGGACGGGCTGAGTATCTCGCCTCACGTTCCCCATGCTGAGTCCCGTTGCATCAGGAGGTCACGTGCATTGCTACTCAAGCCAATAAGAGAGGCAGGTTTCACCGCACGGATCACCTATTGTCTTGAAGAGGTATAGCGTGGAGAGAGATACTGCCATGACACGCCGCCCGTGCAGTAAAGGTATTGGCGACAGCAAGGAAACATCTGATCAGTCGAGAATCATTTGCGCCTCGGCAGATTTGCTTGCTTTCATCTTCTGTTTAGAGTCATCCACTTGAAAGAACAGATTCGTCAACATGCCTGTCGTCGCTGGTCCGCCCCAGGCCCATGGCCCTTCTACTTTTGAAAAGAGTGAGCATTATGAGTTAACTATACGCACTCGTATAATTTGCGTTGAAGCTAATGGTATCTTTTCAGTGAAAATGGGAGCTATGATGGGAACTTGTATGTCAATTAGGATGCTTTCTTTCTAGGACGATTGAAATAAGCTTGGAACTGACGTTCTTTTTTCAAGCTGTCGGCATGATTATGGGTTTCATTGGCGGTACGCAACTAGTTCAAGCATATACCACACAAATACATTTTTGACTGGATTTTTTGACAGGTGCTGTTTCTATTTTCCAATATGGTGCTGGACCGAATGGAGTTATGCGCACTCTGGGGAAATTCATGTTAGGTTCCGGAGCAACGTTTGGGTATGCTTCATGTTCCTTTCGTCGTCACTTGCTTGTCTGTTTGGAAGTCACGACTTAAGAACGCTTACAAATTGTGATATAGGATGTTTATGTCCATCGGTAGCATCATCCGAACCGAAGGTCCCTACCACGAAGCCTGGCGTCGAGTCCACGCGAACCCTATTATCCTTCCTCGAGAATCCCCGGAACAACGATAGAGATTGCATATGACGGGGCTATGATGAGAGTTTCACGACGCACAAACAATGTACATTATAATCTAAGCAAATAGGTCAGACCAAGGCCTGCAAACTGGCCTTTTTTAATCCTTTGCCACAATCACAATTTATCTGTTCTTGAGGTGAAGCGAAGAGTAGGGGAATAATTGGGAGAATGGGAGATTGTACATATTGTCGGAGAAATGGACTATGCGTCTTGTATGCATACTAATAAAAAATTGGCAAACTCGAAGGGAAATGGCGAACAAGAAGCCAGGTTCTGACAGACACTGTGCACTCAAATGATAGTATGCAGAAAGAGCATGTCATCTAAAAAAGGGCCGGTCACGGAACGGCGTTTCCCAAAACATGATTTAAGCAAAGTTTCTTGAAGTAAAGATATCAAATAGGCCTGAAGAGGTCATAGTGCTTTTGCAGCAAAATAAAGCTGCTGTTCATATGGAGTCTGACAGCCGTTCCAAAATGAGAAACTATGCACCAGTCGCCCACTCGTACCGTGTGCGAAAGAAACAATCGCTTCTAATGGACACCAAGGAACTCGATGCTCCTAAAACTGGCCAAGGGGATTGGATGGTGTGTCACTTCATGTGATATGGTTGGTATTGTCGATCCAATGGTGATATGCGAAACCCACAACATTGAACATTCCTGAGATGATGTTGAATGCTGGCGAATCAGCACAAGCCGGTTGCCACCGAGACGAGTATAGAATTGACTATTCCTCATTAAGCAAGGAATCAATACGATACTGTGCATTACTGGAAACGGATGTATACGACACGTTAATGCAGTTAATAGAGTGTAATTACCTGTATCGGCCGTCATGTGACAGCGGCTGGGACTAGTGGAAGCCCTAAATGAGTTGGATCAGGAACGCGCCACGCTAAGGCAGCAATTTCCGCAGTCAGGCCAATCGGAGCGTCCCATTCAGCGAGGGCGCCACTAGTGCTGGATTAAGCGTTTTTTTTCTGTCCAGGCCTGGAACTCCCAGCATCTCTGCTACTTGTGTCGCCCCTGGCAGACCAGAAACAATACGCTCGACATGGCGCTTTCCACCAAGGGGCCCGATGTTTGATGATGCAACTGGTGTCGCAAAAGACGTATTGCATGGCAGCCATGGCTATAATTATTCTACCCGAAACAATTGGCGCGCCTCGGACTTTGGGAACTGACGGACAGTCTGGGCCTGTAGAATGAGTCAGAACAACTGGCCATCATGCAGTGATTGGTACACGACTGCCGTAGAGGCGAAGAGGATGAAAAGTTGAAAACGAAGAAAAATTTTCTCATCGCTTCCGTGGCCCAATGAGCTCTAAACAGCCTTAGGCTGTAGTTACCATTCGTAGCAGCCGTGATCCACCCCGGAAAACCCACATGGATTTGCCCAGTTGGGATCCGTCTCTTCTCGATGAGTCGAATTCTTCATGCTTACGCGGGGGTGAACCCGAAGGGAAGACCCGTATTGGGACTACCCTAGGCTCAACACTAATAAGACCGCCATCCCCCCCTGGTCGCGACCCTTTCCTTCCCTTTCCTCCTTCCAACAACGCTTTCACGCTCGCTACAATAGCAAATTCCTGCCTTTGGGCACAGTCATTCCTTTAACCAACCAACCAAACAACTCCGAGCCGAGCTCGTCACGTTCGTTTCAGCTTTCAAGTTGAACATATCGGAAATCTTTTCAACGGACAGCTCTTTGATTGCCGACTACTGTAGTACACTCGTACCCGTCTGTCGCAAATCCGAAACTCGTCCAACCCTCACACCGAGTCGACCTCTAAACCAGTCTCCTTTCTATCTGTGCATACTTGTCGCCTGGCATCCCTTGGGTCATTTTGGAGCCGCTGATTGTCTCGCTGAACATATAACGTCTATCTTCGATACCCGTCTCAGTATATCCGCGCTTGTCGCTTTATACATCAACCATCAACATGAAGTTCTCCGTCACTGCTGCTGGCCTTTTCTTGGCTGTCTCCTCGTTGGCGAGCGCTGAGTCTCAGTCGACCTCCACCCTTACCACCACCCATACCATCACCCAGACCATTATCCACGCCTCTACCGTCACTGCTTCTAGCAGGCCTGCGTCGACTCCTGCTGTCTCGCCTTCTTCTACTCCCTCGCGCTCACCTTCCAGCAGCGTGGCTCCTGCAACCGGCGTTTCTGGTACGACCACTGCGCCTTCCGTTCCTCTTTCCACAAACTCCAACGCCGCCGTGCCTTTGGCCGGCAATGTTCCAGCTGCCCTCGTCGCTGGATCATTCGCTGCCTTGCTCGCTGTTCTCTGAGCAATGCGCTGCGCTTGAGTGAGGAGGAATAGGCTGGTTTCTTCTCGCAATCTGCTTTCGTTTCTGCAGCCAAAGAAATTTGACTTTATACTTTTCTGAAAGTGTATCACATGATATGCAACCCGATTAATTTACCTTTCACTTCTCGTGGTCATTCGACCACTGGCAATCTATTGCCATTTACCTTATTCTATTTGATATCACGAGTCCATGCTACTTTGTCTATTCAGCCTGTGGCTGCAAGCCTGGAGGTAGGATTGGACAATTGCAATGAAAAACAACTCAGCAAACGGATGTGGCGTGGGAGTTTTCTTTTGACTTTTCATGAGGATGTTGGCTGGCCTTTTATATACATTTTACTTATACCTTGCGTTTTCTTGCGCCATGCCATGGTTGGATGAGATTTGGGGTTATATTGATATATCTGGAATATTATATTCAATACTTGTCTATTGTCATGAATGTAGTTGTATGTTATACCCAATCCAATACAACATTGATCCTTGCGCCTCGCAGAGAAATCTTTTATGCGCGCCGCGAATGTAAAGCCCAGGTATAACTGCGCAGTGTTTCTCGCCATCAGCAAAGGGTCTGTTTTTTTCTGCGCCTATGATAAAAAACACCAGCATATCAGTAGGTAGGTTATAGCGCACAACACGTCTGTTGGCGCCGTGACTCCATCCTGTTTGATAGAATTTCATGGTTTTCGGTATCTTTTGACAAGACTTGTTACGCCTGGCAACAGCATAAACTGAGTTTAAATAACAGGTGCCGCATGCGCCGTTTCTGATTTGGGGAACTATAGCGCGCTGTAGAGGATGAGTCTGATGTTCTGGCGTGGATATCTGTATGCACCTTGTATTGTTACCGTATGCATACACGCATGTCATGTAAGTAACCTAAAATCTGCATAAAATTGACTATCAACTGACATCATCCCCGCACCTACTTAATTTCTTTTTCGTTCTGGGATCCCTTATCAGCAAGATGAACAAATACAAACTATCCCGCCAGGACTTTCTCGATCGCAACTCATCCCTATAATGGCGGAATGAAGATCATATCAGACAACCTATCCTCTATCTCCATAACGAACGCCACCACTCCTACGAACAAACCAATCTTCATCCCCACCGAAATCATCCTCCAAATCGTCTCGCGACTCGATCGCAGTCTGCGCGGACACGAGCGTCAACGAACCCTCTACAATGTTTGTTTAGTATCGCATCAGTGGTACTCGGCAGCCTTATCATTCCTGTATTCGCGCCCCAGGCTAGAAAAGGGAAATGCGTATCGCAAATTTACGGATGTGCTATGCCCGCCCGCAGGGTTACCGAGGACGAGTATGATGAGTAAAGATCTGGGAGGGTTGGTGCGCAGGCTAGATTTGAGTCGGTTGGTGCATCATAGTTCGAATAGTATGACGGCAAGGTTGATTGGGAGGGTGAAGGAGAATTTGGAGGTGTTTATTGCGCCGGCTGCAGGGTTTTCGTATGTTATGTTCACCACTATATCATGATTGTCGACTGACTGATTTTGTATTAGAGTCAACTGTCTCTCGCCCCTGTCCAAATGCGCAAATCTTCGCTACCTCGACCTCTCTCTTATCCACGAACCCTTGTCGCTTAAGAGCATCATCAAATCAATCCGCTCCATGAAACGCCTCGCCACATTTCGTTCCCCTCTATCCATGCGCATCACCCAGGAACCATCATCAGCAAAATGGCCACCAAAGCTCGAATTTTTACAACTAAGTGGCACAATCGAAACGCCCATGGACACATTTCAGTGGCCCGAAAACATGAGCCAACTGTGTCTTAAGAACTGCCAGAATCTATCGCTTGAAAACATGACCAACATCCTCGGTAATCCGCAACTATATTCCAAACTCAAAAGGCTTACAATATCAACCTACAACCGCGGCCTACAGCCGGAATGCATCCATCTCATACCTGCTTTTCTGCCGAACCTACTCTTTCTAAGTATTCCCGGCGACCTGGTGCAAGATATGTTCTTCTCCTTGCTCGAATACCAGTGCACGGAACTCGAGCTCGAAGTTCTAGAGTTTGGTCATACGCATACCGGTGAAAGGCTGCATTTCCACATGCAGTCGTTGATTGATCTGTTGGATTCGAGACTACCGTATCTCAGGGCTGTCGGGTTCCATACCATGTACGGCGAGTATCCAGATTTGGATGATGCGTTGCTGGAAAGGGCAGAGGAGCTGGGAGACGAGAACTTGAGGGTCTCGGATGAGACAATTGAGTTTGATGTTGGGACTTACTACTTTGACTGATTGAGACGATCTGTTATGCCCGTTTACGAGTGTGATCTCTTGTATATATTAATAGATAGATAGTTACTTAGCGAATACTACGTATATACTTACAGCATCTGCTTGAATAAACGTGATGTCCTGAGCAATATGAACGTTGAAATGATATTGTTATACCAAATTACGAGTAACACAGATGCAGAAAAGGGACCAGATCGAGAATGGGATATAAGACTCACACCTTGATTAGGTATGACGCCCTGACTATTGAATGGACTATCACCTATTCTCGGCCCAATATCGAATTGCCGTGGCTGCTGTGAGACAAGTTCTTCGCCCGCCCCTTTTTGAGTGTAAGCGCTGTGCGCAGTGTACAATGGGCTTGCGGGGGGATCCTACCGCATTGGAACTCCGCAA
This sequence comes from Talaromyces funiculosus, assembly GCA_004299765.1. Lineage (NCBI taxonomy): Eukaryota > Fungi > Ascomycota > Eurotiomycetes > Eurotiales > Trichocomaceae > Talaromyces > Talaromyces funiculosus. Next base: position 1,820,872 of record CP036227.1, on the reverse strand, counting down.
CGGAGAGTTAGACATATTGGGATACCGCTAGACCCTTCTGTAAACAAAGAATCTTTGTTATATCTCATGTAAGACATTGCCACGTCTGCCTGATTGACTCCAGCTGCTTTGTTTGGATGTTTGGTTTGTTTATTCATGATGCTATTGCTCCTACCCCGCTACCCATTTACAGCATTGAAATACTACGACACTTCCTCTACAACTATCCACAACCCTGCACCTTTTATTTTATCCTGACTATCTATATATAGAGCCCTAGGAAACCATGCACTCATAATCACGTTTTCGGATTTGATGAGCTTGTGCTTAAAACGACATCCATCTCGTCTGCACTTCTTGCGTAACGGGAAAGTCATTTACGATCTGACTACTGATCAATCGATTTCACATGTCAATACATTACAATATACGGTTCTGCCGTCTATTTGGAGTGAGCGACCGCTCAATCAAAAATGGCTCAAGATACTAGATCATCTACTACCAGATGTGCTGAGAGAGTCTGTTACAGCTGTGGTTAGAAGCGACATTCGGCAGACAGACTCACTACCTATTACTTCATTTCAGCTGCGAATGACACTGGATACATGAGTTTCTTACGTCTTTGGAGAACACCAAGGAATTTTTTAAATTATGGAAATGCACAGAGTTCCGTTACACTTCTTAATAGCATCCTCGAAAATCTGATGTTTTATGCGTTCCAGCCACTCCTTCCGCAGCTATGGAAGCTTTCATGAACCTTGAAGCGGATACGATCGGACTGAACGCGTTACCTTCACTTTTGGGGGAACTCAACGTGGCAAAAGACATCTGCAATCAGTATCGGGAAGCTCTTAGGGTTTCTCCAGATCCCTACATTCGTGAATTCCCAGGCATGAGACGGGCCCGAGGCTCTTCTAGAGCTAAGGCTGCTAAGAAAAACACATGTGTTGAGCCAAGTTGGACTATGGAACAATACCAATTAACGGTGATTCAACCCTTACAAAAATTCGATACGCAACTAGCAGTTGATATGCTCAACCTGGATACGAATGCCGATGCCAACAAAGACTTCGATATATCCGCGCTTTTACAAGAAACTGCTGTTGATCTAGATCTACGTGGTGCATCCACACAAACAAATGCAACTAGACAGACGGTCACGTATACCAACGTACGGACACAGGAGGAATTGCTACCTGAATATAAGGAAATCGTCCGGTACACACTTGAATCTACAGCCCTTCTCGAACCAGAGGACGGTCTTTTACCAATATGTTGGACTGTTTCTCGACCGGACTCATCATCAAGCATTGCGCGAACGCAACCCAACGCACATGGAGACTCACCCAAGGAACGGGGAATATTGTCCTCAGACATTTGAAGGTGAGCCAGATTATCAAGAAGCTGAGGGCAGAACAATACAGAGACGGAAGCTCTTCACCACGCGGAAGTCCGCTGTGGAATGATTTGCCGAACGCTGGCCTGATAAAAGGATCATCCGACGGAATTATAGTGATTTCTGGCCGTCAGTCGAACCCACGCGTTGATATCTATGAGGGCGATTATGCCACTAGAGGGTACTATCGGGTCACGAACAGCTTCCCAGAACTAATCGGTTGGCGGGACTTTTATGCATTAAATTGGCACTTCTAACCGGAGGCAGAGCCTTTAGTCACCCCCTTTGGGACAGCAAGTCCTCGCATAGATGTTGTTATTGAACGCTGTCTTGTACGAGTTGAGGTAAATGCTGAGAACTTGAAGAACAACGTTTGCGCTTTGCCAGAAATTTTGTGGAATGCCAGATTTACGGAAAGCAATTCATTAATCTGGACCTCAGTTCTCCGACAAAATACTCGGAAACTTTCCATTTCGCAAGAGGATCGCAGCTCAAAGCTCAGCGAAAGCGTACAGAATTTCACCGAACTCTGATCGATCAATCGAAGCTTAGAATGATCATGATATGCGGTCCTTATTCCAAGACTGTATGTTTGACACCTGAGATCACGAATAGAAAGATCCAAATCAACTTACGTGGCGGCACTCGTTGCTAAGCGTACGTGGAGCTAGAGCAACATTGAGTCAGGGTCAAGAGGATCTACATTCATATTGACTCGCTACCTATCTACTATGGAGATGACACTGATTGGGATCAGCTTAGGCTCTTTGAAATCATCCGATCGATGAGCGCTCTTACAAAAGTTGAAGATATCAGATGTTCCATATTCCAGAGAGCACTTTCCTCACAGACGACCATCAACGAATACGTTGCAGGCAACAAACTCTTTACAAGCCAATGGCAATTCACTCCCTGGATCGTCGACTTCGGGAGTGGCTTGCTTTGAGAGAAACCATCCATGACGAACAGATTCAGAAATGGGATGCAGAGTTCGTCTCGCCGCCTATTGCTGTTCTCCTTTGTATCCGAAAACTCAGGAATAGTATCATACGACTAGAAAAGGAGGCCCCGTTAATGGGTGGTCAATTATGGTGGTAATATACGAACTTCTCCTTCCCTGAAATCGGAGTCCGAAAGAGAAGCGAACGTCGAACATTCCAGTCTCCAAGTCTGCAAATTCTTATGTCGTTCACAATAGAGACTAGAAAAGAGCAAGGCACAGTATATGCAGATTTCGGGATACTCTTATCCAGAATTCAAGACGAGTATGAACTCAATGACAAAGGGAAATGTGGGAGGGAATATGTCTTCTGGCGCCTCATACTTTTGGATCTTCAGTGGTAAACGTACAATTTTCCGCTACTGGGAAGCTAGTTATGCAGAAATCCAGCAAACCAAAGCGTGTTGAGTTTGATGTTGGGGTTTTTACTATGATTGATTGAAGTGATACTTTATGCCCCGTTTGTGAGTGTGGTTCCTTGTTGGTATTATCAGATAGATCGTTATTTAGCAGATATCCGAGTACATTGATATATTCTTACTGCATCTGTTTGGACAGGTAGGCTACATGTCCATTGTGTGAGAGGATGAATAATATTAGTATCTACAACCCTAATGCAAAAAAAGGGGCACAGGAGAAGAATCTACTCCAACCATAAAACAAATTCGTCATCATCAACCAAACCGACACAGAACAAATCACACTCAATTCCTTTTTGAAAAGGAACGGAATGAAGATGGGAGAATGAAAATGGCTAAAGATAACATACGCTTTTCTTATAACGCGAAACCAAGGAAAATCATTCTTCTCATCTAACTAACCGATGCGACAATAGCAGCTGCGAATCCTTCCTCCTCTGATCGAACTGACACCTTGGTCGTCACACCTGTTCGAGCTGAGAACGCCATCTTGACGAGACCTGCGACACGACCACCGGATACTGTCTTGCCGTATAGTTTGAGAGTATGTGTGGTATTGCTGAGGGCGACGTCTGTGCCTTCGAGGGGTTGGAGGGATAGGGCTGTGATGAGTTGCTCGGTTGCGTCTATTTTGAATCAGTACAGCAAGTTCATGAAGAGGGAAGAATGATAGCAGAAGCTTACCGGCAATACTCTTAACGTTGCTGAGCTGGAATGTCTCGCTGGCCTCTTCGCCGTTGGCACCAGTCTGTTCCCATACATGGTCGAAGCTTCCGGCGAAAGCAGGAATGACATAGTCGCTGCCTGTGAGGTCAAGATCTTCGACTTGGTACTCGTCCTCATAGCCGCTCTCCTCGGGCTCGCCAGTGGTGGGGTCAATCTCCTTGCTCGTGAATTTGAGATTGTTCGTAAACGACATGGTAGGGAAACTGTGTTCTCCACCAGTCTTCTTGAATGCCACGTAGACGATGCCCGGTTCATTGGTGGGCAGTTTCGGGCATGGTACAATGAAATCCTCCTCCAATTCATCCTCGTCGTCGGTTGGCGTTGCTACCACCGACACGTCTTCTAGGACAGTATCAGGTAATGTGTTCTTAAGGTCATATTGCAAGACAATATGCTCCTTGAAAATATGCTTGACAGCAGAGACAACGTATTCGGTCTCGCTCTCTGTGAGTTCGACCACGTTGGAAGATTTGAGAAGTGTGCCGTACTCCTTGAGCTCTGGGATTTGCATGAGCTGCTCGGCATATTTCTGAGTAGCAGCAGCAGTAGCTGCGCCCTCGGTAGCACCGTTGGCCTTTGCTTTTGTCGGAGTCGTCGAGGGTGCTTTGAGAGTGGGCGTTGCCGATGTAAGCTTCTTGGTTCTTTCTTCAGCAAGTGCTTGTTCGTGAGAGACCACAGGAATAGACGAGAGATCGAAAGCAACCGAGAAAGTTTCCTTGTCCGTAGCAGTGACATACATGACTAACTGGTGCTCGAATGTGGACAGCGAGAACATGGAATCTATCAGAATCAGTACACATCTGCCCATGACAGATTATAGGGGATACGAACCATTCTTGACAAAGCGGTTAGCAACTTCATCCTCCTCCTTCATTAGACGAAGATTGAGTGCCGCACGATCCCGCACTTCATCATCCGTGTCATCCAAGCATCTGGTGAGCAGAACAGAAACACTACGCTTGACCTCCGGATCTTGCTGACCAACACCAAACTTTGCCAGTGCAGTGACAGCGGCGGCACGAACAACGGCGTTCTCAAGGACCACTCGGTTATAGATATATCGGATGTATTTAGTGGGTTGTGGAGTCTTGGGGCCTTCCACACCGAGAAGGTGGAGGATTCGGACAGAAAGCTTGGTGAACTCGCAGTCTTCAATGAATTCGCAGAGATGTGCAAGTGCTTTGATTGTCAGTGCGTGACTCATCATATCGGAGTAATAACTTACCATCTTCTTTGCTACCGGGGACAAACTTGATAAGATCAAACATGCTCTCTACCACACTGCGCTTGAATTCGTAACCACCCTCGTCCCGAAGGATTCCGCTGAGGAAAGTGAGCATACTGGCTTGTTTGCTAGGGAACTTCAAGCATAGAGTCCTGATGGCTTCCACAATGGTAATCTTGAACTCGTCTGTGATATCTGCCATGAAACCAGAGATCTGCTTCATGAGACGATCAACACTAGCTTCGTTTCCAGTCTTGAGTAACGTGGTAATGGCGAATGTGGCGATGGAACGGTTACTGTTGGAGATGAGTGACTCGATGTCCTGGTTGCATTGGTTGACAACATGTGGCTTGAACGAAGCGAAGCTGTGCAAGATTCTGATCGCGGCGAATTTGGTGATGGCACGCGGAGACGAAAGGAACAATTGCAGGACATGAACAGCTTGTGAAGCCTCTGCATCGGTCACATCCTTCATATCACAGATAGCCTTAGCGGCCTCAAAATTGACCATGTCGTGCTTGTGTCGGAGCCAGCCATCAAGCAATTGCATCATTGGTTTCCTCAGGCTTGCGTCTTCCTCTGCAAGTTTCGCCGCCAAACGCACGAGTAAAATAACAGCAGCTGGACTCTTAACTGCACCAGCCGCAGCATACTGTTGAACCATCTTCACCAACGCCATCCTGTCATGAGATCGCATCTGATACAGGAGACCAATGGCATGATATTGCGTCATATAGTTGGTCTGTGAAATCGCATGGCTTTGGCCAGATGAAAAGCCTAGGAATCCGGTTGACGTCTTGGATGCAGAAGCAGCTTCTTGTGTCTCGCTCTGCCATCGTCGAACAACGTCGCGCGCGATTGGAAGCAAGTGGTATGAGGATACCAAAGCGGCCGAAGAAACGGAGGGCGTTTTGTCAACAATGGCGGTCTTGATCAATCGCTCGATACCTTGGACGGTGGTAGCCTAATCAGAAGTTAGAGAATAGGCATTGGCAGGACACCTAGTTCAAGCTTACATCAATGATACGACACAATCCACGGATGGCGTTGGGTCGGTAGACAACATCGCTTCCAACCGCGGTATCCTTCATGATAATACTTGTAGACATGATAACATCTTGGGCTGTAGTAGCGAGTTCTTTCAAGATCAGATACACCATCTGACGTAAAGACGGGTCTTTATTTTGAAAGAGCTTAGAAATTCCGAAGAAGAGTGTTGTGGCCTCATCGGATGGGAACTTTTCGCCGGTAAATAGGAGAACGGCGAGTTTTGTGAGCAGTGTACGACATCTTCGCGGAGAGATTGGGGATGAATTGAATAATCTTGCTATAAGGTTGTCAGATATATTTCAATGTTTAGCTAACATGACAGGTCTGTCGGAGCTGGTAGTTGACGTCCAGTCTTACCTTCTTGAAACACAGTGGTGCGATCAAGCTTAATCATAGCCTGATCAGCGTCTTCGTCCTTTTTCATATAAGCCATTTTGATTTGTGTATATCAGTCCCGCAAACAAATAATCGATCTTAAACAGCTCTGTACAGCTATACCGAATTTCAAGGTCGTATAAGTCGCGAAAGGAGAAGTTCTGGTGGAGGGGGCGGTGTAACCAGGCCTACCGCGCCTGCATTCTCCGGGAAAGGGCTTGACTGAAATTCGAATGTGCTTGATAGTAACCCAATTCCAAGCAGGGACCTCTGAGTTGACGGTCAATCGTCGAAAATAGAGGGAAATGGCAAGGAGGTGATTGTTGTTGCTGCAACCCACTAGCAGTCGATCTATCTCCAGGTGTCCTTCCGAGTTCCTTGTGTGGGCACCAAACACGGGATTTGCCAAACAGTGCAAACATGCGGCGTAGTGGCAGGTGCCATCAACCCAGCGTCAGGCAAACATTTTGCGAATTGCAAAATACAAAATGATCGCTTGATTTAAAAAGACAATAATCTCTCATTTTTGGTCCAACCGACTCAAAACTATACTCATCATGGATATGCCCGTGAATGTCCCCGTGGACCATCCCGAAGCGGATACAGAGTGGTATGTGTATACCATGCTTCTCAAGATTTCCGCCAAATCTAATGTGCAACGATCACAGGAATGATATCCTTCGAAAACACGGAATTATACCCGAGAAGCCCCCATCGCTGACACCAATTATTGAAGAAGCTATTCTCGAGGCTCAGCGGCGTGCTCACGAAAATCGACTCGAGGACAAAGACCTAGATGAGCTCGATGCTCTCGAGGATGAAGAAGATGAGGCTTTCTTAGAACAATATAGGTACGTTACCAGCCGTGTGATATGACTGTTCTGGGGAAGGAGTCCAGCATTGACTGTCAGACAGGAAAAAGCGAATGGCCGAAATATCCACTCTCCAAAAAGCAAGCGTCTACAATCAAGTATACCCTCTTCAAAAAACAGACTACGCCAAAGAAGTCACAGATGCTTCCGCAGATACCTTCGTCCTTGTGAACTTGACCGCATCGACGGGTGGAAACACAGAATCCCGAGTACTGAGCGAGATATGGAGACAGCTAGCACCTAAATATGGAGAACTCAAGTTTTGTGAAATCAGAGGTGACATGTGTATAGAAGGATATCCGGACCGCAATACACCTACGATATTAGTCTATAAAGATGGAGAGATTCGGCGACAATATGTGACATTGAGAGACCTCAAGGGTGTGAGGACGAAGGCCGAAGGTTTGTCCCCTCCTATTCGGGAAGATAATCATATACTGACGAGTAGCGCAGACGTTGAAAAGGTTCTTGTGGACTTGGGAGCGATCAAGGAAGGCGATTTGCGACTTAGAAAAGAAGATGAATCCGAAGACGACAGGAGGGCTCCCGAAAAGGAAGATGACGATGACGATGATTGGGATTGAAGCTCTTATTATGCTTATATCTTTCAGTATGTTGATCGGCCAGACAGGGAGCTTGACTTTCGAGTAGAGTTCGTCGAATCTGCTGCACGCGAGTCGCGAACACACGGTGTTTCGGCCGATTATTGAGACGATATTCCTCGCTCGACGATGTGTTGAATAGCGTGGCCTCATCCCTATGTACTATAATGCGCGCTCGGCCTAGTCAATGACTGAGTCGCTGAATCCGCCATGATCCTACTACCTAGATTACCATTGTCGAGTTGTATAATACGTCCGGGTAAATTATCAGCAGCAATGGAATAACCCAAATTGATAGTTATCCAACGAGACTATTTAGTCAGGCAATTCGTTTATAAGGCTACATAAATGTATCTATTCATTTCCGCAAAAATGAGATTGCTTTGCTACCTGAACGTGCACGGTAAGCCCTAGCCCTACCCGAACTATACAGTAGCGAACTAATATCGACTACAAACCCTTATAGATCTGTGAAGCAGACAATTTCCAGCTTGGTTTTGTATACTGTAAACATTTTTTAAGTCGATTCAAATCAGTATAAAATACCAACCCTGTGGCTGTCCTAAATTGCGTACAGTATGGGAAGAGGTCATGAGCCATAGTTATTGTAAGAGCAGCAAAGGAGACCAGTATCAAGCAATCTTGACGGACTTCACCATGCAGACTAGATCGGCTCGCAAATTACTATCCAATATCCTCACTCATAAAACGTTCACGTGCCATGCTTAAATGCTCAGCGTCCCGCTGTTTCAAGCTCAGCCCGCCAGAGCTGCCCAAAGATCACGGGACCTCAGTGAGCGATCAGTAACGATCTGAGAGCACCCAAGGCTCAGAAGATGACCCAGAGGTTACTCACTAAGCATCCGAGAATCCCGGTAGTACTGTTAAGTACGCCTTAATGATGTCTCCCAAAATATAAGAAATTTGACCCTTTTTCATCATATCACTCTCTAGTTTATGATGGAAGCAAAAAGTCGACATACCGCTTCGTAACAGATGACTTGTTCCTATAAATTTTCTTCCTAGGCCTGCTAGCTTTCTCTGTAATTCGGATTTGAATGGGAGCACGGTGTTGACTAAGAGGCCAATGATAGCATCGATGAATGAAGCCCTATATCTGGCAATATAAAGGTTTCGAGGATAATATAAGCTCGCGAAATGAGATCTATCACACCTGTCATACTGGTTGCAGCGTTGGATCAGCAGTAATGGTTGATTTGGTCTGAGCTTTTGCCATTCATATCCTTCACTTTCCACCAATGGCCCTGCTCGATTGTTGGATTTTAGCTACCGAGGACTGATTCAAGTCCCTATTTGCATGTGTCTGTCACGCCCTCTACGTTATCCTGCATGAAGAGACGGCTGATAGGAATGATCATCCTAGCTACGACGCCACCCTTTCTGATAACAGCCGTGCAGCTTCACAAGGACAATGTGTATATATATCCGATCATATTTCCAATCGTGGCTGGTAAAGTGTTATATAAACTCAGTCAGAAAATTTATGCTAGAATGTCATTATCACCTGTCAGTGCAAAGGAATCGGCTGGATTATTAGTGACAGCTTCGAAAAAAGCCCTAAAGGGATGAATATAGGTGACCTCAGCTGCAGCATCCGACCACATATATCTGATCATGCGCCAATTGCAGAAGGAAGTTCATAGAACTGACCACCTGAAGAGAGTTCACATGTCACGCCAGCGCATCTTACAGGACTGCGCTTCATTTTTTAAAAGTCGTGCTCGCACCACCTGGGCAGACTTAGACATACTAGATATATCGATTTATATATACACTCCCATACGCAACTCCTCAGAGACTATCTTAAACAGTACTGGATACCATAATAACACTATGCTATCTATCTACACAAGCTGCGCTGTTCTGTGTACTCTCACACCTCTACCCGTGCTCTGTCTTATTTGCCTTGCTGTCATTATTGCAGTGGACATGGTTTGTGCGCGGCTTGTTAGTGAAAATCAAATTCAATACATCCTCCATGACGCACCCATGGGAAGAAGACGTCTTCGCGGAAGAGTTAGAACACCTGCTACAAACGATAACATGTCTTAAGCACTCGAGTTGAAACCTTGAGGAATCCAACGAATTGCCGTCAGTAACCGCAGCATTGCACATTACATCTCGCAGTCGCCGATAGTACTTCAACACCACACCCATCCAAAGTGAAAGTGACGCCTCCCGCCGGAAGTACTCATACTACATGAAAGAGCCCTTAGCGTCCACAGTCAACTCCACTGATCATCGGCATTACCAAGACAGGAATAAACTCGGACATATTCTCTCAGCGGTTATTGCCAGGTGTGATTATGCAAATGGCATGCAACACGTTATGTGGTATTATTCTTCATAGATAAGACTATCAACAACTACGTCCTAATTTTCGAAACATAATCATAGACAGCTACATTGCCCGTCACAGTCGCCGTTCCAGTGTGCCAAGCGAAGGAAGGCCTAGACCTATGAAACGTATGTCGATGCGTCGTCCTCTGGCTGCCTTTGAACATGTTATCTCGTACATACCAAGTGACGGCCGATCATCCAGCATACTCAGGCTAGCTATGCCATCTTAATGTTGATCATAATGCGGTAGTACCCGGGCCCATGATAGTACATGTCATTCCGCCACCGAAGACAGCTAGTAGTCTAAAGTTCTATAAAATTCTATGACACAAAAGATAGCTGCCCAAACAAGTGTAGGGATATTTCGGATAGTCCAGCATAGGTTTGGGATGCCAGCTCAAATAATTGGCTTGACGAGTAGTGGTCAACTTGATGCTAAGAATTGGACGACAATTTTGAGAAGTGATTGGCCACTAAGTACGAGCAGCTTATCAACTGTTTGATACCTGATCTATCCTTCAACAATCAGGTAGGCTAGCAGATCATAGTTCTAGATACAAGCGGGTTTAGTATCATTATTTTGGGTAGGATCTTGCTCTGTTGATTACTGTACATAATTATTGCTTCAGTTTCGAACTTCGACTCAGAAAGGACTCTATCGTTCACATGAGCCCAACATAAGCTTCAGTCTCTGCATTTGGAAGAATAAGATGAGTAACGAAGGAAAAAGGATAAGTGCAGTTTGCGATGTGAGACTATCATAAAACAAATTAAGCTATATTTTGTGCGTCTGGTATCTTTCTGTTGACAGTAAGAACTTTAGATGCGTCTCCAAGAAAGCATACTCAGCATCCACGATACTTCGACTTTTATCTCCGACGGCTGATTGGAGTAATTTTTGACGCTTCTGTCTTACCCTCGAGAGGCAACTATCATATATGTTGCAGACCCGTGCAATAGCTTTGGATAACACCTCTTTCGCACACTTGCCATCTTCGTATGCATCGTTTTCTAAGGCAATAGTGACTGCGTTCATTGACTCCCCATTCTCAAGATCTCTCTCAAAGCCGAGTAGATCGTTCTGCAGCCCAAGAGCGAGATTGATGTCGTTCTGGAGGTCAAGAAGGCAGTCATTACAATGATATGCAGGGGCCTGCCATTCACTCTTGATGAGCTCGAAAGCTGGCGAAGTGGCAATGGTTAATCTTCGAATAGCCATGTATGTATCCAGGTTTCGAGGTAGGTGGCCAGCTTTGAATTTTAGTTCCTGGAGAAAACCATCAAAGACATTGCAAACTTCTTGGAAAAACTTAGTAAGCGTGTCGGAAGACAAATATTTTTTGCAATGTTTGTCGAAAGCGCATACAAAGTGCTGGATTTCGCCGAAACGATCAACGCCAGGACTCATTTCAAACAGTGGCGCACCGCAGCCTTGAGCTTTCCCTTTCAGTATGGCAATGGAGTTCAAGATAGCAGATTCTGCATCATCAACTTGCATCTCCTCAAGCATGTCATCAATGGCGCAGACTGTTCCAAGCCATGCAGCCATGCAGACTCGGACATGTTTTGACCGCACACCTGGAAAGCACTGGCAGACTAATCGGACGTGGGAAGCAGATTGTTGAAGCAGGCGCTGGTCATTTGTTGCTAACCACGGTTGCGCGGAGAGCATGAAATCGGTATGTATTCGACGTATATCAACTAAGGATGTTTTCCTTTTGTCGTGTCCTATAGCCGCGTCTTCTTCCTTGATACCGACTATGGTATGACTAGGAGCACGGAGCTACAGTTCACTTCAATATCAGCTTGGCTCCTGGACTTGACTTCTTTACTCACCTTGAAAGATATGTCATGGTGCTTCCATTTCACGAAATACGTGGTTGTCTCTGGGGTCGAATCACGTAACTCATATTCAGACATGTTCGCCATCATGGGTAATGTGTATAGCAAATACACAGATCAACGAGAGTCGTAGTCTAAGTCTCAGGTTTAGATTGCAACAATGTGCGTAGAGCGCCATTTATGTGAGCCTTGATCAATAGACGTCGGCAAATAGCTCAGTCACCTCCCCACTTTCATGCTCAACAAATCGCACTGCTGTTATCGACTACATCAATACCATAGAGCACTGATGTCATTACAGAATAATTGAAGATAACCAGGTTTGTGGCGTTCGTCTGGTTGGGAGGATCCGCCGCAAGACAAAAGCGACTGATACGAGCCAAAAATGCCTTGGCATTAATCATTAAACTTGGGCCGACGAATAATTGGGAGCACAAATTTTGGCTATGGTTGACATACTGAAGGTAGGGTGGCCGGCCTTGCTTTCATTGGCCGGCCTTGTTTCCAACAGCGAGCTCATGCGTTGAAGGCATTTATCCCTATCAAGACATGTGAATGCGACGTTTCTACGTGGTGTTTTGCCACTAAACTTGACATATCACTCGCCTCTATTCGTTCACATCCCCTCTACCTCTTTGAGCTACTAAACAAATAATCCAAGCCATGCCCTTAACAGGTGTTGTGACTCGCACTGGGAGCAAGGTCCTGAATGATGCATTATTCAAAGTTGCATTCGGCTAAATACTGCTTGAGATCTCAAAATTGAAATATAACTAACCGACTAGATCTAAATCCCACTAATGCGTGGAGTGTTCCAGCATATCTGCTTCGATGAAAATGAGGCTGTATCACACGGGTTGTGGGTGTAGGTATCGACGAATGACATACGCATTCTTTATGTATGTGATTTACTGAAGAAGCATTTCCAAGCAATCACGGCTAAGGATGCAGTAGGTATTAGAACATGATGTCAGAAATGCAGTCCTCGCTGATGTGTTGTATGCTGTCAATGGTCCACACAATAGTTTAGTGATCAATCAAATAGACTACTGTAGGTACGTACATATCAGCGGCAGAGGTAATGATCAAACGACACCGACATGTCATACCTCCCTGCAATGCTACCCTCTGCTATCCCCATTTCGAGGTTCGTTCCCTGTCAACGGACAAGTTCCACAATATAGGATGTCGAGACCTCTTTTGAACAAGATGGAACTGTTCGGGCCCCGTTGGTTTATCAGTCCGTGACTAGGAGCTGACTCGGTATCCATAATATTAGAGAAACCCAATGCAAAAACGTAGGAATAAGGCAGCTTCTTCCAAGGTTGTTGGTTAAATCTTCGAATTTGACTGAAAAAGGGCGAACTGATCTTGATGACTTCATGGTAACTAGTATAGACATGCTCAGTTGTCCATATGTAACGTAATGATAAGCGCTATTTAATGCTTCCGATCACTGCAAATCAAGAACTCGTATATCTGCGAGCGCGGGATCTTTGCAGCAGAGATCTACAGATTCTGAGATCTCTCGCTTGAGCTGCGGTGTGGCACACCTCAAATTATCATGTATAGCAGAGCAGGTCCGTGTCACGACTGGTCATGTTGCCAAGGAACTCGTTAAAGCTGCATGCATTCCCAGAACAAGATATCAAATGAAGTAATTTTATTATATCTGACATTGCCCAAGCGAAGGTCGATTCGGTTAAGTTGTAAATTGCAGATAGGCGGCAAATCCTTCCTCGAAACCTACTAGACCAGCCAAATACTCTTCATTTTATTTGTATGATACCCTAGAGGGGGTGGGAAAAAAGGGGCCAAGTTCCTCGATGGCCGACATGACATACAAGTTGCAAAACTCCAAGATATATTCCTTCTTTTCTCAGTCTGCTTCCACTGGAATTGACTTAAATATATAGAGGACAGCTGAAGGTCCTGGGGGGATATAGAGCGATAAATTGATGCTTCGGTATCGGAAGAAGTCATTACGAAGAGAAATTATATGGGTTTGTAAGGTCGCATTAGGCCTGTAAGCATGAAGAAGCTTTCGGCCATTGTAGTTGGTACTCATTCGACTTTTGAGTCATGTCTCTTTGTCTCTATATTGCACAGTGCTAATATATCAGGTGCTGGGACCGGGGGTGTTGCAACAGCTGCTCGACTTGGTCAGCTGGGCTTCCAAGTGATTGTGGTCGAAAAAAATGATTATATTGGTGGTAGATGTTCTCCAATTACCAAAGATGGCTACGTGAGGATCACTATGGCGTCTCATAATAAAAGAAAATGCTGACTGTAGAAGCGATTCGAACAAGGACCAATCATTGGCGTACTTCGTTAACTAATTCTGTCGCCATCTTCTTCGATTCTTCTTAGTCTTCGAAGCTTATAAATCAGTGTTCACACGGAAAACCCTATTCACCTAGAGAGCTAATTCGTAGAGCTCATGCAAATTTACTATCATGAAGAATAGTCATCTGCACTCTGCGCAGATCGCAATGTCTTGGTTCCAGAGATGCTGATATAGAAAGTTTGGACGCGGCGGCGAAGTTACCGGCCTATGGCAGCTGGGTAGAGACTTTGCCGCTTAACTACCGAATGAGCGATGGCAGGACTCCCATCGTGAATGTTGGTCGAATATTAAGAGAATAGGGAATGTCTGTTGTTGAATATCTCGGCAATATGGTGATGGCCCTCTATATAGTTCTTACATCTCTCCTTCATGACCGCTCTTTCTAAGCATATGCACATCTTGTTTCCTTATGCTAAGCTACATAACTGAAATGAGGTTCTTTTGTAGAAAACAACTACACTTCCTTCGACTGGGAGTTGCAACTACCCCAGACACCCCGGATTAGAATTGTGGAGATTTACTCGCCGTCTAAATTCCCGAGATCACACCATCAATAAATGCTACTCAAATTCTAGAGCGACTCCGCTCTCAACACGAAAATTGTGGATATTCGACTACCAAACTCAACACGGATAAGACGGAATGAACCAAACGGGATGCGTACACATACCATTGGGACGCCGAAAAGTCTTGTGCTGTCTCCATACGGCTTCGTATTCGACTGTCTCCGTGTTGCTTTGGGTTTAGCATCTACTTGCTTTTCTAGACGTGAGTCTATCGGACTTTATAAGAGCTTTATCCAAACTATAAATCTGTACCCCACAGATTCCTCGGAATGACAATCATTTGTGCCTTCTAAAGACTATCATTGAGAACATATTCTCAAGATACTATCAAATTATCGGAATGGAGAGAAACGAAAAAGTCGAAGAGAAGGAAGCCACCGCGGCGTTGGAGGAGGTAGTGAGTACAGCAGCACGCACCAAAAGATTCAATATTGTGCTGATGAACCACTGTCATAGGAAAACACCACTCTCCGGGTGGTGACTGGCAGTGGCGCATTCAACGAGGCCTTGATACAGGAACCACCTCTACTGAGCCACCGAACCACCATTTTACTTCTCCTCTGCCTATTAGTCGGCTTCTTTTGTCAGACAATGAACGGTTTCGACGGCGCGCTATTCAACGGTCTTCTCGCCAACACCGTCTTCCTCGACCACTTCCATGGGAGCGATTCGGGCATCTGGGCAGGCATCGTCTCTGCCATGTACCAGATTGGCGGTGTAAGTGCTCTTCCCTTTGTCGGTCCTGCAATCGACACCTGGGGCCGCCGTGTTGGAATGTTTCTGGGTAGTCTTTTAATTGTCCTCGGTACGCTCGTGTGCGGTCTCACTATCACCAATGCCAGCGTCGGCCAATTCATGGGGGGACGCTTCATGCTCGGTTTCGGCGTCTCTATCGCCGCTGCAGCAGGCCCTATTTACGTGGTCGAAACCACCCACCCGGCTTATCGGGGTATGGTGACTGGATACTGCAATACTTTCTGGTTCGTCGGTTCGATACTTTCGTCTGGCGCTGTTCGTGGTGCAATTACTCTCCACACCAACCAGTCCTGGCAGATTCCTATTTGGCTGCAGATGGTCTTTGCTGGTCTCATCATTGTGTTTTGCTGGATGATCCCAGAATCTCCTCGCTGGTTGTATGTTCATGGAAAACGAGAAAAAGCTATTGAAACTTTGACAAAGTGGCACGGATACGGAAACCGTGACTCTCGATGGGTCAAACTGCAGATCTCTGAATATGAGGCGCAGTTGAATGTCAATGGCTCTGTAAGCTTTCTTTACTCTATTTCTAATGTGAGACTAACACCCTTAGGACAAGAGATTCTGGGACTACCGCAGCTTGTTTAACCGCCGAAGCAACTTTTACCGTCTTGCTTGCAACTGTGTCTTCGCTATCTTCGCACAATGGGCGGGTAATGGCGTACTCACCTACTACATGGTGCCAGCGCTGAAGGGAGCCGGGTTCACTTCCGACGTAACCCAAGCCAACATCAACGTGGGATATTCCTGCTTCCAGTTCTTCTTTGCTCTTTGCGGTGCTGCCTTTGTCGACAGATTAGGCCGTCGCCCCATGATGCTAAGTGGTATGGCTGGTTGCTGTCTGGTCTGGGTCGCAGTCCTAGCTTCCTCGAGCCAAGTATACAATTCCAGCGGCGTGCTCAACCACTCTGCTTCCAATGCTACACTTGGTTTTATCTTTATTTTCGGTGGAGTCTTTTCTTTTTGCCTCACTCCACTTCAAGCTCTGTACCCGGTCGAAGTTCTATCATACGAGATGCGTGCCAAGGGCATGGCCTTCTCCTCCCTTGCTGTCAACGCTGCCGGCCTTCTTAATCAATTCGCTTGGCCGGTGTCTCTCGAGAAGATTGGCTGGAAAACTTACATTATCTTTGTGGTCTGGGATGCTATTCAGACAGTCATTATGTATTTCTTCCTTCCGGAAACCAAGAACCGAACAGTAAGTTTCCCTAGCCAGAATTTCTCGGCTATTGAACACAGACTGAAACACATGATAGCTTGAGGAACTCGACCAGATCTTTGAAGAGCGCAACCCCGTGAAAGCGTCCATTCGAGGTACTGAGATTGCAGTGGACCAGAATAGCCGCGTAGTGGCTGTCAATGATGAAGCCTAGTTCGCTCACTCTTCTTTGCTTCAAAAATGTTGACGATTTGAATCTTCCACTTAAAAGATTCCGAGCCTGTTTGATGCATGGCTTGTTTTTAGGTCGCATCTATTGAGCTAGTTGTTCTACTTAGCAAGACAGACAAATGTGATACACGTATTCTGATCGGTCAAATATCTTAGGTGTTTACTTTGTAAATTATGATATTTTTAGGCCGTTGGATTTGAAAAAGTTTACCGCATGTGAGATCTGATGTATTGATGAGAGCTTGAGAAGATCAGATGAAAGTGGATTAAATCATAAATTTCAGATGTCAGGATGTAAAGGCATCATTTGAACTCTAACCCTACGTAAGATATAAGTTAGGGCTACGCCGTATCTTCGGTTACTTCTACATACTACGTAGTACATATCATACAAACTGCGAATAGTCCAGTAGTATATAAGTTTCGTCTTCTGCCGTGAAAACGAAAAGTTGACACCCAAAGCGGACCTCCGCCTCTGACCTTCCCGATTAGGGCAATCCGACTGATCTAAATGCGACGACCCCGTGACTCTTTCGTTTTAGCAGCACAGCACCACAATCTTACTTATTAAACTCCGCACTGAGTCAATAGGGATGCGGTAATAGGCTAAATAGGTGGATTCAAAGATGCGGTACAAGTATTGGTGCAGATATAATCTGCGGTGTTTGGAAGTTTCCTCTCACCCAAGTTTACCGTTAACGTGAATCGTCTGAAAATCAACTGTCGTAAACATGGCTTTCTATCAGCAGCGACTGTCTACTGGATGGACATTCAAAGATCGAGATGACGAGAGTCCAGACGCATGGATGCCTGTACCAGCTATTCCCTCGACAGTACAGCAGGATCTTATTGCCAACAAAAAGTCGGGCACCATGTTTCATGTTCTCAGATGCAAACGATAGCTAACATTCGTAAATTATATAGGCTTGAAAATCCATACATAGCATTCAACGAGCTCAAAGCCCGCTGGGTGAACGAAAAATCCTGGATTTACAGGCGTAAATTCCAGCAATCAGAGATACCTACCGGTGCAAAAGTGGCCCTCGTATTTGACGGCCTAGACACATTCGCCTCAGTTACACTTGATGGACAGAAAATCCTTGAAAGTGATAATATGTTCCTGGGCCAGCGCGTGGACATCACTGAAGCTCTCCTCAAATCATCCGAAGGAAAACAGCACATCCTGGAAATTGAATTCGAATGCGCTCAGTCCAGGGCACGCAAGATACGCGGTAAATACCCAGATCATAAATGGACGGGTTTCAATGGCGACATGGCACGTTTGGCCGTACGTAAGGCTCAGTATCACTGGGGTTGGGATTGGGGTCCGGTGATCATGACGGCTGGGATTTGGCGAGATGTGCATTTGGAGGTGTATTCTGCTCGGATTGAGTACTTGTGGCCGAAGACAACAGCAATTGACTTCGATAATAAAGTAGCGAGTATTACGGCGATTGCGAAGATAGATGCTTCGAGCTCGACATCTAACGATCTAACGGCTTCGTTTTGTCTGAGCTTGAGGGGGCAGGAAGTCGCACGCCATAACAACATCCCAGTAGGCGCTGTTAATCAAATAGCTGAAGTCAAATTCGAGATCGCCGACCCAGAATTATGGTGGCCACATGGCTACGGCTCTCAACCCCTATACGAAGTCTCCGTATCTCTTTCACACAATGAAAAGGAGTTACACAACATCTCCAAGAAATTCGGTATACGATCCGCTCAAGTCATTCAACAGCCCGACAAGCATGGCAAATCATTCTTCTTCCGAGTAAATGGGGTAGATATTTTTTGTGGGGGGTCTTGCTGGATCCCTGCAGATAGTCTATTGCCAAGTATTGATGTAGAGAGATATAGAAAGTGGATTGAGCTTATGGTTGCGGGTGGGCAGGTGATGACCAGGTACTGTCCTTCAAGGAGTTTTCAAGAAGCTGCTGACGAATGTGTTTGAGCAGAGTCTGGGGCGGCGGAATCTACGAAGACGATAGCTTCTATGAAGCCTGTGACGAGCTCGGCGTGCTAGTCTGGCAGGACTTTATGTTCGGTTGCGGCAATTACCCAGTCTGGCCTGGGATGCTCGAATCTATTCGACAGGAAGCTATTTACAACGCTCAGCGGCTCCGCCATCATCCTTCTATTGTGATTTACGTCGGGAATAACGAAGACTACCAAGTCCAGGAGCAGGCGAAACTAACCTATGACTTTGCCGATAAGGACCCGGAAAATTGGCTCAAAACAGATTTCCCGGCACGCTATATATATGAGAAAGTACTCCCAGAAGTGGTAGCTGAGTTCTCACCAGAGACCTTCTATCATCCTGGCAGTCCCTGGGGCGATGGGAAAACCACATCCGACCCTACAGTCGGGGACATGCATCAATGGAACGGTCCTTCACCCCTCCCTTTTATATAGTATGACACAATGCTAATGACTGTACAGTCTGGCACGGGACCCAAGAAAAATATCAAATTTTCGCCTCCCTCGGCGGCCGTTTCAACAGCGAATTCGGCATGGAAGCCTTTCCGCATCTGTCGACGATCGACTACTTTGTCGAAAACGAGGCAGATAAGTTTCCGCAGTCGCATGTTTTGGATTTTCATAATAAGGCAGATGGGCATGAGAGAAGATTGGCGACGTATTTGGTTGAGAATTTGAGGATGGCTGCTGATTTGGAGGTTCGCTGTCTACCAGTCATATCTGTATTTGTAAAACATGACGGAGTTGCTAACAGCATGAGCAGACATACATATACTTGACTCAAGTAGTCCAAGCAGAGACAATGATGTTTGGGTACCGTGGCTGGAGAAAGCAATGGGGTGACTCGCGACGCTGCGGGGGCGCACTACTGTGGCAATTGAACGACTGCTGGCCTACAATCTCATGGTCCATTGTGGATTATTTTCTGCGCCCCAAACCGGCTTATTATACCGTCAAGCGAGCCCTCAAACAACTCACCGTTGGCGTCCAGCGTGAACATCATGATTGGAGTGCTACGCACGCTCAGCCGCCGACGAAGAGTCGGTATGAATTGTGGGTTGCTAGTAGCCACCAGCATGAGGTGCTCAATGCAACGGTCGAGTTACGGTTTTTGTCAGTTGAGTCTGGAAGGGACCTACACACCCCGGTCGTCTTTGAGAATATCACGATCATACCGAACAGTACTACGGACGTGCTCACAGACGGCGTTATAGACCACATAGCCGAGCCAGAGGCACACGTCTTATCGGCACGGCTTTGGGTTGATGGCAAGGTCGTGGCGAGGGATGTTGACTGGCCTCAGCCATTCAAATATCTCGATTTTTCAGACCGCGGGCTGGAAGTACGACCAGAGACAATGATGTCTACTGGAGAGGGGCAGCAAGCTCTCAGAATCAGTGCACGGAAGCCTGTCAAATGCCTTGTCTTTGAGGAGAGAGATGGCGTGCGGGTTAGTGATAGCGCTATGGACATTGTCCCGGGCGATGAGCAGGTGGTCATTGTTACTGGTTTGCATGAAAGTGATGCTCCATTGAAGCATAGGTATCTAGGTCAATAGCCTCCTTTGTAGGGTCGACTCATTACGAAAGAAAGAGTACAGTCTTAGCATTCTCCTAAGTAGGGCCGAGGAAGTCCACTCCATCTTGAAGATGCACACTGGTATACCACTCAGCACAAAGATCATTATTCTCGCCCCAGCTCAAATACTCCCACATATGCTGCGGCAAGTAATTCTCAAAGGATGTGTTCATAACACCGGTAGCAGAAGCAGCAGTAGTAGTCCAGTCCAGAACCCTTTCTCGGGTGATTGGTTGATACTCCATCAGATTCTGAGTTTCCATATTACCGTCTTCATGGCTAATTGCTGGATCAGTCGTATTCACTTGAGCGCCGTCAGGCGTATGCAGTATTGTCTCAAGAATACTTGAAATCATCCCCAGTGAGCGCTCAGCTGTATGTCCATATGGCCTCATACGATCCAACGTCGCC